>VZTD01005605.1:729783-824183 GCA_013397725.1 Rhagologus leucostigma | reverse complement strand
TTTTTTTTTTTTTTTTAGGAAAGGGAGGAAAAAAGGGTTTCAGCAGAAGGTTGCTGGTGGTTGTACCACTAGCAGAGTAGCCCTTGCCTTCAGGCACTTTCCTCATAATAATGAACATTAGCAACCAGTGGCTCAGGAAAGGCAGAGTCAAATAAGTCTCTTGGGGACAAGTAGGCCACATGAAGTGAGAACCATTAGACAAAGCAATGAGATTACTGCTCCAGAAAGGGTTTACTACATGTATTACCACATAGATTTTACAGGGTTGCCAGCTCACTCAGCTTACAAATGTCAAACATGATTTAAAAGGTTATTATACTATCAAGAGAGGAGGATGATTTTATATCACTGAAATTTCTATTTCATTCTGTTGCACCTACTGCATCTCGCAGAGTCCAGTATAGCCAAATAACCTGTTTTTCTCTTTAATAAGTGTTTTATGGCTCTCAGATTGAAAAAAAATCACTTTATTTGTATTAAAAAATGTGTCTTCTCTCATCACAAAACATTGTGATATTGTGTGTAAATCAGATATTGAGAATTTGAAGACTTGTCTTTTAAACTGACCACATTTGTATGTTATGTGTTGAAAAGGGCATCCTTAATTACTGTGAAACTGGAGTGATGTGTTTTAAACACAGTATGTGCTTTCCCAAAACACTCTAAAGAGTAGGACTGTTTAAATACAGAAACTTAGGTATGTTTATCTCTAGTTCAGTAAATTATATGAAGGTTTTATTGTAACTGATTTTTAAAACAAAACTGAGGGGAAAAAAGTTTTTTCATTTTATACCCCCTGGGTATTTTTTTATAGCTTAACAGGGACTTCTTTGGGGCAGTATGTTTAATTGTATTTTATAGCCAGACATAATTTCAGGCAGTTGTTTCAGTATCAGCTACCCTGGTATCATATTTTGCTTCCCAATTAGAATTAAAATTGAAACTTATTAAGTACTGGCTGGTTTGTACGTAGTTACTATATGGCTTCCAGCAGAGTTCCTAAATTACACAATATAAAGCATTCTTACTTCAGTCTTTTACCCACCTAGGATCCATTGTAATATGGAGCAAAAGCTGTTTTGTGTGATCTGGATATTTTAAAGGAAACCTTTTTTTTTCTCCTTTCTTGTTCTGAGGCCTCTCATTCCAGTTTCTCTAAAATAGTAACAATTCCTTTAGACTTGCTTTACACATGCACAAGTCACCCCAATTTCCACAGTGAACGGAAATTTTTATTTATTTGTATAAATCTGTAAAATCTAATATTTCTAGCTTCTAATCTTTGGCTTACTCCAAGTACAGTAGTGCATTGGAGCTTGTGAAGAATGATGGCATTCGCTGGAGTTTGGGGTAGGAGGTTTTAGTCTTTGATAGTCGGCTAATGCAGATTTTTTTTCTTTTGTCTTAGCCCTAAAGCATTCAATTTAATACTCTGGATTCATACAGGTAGTATATGTATACGTATCAAGATTAAATTAAAACAGTTGGAGAAAGCTTACTGCTGAATGTCTGCATGAAAAGCAGGGCAGAATTGTTCCAAAATCAGCACGTCTGTTGTCTTCATCTGTCACTGGAAGTTTGAGAATCTTCATGTTGTAGTGGGCAAAATGCCTAAGTTAGAAAGGAAGCAATCTTGAAAGAAACAAGAAAAATCACCACATTGCCCATAGAAGTAAGAAAGAGTAACAGTTTATTTAAAGAAGAGTAACAACTGATCTTTCCCATCACTGTTTTTCTACAAAAGTTATTAAAAGTATGTTTCAGGTTTTTAAACTAATATGTCAGATTTGTGGAGAGAGGTATGTTTTCTTTATGAACAAAATGTTTTACATTATCCAGGGCGTCAGTCCGAGGGAAAAAAATCCATGTACTTAATTCTTGTTAGAACTTGATATGAAAATCTAAACCAGCAAGATGAACATAAGTTAGGACCTCCGGAATGCTCTATTTGACCCTGCTCCATTGGTGTCTAATTCTACTGGCATAAACATGGAAATCTATTTAAAAGATTCCTTGCTAAGTGAAAATTGCCTGCTTCATTTTGCTTGGGTGCAGAGGACATAACCAGTTGAATAATAACGATATTTTTGCACTTGTATAGCACTTTTTGTCTGGCTATTTCAAAGCACATTGTAAACATCCCCACATGAACATTTTTCGTCTTGTAAATAAGATTTCAGCCCTACAAACTGTGATAGCAAGACAAAGTAGGAAAGTGCCAGTTGTGTCTTGTAGCAGAGCATGGGAAGGAGCCCAGGAATCCTGATCCTCAGGGTCCTGTTGAACCATAAGAAATCATGCAGATTATAACTGTCTTCAACAACATAGGGCCCCCATGTGAGTTCAAGAAAGATATTATGTTTGAAGAATAAAGGGAAATACTTTTCATAAAGATGGACTTTTAGTGTTGTTTAGATTTACCAACTTATAAGTGGATGTGTTTTCCCAACTTCACGTTTAAGCATCTTGTTGTTTCAAGGGAAAGCACTGAATAAATGGTTTAAATATTCTCAGAAGGCCAAGAGATCTCTTACAGTTTTTTCTCTGGGAAAAGAGCAAAAACCACCCGACTTATAAAACTAGTTCATGCTGATTTTAAGTGAGGAGATTTTATTTTTTTTCCCTGAGCAACCATGTTTAATGAAAACTTACTTATTGATAGAAAAGAAAAAAGAATAGTTTATGCAAACATTATTAAAACAGAACAAAACAACCCTTGATAATTTATCCTTCCTTCATATTCCCAAATAAACTTGTGAGAAACACCAAATCATTCTCCCAAATTAAGGGATAGAGCAGCAGGGTGATGGTGATGCAGACTCTGTTCAGAGACTTCGCAAGCCCTCTTGGGATAACCTTTGTGTGCAATTCCACTGAAAGGAAAAATAATGAAATGAAATACAAGAACACGGCATGAAGTACCTTGTTGCATTGTAGATAGTGGTGCTAAGTTGGAAGCTATCTGATGTTTTTCTTCTATGTGTTTGGTTTTGCATGGGGGAAGAGAGATTCTCTTGCATTTTTATGTGAGGAAAAGAAAGGAAAGTGGAGCAGTCAGGTTCAAGTGCTTGGATATGGACGAAGATGCAACAAGGATCTATTTTGTACAGTTAAAAAAAAAAGTTTACTGGTACCTGTAGTTTGTACTTTTATATGAATACCTAATCTGAGTGGCTTGTAGCTGTGTGCATGATACTAGAGCCTGACACTGGTTGAAACCCTTGGGTACTGCCACAACAGAAGCAATAAAGAGGAATTTGTTTGTCAGCTTTTCCTTTGTTTTTAATTGGATTTGTCAACCCCTTTTATCTGGAGTAGACTTCAGAAATATTATAGTTAGGAAACTCTGTATGGTCAATGGGTTAGATTCTTCTACGAAGACTGGTAACATTCATTGCTTGGCATTTTTGCTTACCACCCACTTCTGCAAATAAAACTAAACTGTACTGTTGGTGTGTTCTGTTCTTTTTGAAATCCATTTTTGTCCTTGTTTTTATCTGTACATCTGTGCTGCATCACTGGGATTTTTTTATTTATTTTTACTACTGTGCTCTTTTAGCTCATTAAAAAAAAAAGCGAACTATGGTCAGATGCTGATTCCACTGAAAGGAATCACAAAACTCTGACCAGCTCCAGCTGAACTTGGCATTTTAACTCTCATCATGAATCTCCACCACACCAGCTTCTGTGGTGAGGATGTTTGTAGAGACTTCTTGCCTCATCAACTCAGGTCCCTGGTTTCTATAGCACCACAATGTTTGTTTAGTGGTCAGTGCAGTAAACCAGTTCTGTAAAATGCTTCAATTTATAAGTTGCCTTCAAAGAAAGAAATAGCAATTGCTGTCAAGAATCCCTATAAGCAGCAAGATAGATGAGAATAGGTTAGTCCTTCTGAGCGTTTTTAGATGTCTGACATCTCTGTGATCAGGCACCTAGGTAGGAGATGAATGTGTAATGGGTTCTGTGGGTGTATCCATAGCTCCCTAATTTAGGGCTGCATTATAATGCATTTCTCTGTCTCTGAAAAGACAGGCAGGGTAGGATTCAGTTTCCTAAACGTAGGCACCTACTGACATTTGAAATATCCCAGGATGTTGTTCTCCAGTTGCTGATCCAGAAGCAAAAGGGTCTTTTGCAGATCCTCGTTTCTCAGCCAGCCTTGTCCTCTAGAACATCTCCTCGCTTGAACAAGAACACCCACCTCATGTGTTGCTACCTGCATTTGGACCTCTGTATTTAGGAGGCCATAATGGGAAGCTTAACACCATTAATTACTTCAGTGCCTTTTGGCAGAGTGGAAATCACACAGCTGTATCAGGGAATCTCAGCTGGTTTAGGAAAGCTCTTGTCATGAATGGTGAGGTAAGATAAGAAAAGGAAAAATCAAGGACAACTCTCAGATTTTAAATGAAATTTGAATAACTTTGAATAATTTGAATAATCATTAGGAGTCCATTTATTGTCTTCTTCACTGACACTATCACATAGAGAGGTAAATATCAATATGGAATATCCACTGGCATTTTTGTGTGCAGCTTTTAGTTCAGCTTAGGCTTTAGAGTTATTTTGAAATTGTAAACATGAGAGAGGACTACAGAGAAGCCTGATGGGTTTTTTGGTTACAGATGTACCAGAAACACTTTACAGTGGTCCAGAGAAAATCTTTTGGGTTTAGAGTGACTATTAAGGGAAAAAAAAAAATAATTCTGGAAACGTACTGGCATTGGAAACAGCTCAGCTGAAAACAGAACAAATTAAAGGGCTAAAGGGCCCAATTTACTAAGAACGTTGATTTTGAAAAGTTTGATGAAGTGATAACTAAGAGGGATCTGATAACTGTCTGTAACTGTGCCTTTTGCCAAAAAGGAGGGAGTAGTTAGCCTGGAGGAACTGGAAGTAAAGTACACCTATAGGATAAAGAGAATAAATGGACAAGTTAGTTCATACACTTCTCATGTCCTAGTTTCTTATGTTCTCTGCCCCTACTTAAGGCTCATATTTTCACTTCTAGGCTGTCAGAAAAGATGACTGCCAGGTTAGCATGTTAACCTTCCTTGCAATTACATCCACTGTCTTTCTGGCACCCCTAATATGAAACATTTCCATCTTCCTGCTTTTGCTTTCAGTGCCTGCCTTGTGCATCTCTAACCTAGATCCTGACCCTGAACATCTGACCACTGGGACTTAGGTTTGTTAAACGCTTTCAACTGGGGGAAAATGGGTGCCAAAGTTGCTTAGAATATGGTACCTTTAGCTTCCATAGGCCTGCTTGCTTGCCTTGTCTTCCACTTCTATAAATGTCAGTGCCTCATTTGTTGCTTTTTCTCGTTTCTGCCTCTGTAACTCTTTCTCTGCTGCTTTTCATGTGTCTATGCCAAATTAGAGCTTGCAAAAAAGGCTTGGAAGGTTGTAAGAGGCAAGAGGAAAGCATGCTTTCTGTTGGGGACATGGCAGAATGACCAGGGACACAGTTAAAACTATCAGCAGATGAACTGTATTTTGTTAAGCTGCTGTGATTCAACTGTTACCTGCACTCAGCATTTCTCCTCATATGCTTGACTCCAGCATGCAGGGCTTTACAGATAAATTCAGAGGAATGCAGCAGTCCTGCATTAGGAGGCAGAGAATGTGAAATACACCAAAATACAAAAAAATCTTCAAAATCAGAGGCAGTGTGGTCTGTTTGATGCATTTATTTATTTTTTCCACCACTAAAAGTATAAGATTCCAGAACCGGTTAACTTTTTCTGCATAGTAGTACATTCCTCTCTGGAACCAAGGAAATAATAACAGTAAAATGTGAGTTTCACAGCTGCTAAGCCCATCAGATTTCAGTTGCTTTACATAGCTCCCCATGTGGTCTCTTTTTCTGCCCCAAATTTGCTGAGCACATGAAGGGGACTTCAAGTCTTTTTGCAATCTTGGCTGAGTTACTTTTGGAAAGTTTCAGTAAACTCTCATAATTACCTCATTCACTATTTGTAGTCAATGCATTGATGTTATTGCTGTGTTTTCAAGCTAAAAAATTAGGTCACATGATGAAACCTAATGGCATTCATACATATGTTAAATATATTTTAATACAACACTATCTAAACCAGTAAATATAAAATATGTTCTAATTATAAATTATTCATGATTGCTTTTGAAAAATGTCAAGCTGTTATGAAATAGTTTCTTTGAAATCTTTTCTCTTGTCAGGAGTAGGGCAAGATAGCAAAATATCACATTTATCTAATGGGGCCAAGGAAAAATTCCTATAAAATACAGTATGTGCTTGAATTGATAAAGAAAATGGAAGAAAAAATCCAACTTTTGGCACAGCCAAGTGATGGGTTCTGTTACAGGGCTCTGTTCCTTCTTTTATAACCAGTGGATTTTAAATAGGCTTTACTGGCAAAGAGAAACAGCAGGGTGAAGGAAAGCCATGAAAAACTCTGGCATCCTTTAGCTGAAAGAAGATAAAATTCATAGAAAGCTTAACTATAATACTTGACCACCTAAACTATGTCTGGAAAATGGTCTTGGCTTCTCACTGCAGGCGCAGGTGGTGTGTATTATAAGGGCAGGATCAGGCAGTCTTACTGCATAAACTCTTTTATATGAAAATTCAGCTTTAGACAAAAATAAAACAGGTGCCTTTTCAGAGTTTACAAGCTTCTTTTGGATACCAAACTTTCAAAATATGCCTTTAAACTATAGGCAATGAGTGATAATGTCAACTGTGCTTTAGCTCCTGAAACTTTATAAAGCAGTTGTGAATTGTGTAGGCCAAGGGCAAAGAGAAGAGTTAGGCAGCAGGATGGTGAGGCTGCACAGCACTGCAGGCTGCTCTGTGTCCTCCCAGCTCTAGGAAAGCAGTAGTGAAATACTTCACAGTTTATAATGATGAAGTGCTTGCCCATGTCTCAGCAGGTTGCCAGAAAAAAAGTAGCAGCACAGGCCAACTTGATAGGAGAGCTCATCCAAGCATTCTGAGCCAGAAATTCAGAAGTCATGATGTACGTGGCATCTCCGAGGTGGTGCTGACAGATGAGTTGTAAAAGAAGAAGCACAATTGGTCATTAAGGTGCTGGGTTGAGCAGGAATAGAAGAGCTGCTTTTGTAAATGAATCACTGTGTTTTGTTTTGACACCGCATTTTCTCTCCTTGAGTGAGCAATTACTGCTGGGCAATCATAGTAGAAAGACCTGCAGGTTTTAATTTCATACAAGGAAACAAAGAAGAATACCCAGAACTCAGTTGTATGTAAAATAATGATTTCCCTTGATAGAAAGCATTGCACATAGACATAAGTCTTTGTTGTGAGTGTATCAGCCAGTATGGAAACTGTTTGTTCCTGAACAGAAGGAATGTAAAATACTGTCCCTGAAGAAGGCGTTTGTTTGTGATTGTTGGTTTGACACTACATCAAACTCACTGTAATATCTTTTCACAAGTAGTACATACCATCCTTTGCCCATCAAACAAACAGGAAGGAAAGAACATTTCTTCTGTTTGGATGATAATCCTATTTAGTGAAGTAGAAAATTTTTAGGTTGAAAAAGCGACTAACATAGGATCATAATACCTAAACTCCACAACTACTTATTACTGGGCAAGATCAGGTCTTCATTTCAATCCACTGGGAAGTACTTTTCCATTTAAATAACATCTGCAGTTTCTATGTCTAGAGTCCAGTGGAAGAATAGGAGGTTTCTTTAAATGGCACTGTGAATTTTATGTGTGCTAGCTGGCCAAAATGCTGACTGAAGTTCAAAAGAGAAAAACGGAGTATTAAGGAAGCAACCATTATGTATGTTAAACTGCTTCTAAAGATAACAGCAAAGTGATCTTTTCAAAGTCAGGGAAGGACAGCGCATTTGCCACGTGTATCACATCTCTCCTGTGGACAATTTTACTTTTAAGGATTATCAGTGTTCAGATTCTTGTTATTATTATAGTTAAATACATATTTATTACTAAGGTAGTGGTGTCAGGCATTATTGCAATTATTCATTAAATTATAAGGAGCATGTTTAACAGGTATTTTTAAATTTCCAGGCGCACACATGTTTAAGATAGGTGCTGCCTCTGCTGAGATGCTTCTGGTACTTTGGATTAGGATGGCGGTCTGAGATGGCAAATTTTATTTGGGTACTAAAATGTACCAACATACATCTTGGTGTCCTGCCAAGTCAATTGTAAAGGCCAGGCATCATGTGCTGAATCGCTACAGAATTGCAAAAACAAGTGTTCGTGTAAAGAAACTGCACAAGTTTTTACAGTAAAATGGTCACATGATAGGTTAGACTGCTTACTGAGTTTAGTCCCTGGGGTGCATTCACTTGGTTGCCAAGGAATTTTCTGAGTGAATTTATCGAACTTTTACTGGACAACATTCAGATTTGAATCTACTTGCATGCTTATTTTATATATTCTGTTTTGGCACCCAGTATTGAAGATATATTAGAAGAGATACAGACTTTTATATTTATGTCTTTTATCAGCAGTGGAGGCGTGAGTTTGTCTCCCACTGCCTGTGTGCTTTGTAACTATGTCAGAACTTAATTCTGATTTTAAGTCTACATGTTTAGCTGGGGTCTCTCCAGACATGCAAATGTGTCAGAGGATATGGAGCATTTCATCTAACAATAGTCTTTAGGGTTATGACATTTAAGCAGTAAGCTTTTGGGGATAGAAAACTAGGACAGAGAGAAGGGAGAAGCTGCTCTATGGCTGTCTATGCAATACCCTATGTCAAGATAAAATCTTAGTTTCTTCTTCAGGCATTAAAATTCAGTTGAAAAATGTAAAGGATAGAAATGAAGTGGGTTTTTTTTAACTTCATATGTTTTGCAAAATACATCTCTTCATGTAAGCAAAGGAGGTGTTACAGATTATTTAGAGTAAAAGGTGAATTAAAAAAATCAGTAAGAATTTCTTACAGGCCAACATATTGTTTGTGGGATCATTTTATAGAGGAAAAAATTTTCCAGGTCCTTAAAATTCTTCAATATCTGCTATTATTCTAAATACAATAACAACAGCAACAATAATATTTTCTGTGGTTAAATATGTTTTTAAGTATATGTATACATATATATGTAACATGTACATATGCATACACATATACATGACGTATATGTATGTTATTTATAAATCTAATTGTTTGCTAGGTGTGGTATTTACTGTTCTGCTGCTTTACAAGTAGAATTCCTGTGGGAAGCACTACATTACTGAAGTACAACTTCAGTTGTCCAAGGCAGCCTTTCGTAGATGGAGCTTTTGGGGTTTTAGAGACATTGGGAAGAGTGGGAGGGGAAAGAGAGTGGTGCCTGTTCCCGTAGAGCCAGCCTTCTGTCTTTTGCCCCTGCTTCTGTGGCTCATACACACCGTTCCTTGGAGTTTCTCACTTTTTCAGCTGTCAGAAGCTGGCAGGTTTCTGCAGGGTTTCCCCATACACCATGAAACACACTTCTCTTTTCACCCTGAGCTTGCCTTAATGCCAGTCGGAATGGCATTGCTGTGGGTCAGTTGCTGACTTGGAATAAGATGGGAGCCACTTGAGCAGGAGGAGGATTCAGGAACAAATGCTTTACAGGAGAGCAACTGCCATATACTTTCATTTGACATTATACAGCCATATGGAACTATAAGCAGAGAAAGATGCAGAAATAAAATTGGCTTGAACCTTCTGTCAGTGTTTAAAATGCAAGATCTCCTTTCTTTCTATTTCTGTCAAATATTTAATTTTCTGCTGACTGTCTGTGGACCTCGAGCTGTGGTCCACCACACTAATACCTTAGTGACTTTTCATGTGCATTTGGTACTAAGAACTCGTAAAGGTATCTGCTTGTGTCCAAAGACTTGCTCTGGTTGGAATTCAAAGCTTTTCTTCTGTGATGATGTTTTGTTTTCAGACAGTTGCAGCTTCCTTCTTGGACCTTTGTTCGCTCTGAGCTGTGGTAGTTTTTCGAAAGCCTCTCACTGGTAGGAAGGTCTGAATGAGGTAAATGAATATTCTCAGGAACGTTTTGCAATAATTTAATCTCGAAGTTGCGGACAAGCACACCGGGAAAGCAAGCCTGAATTGCAGTTCTTAAGATAAAAAATGTCATTCACTTGAAGTTCCTTCTAACCTAGGAATGTGAGGATTACAATACCATCATCACTGGATGATATAAAGTCTGTTCAAGTCTTTCTGTCACATTTAGTGGGCTTTAGATCACATTTTCATAGTTACAGATGTTCATCATAGTAGAAAGTAATGCAGTTCCTGAAAGAAAAGAGAGAGATCTCAAGCAATATTCTCTTTCCATATTTACAGCTGAACCAAGTGTTCTGTATTAAGATTTGAGCATCATGTTCTGTTTCCATAATGATGCTAATTTCCCTAACCTTTTGATAGTGGTCCAAAAATAGCATTTCATTTTTCCTTAATAGAATCTCAAAAAGAGAGCACACCAGCTACCTGATACTTGTCATTTTTCCTCTTACAAGCAGAGAAAAAAAAACCCCATAAGTTAATGTTCTGAAGTCAGAAATGCTGAAATTTCTATTAAAAAAAATCTTAAAATATTGACTAGATAAATTATTATTGCAGGCAATTAAAATGTATGATTTCTGTTGCTATATGCTGTGGTTTGGGTTTTTTTTTTTTTAGTGCTACAGGATATAGCATACTTCATTCATCAAAAAACCAAAATAAAATATAAAATAAAAAAAAGCAGAACTAATCAAACCCCAGGACAAGAGTCTTTCTCCTTAACTACGTGTGCATCTCTTACGGGTTTAGTATGAGCTCCAACAAGCTACCACTGGGACCAATAGTGATAGACCTTTGTCATGCTGTATTGAGGGTTTATTAAGAGCTTTGCCTGGTTTGTTTGGCTTTTTGATGTTTATATGTAGCTTGATTCAGGATTCCACCTTTCTCCAGTGCTCATTAGTCGTAGTGGCCTTTCTAAACCAGGTCTTTTGGGACTGGTGGTGATTGTGACAGATGGTAGTGGAACAGAATTGCTCTGGGACACTGCTACTCGCTCTGTCTCTGTCTTTCTCTTGCCTTATTTCCTCTTATTTCAGTGCTGATGTTGGATTCCCATGCATTTGCCCCTGGGGAGACACAAATTACAGTAGTTACTTATGCAGCACTTCAGACTACTTGTAGGAATAAACTCTTGTGCTTCCCTTTGTCAGATAGAAAGCAATTATGGTTTTCTTTTTTACAACTGGATTTCTCTATTTCCTTCTTGTAAAAGGTAGTGCATTGAGAGTATTGAAGCCTAAAGACACAGCTTTGTAGAAAAGCGTGTTACAGTTGAGCTAAAGCATTCTTTAGCTGCTTTCCTGGACTTATTTTTAATTAGACATGCTCTGATGGAGAAAAGGGGCATTTTAATTCTGGCCTCTAAAGGGCCAAGATTACTTACAGCAATATTCTCCTAATTTGTATGATCAATATATCCTCCATATTTATCCAGTACAAACAGGAATGGCATGTCATTGTCATTAAATCTGTGAAAAAAAAATAGTGTTTTGCTTAAAGAAGCAAAGTGAAACTCAGAAATTTTCAGCTGGGAAAAAAGGAAGACAATGAGGAAAAAAATTTTTTTTGAGATAGTGGGGGAAAAAGGGAAGAAATAGAAGAGATATTAAGCTATATTATTTACATCCTTTTTTTTTTCTCTCCTGGTTGGTAACATAAGACTTCAGCTTTTTAAGTCAGTCACAATGTGTGAGATTTTTCTCAAGACACTGTAAAGAGAACAAAATCCCAGGATTTAGCATGAGAATGCCACCCAGTAATATTTTTGTAAATTCCAATACATATTGAAAAAACTACTAGGACATACCAGGATAATGTAGAAGCACACAATACAATGTCACAAATGTTTGTGCCATTTATCATTTTAAACCTGATCACATTTGTTTCTCTCTTGTTTGCCTAGTACTAAAGGCCAGATCTCTTTTTATTTATTCAAAATAAAAATGTTATACAAGGAATACTGTATTGTCTCCAGTCTTGCTGAGGTGACAGGCATCTTCCTCCTCTTCTCTGTGTCTTTACAAAGATTAATTGCCTCTTCAAACCCCTGTGCCTTTTGCCTTCAAAGCATTCTCTCTTTGATCCCTCTTCTCCTTAGCTGCCCATCATCACTGGATTCAGACATGGGGAAGCCTAAACTGGATTTGCGTGTGTATTTGTGAAATTCACTGTTGAAGGGAGCAGTTTGCACGTTCTCCATTGCTCATGGACTATTACTGGATTAACTTTAAGAGTGAGCTGCAGTATCCTGGAGAGGACCTTGGAAAAATGGGAATAGTTCTGTGATTTCAGGGTCAGTGCTCTGACTGTCTTGGTGTACTTTTCTTAGTTGGGAAATAAAGCCTGCTTTTATGGTCTTTTTGTGGTTTTTAGGGGGTGATCACATAAACTATTTTGATCAGTGTACAATGCTGTGGTGGATAATCATGAATTCCTAATAGTGAATATTACATGTAAACAAACTATGTGAAAGAAGGTAAATGAATTGCATCTACTAAATTGTACATATCTATCGGAAAATACAGTGCTCTCTATTTGTCCTTTTCTTACTTTATATAACCTGGAGACTTGAAGTGTTACTAGCTGTATCTAAAAGGAAGTTGCAATAGGTATTTTCATAAACTTAATTATAGAGAAAACTCTTCCTTCTGCTGCAAATGTAACCCCTTTTTCAAGCTAAATAAAAATAAACCTTGTATTTCTTAGAGTCGTCAGGTCTTCCTCCATGTACTAGAATTTTGAAAACTTAAATTTTGCTGTAGTATGGCTGAACTCAAATCTGCCTCCTTTTTTCTTTGTTAGGTTTTCTGATTTGTTTTGCATTGCAAGATGTTTCAAAAGTTATTCAAGTGGAAGCAGGCATGTGCTGTGCACGCCACAGCATACAATTTTAATTTCATGGAGGGCAATGGGTTTTTTTGTTCTTTGCCAGGCCTTTTATGAACATGCTGCTAGATCCCCTGTCTAATAGCACCTGCTGTGCTAGTGATGGGGATATGTGTAATGGTATGTCTACCTTGGGAGATTATGGGAATGGTGAGGGCAGGGGACCAACAGGGAGGCCAGTGTGTGTGTATACTTTCCAAATTCCTAGCTACGCCCCTGGCTAGATTGCAGTGATAGAAGTGGCCTGCTGTTAACACTGGAATATAGAAAGTGAGGATTAAAAAATAGCATATCCTTGCATGTTAATGACTGCGTATTCTCTGTACTGTCTAGCAAACCAGCAGCAGAATAATAGCCTCTCCAAAGCACAGCCACAGAGCCCAGTTTGCCAGACTGGCAACCATTTCTTGAGCTTGGAGAGCCATGCTATCTCTTCCAGCCTCTGTCACCTTGGGTTTCAGGCGATGCGGTGGTAGCTTTATGAATTTCACCTTACAGGGGCCTAGTTATTAGGGCAGATGCAACCAGGGAGTTGACAACCTCCTACACACATTGACTGGACTGACATTTGCTTAGCGGTAACAAGCTGCCATAGTGTGGTGCCATGGGGGCCCTTGGGCTTGATTTAAGAGTGCTGACACCAACTGCTTGTTATTTCATATTTTAGAGCTGTCAGGGAGGCAACTGATGTCAGCATAAAATTATTTGATAGCTCTAAATCATGAGTAAAGTATGAATCTATTGACAGCAATAAGCAAACAGTCAAATTGTTGAACCCTTCAGTTGGTAGAAAATTGACAACAGAATGGGGTGCATACACTTACATGGGCAGAAAATGTGACTGTAGCCCATCTGTGCCTTCCCTCTGAAATCCATGTGGATGATTCAGTCTTTTAATATCCTGGTAGAACTGCTGCTGTTACTACCCAGCAGGTTTTCTAGGAAAAATACTGCACTGCGATTTTCATTGTGTTCCCACTGAACTTTTCATATGGTAAATTTGATAATGGTAACATTTGCTTGTTGTACATGCAATCACAATTACATCTGTATTTGCTAACGGCCTTCTTGAAAATTTTGTGTTGAGATGAGGCTTTTGAAATAGGAAGATAATATGGCTGTTATGCTCACGGTGAATGTTGATGAAGCATATAGCATTTCAACCCCCAAAGCTGTATCAGTTGCTTTACCTATGTCCAGCTTAATTTTCTTAGATTTATTCTGGTATAACTCCATTACCACACAGTGAATCAAACTTGTAAGCTTCAGTTGTGGAGTAACAAAAAAGATTTTTTTTTTTTTTAAATCTCTACAGTTTTTCTTTTTTTCTTTTCTATCCCACTGCTCTAAGCCCATCACATGGATTTTGGGAGCTTCTGATACTCTAATTCTGTCCCAGTATATACCAATTGAAAGCATTTAGTTGTGATTAAAGCAGATTGAATGAGATAATCCCTCTGAGTGAGCAGCTTCAAAAAGCTCAAACACAACTCTTTGGGGACATGAACTAACTCAACACAAGCTAATTCCTGCGGCATCTCCCATGTGATGGGTTAGGCACACTACTTACTTGTTTTGCTTACCAGATCCCATTAGAATTTCTTTCTTGGTTTAGAACTGAATTTTTATGTAAATTGTAGCAGCATGCATACAGCATGGAATTGTGCATTTTAGACTTCTTTAAACTGTGCAATAATATGAATATTTCTATGTTAGAAGTGGAAGGAGATATTTCTGATGGAAGCAGTGATGCACTGAGTGGTGACCTGCAGAGGAAGGGTAATAATATGCAAAGCATGGGAAATAGGATTGCTTCACTTTTAGCATTATAATGCTTTGGTTAGACAGTATCACACTCTCCAAGCCCCATTGCCTGGCCTCATGTGTAACACTTTGCACTTTTTCCAAGTAACGGTAGAGTGGTAGCCAAGACTTTGGAGCTGAGGCCTTGTAAGTGCAGCTGGAGTTGAGAATGTTGTAATGTTGACAGCTTTTCCCAGTAATTATTTTCAGTTAAGGTTATAGCAGTTGTTGTTTGTTTATATTTAAATTCCTTTCCTCAAATGTTTTATTTAAAGGGACCTAAACATTGAGATCTACAACCTCTGTAGATATGCAAATGCTGATTTTTTTCATTTCACCTTTGAATTTTTGGACGGGGCTTTATTTGCCAGGATCCGCAGATGATCTGATTGTACAGGTCATGTGCTAGCCATGAGGCTACAGTGGAAAGTAATGTGATTGCTGTCCTCTACTGTTCACTGTGGAGGACAGGCTCAGAATTAAAATGTTTGGAAATATGAAATACTTTATTAATGTATGTGAACCAAACCCAGTCTTGGCTGAATGATCAGTGGAGATCTGTCCTTAAAAGCAATGAAGTAATTTCTTCCTTCTGGTCTTCTCAAGTGTTATAAGATCATTGTTACCTTTTATTTTGAGTGAGTTCATCTCCCACTTTTTTTTTTCTTTAAGCCTGTGTGTACTGATTTCTCTGCTTTTTTTTTTTTTGTTTGTTTGTTTGTTTTAATCTGAATGCAGTCTTGCCATGTAAGTGGTGGTAGAAAGCTGCTCTTCAGAAATCTTACCTGGTTGGTTTTATTCTGAGACAGGTGCAGAAAGCCAGCCTATCACCTGAGGCAAAACCTTAAGAGAAATGAAAAGGTACCTCTACTTCATTTCAGTGTAGCTCAGAAGTGCTGTTCTTCAAAAATGAATATTGTGATTATCCCATTACTGTCCTCTGGCTGCTTAAAGAAGGATGTTGGGTTTTACTCCTTTCAGAAGGAACTAAACCAAAATGTGTGTTTCAGAAAAAACTCTAGCGTGTTTCAGCAGCCTGTGAGCATTCAGTTTGGTAGTGGCCTAGGTCTAGTCTAAAATGGCTCTACCACAACCACTGATGGTGTGGACATTACATTCTTGGTGCCAAGCCTTTTATTCTACAGATCTACTCCTCTTACACTACAGATCTTAAAACCAGGGACATGACATGGACTAAGGTGGCATGTAAATGTCAAAGGAGAAACAAGGTGACAGTATGAGCTGTTTTCAACACACCCGGGTTTCTGAGTGCTGAATGAAAATCTCAGCCATTCTGGTAATTGTATGTATATTTTTGAAATGGTTCTGCCATGGCAAAAATATCTGTGATTGAAATCTGAAACGTGATCTCTAGAAACATAGTCTCTATCAAGAACTACTTTGCCATGCTGAATTTGGATTGGGGAAAAATTACAAGCTGAAGTTCAGAGCGATTGGAAAGATCCTTGGCACGTGCCCAGCTGGCAGTTCCTACGTTGTGTTAGCGCAGCTCAGTCCCCAGCCTTAGAGCAGAGAGGTGGTTGCTGAGTCTGGGACAACTTGCACATGTGGGAGATCATAAATGTCTTGGCCGAGTGCCACCCACCTCAGTCTTTTTACAGAAGGAAAACTAATGCATTACTGCTGAGGCAAATTCTGCTACATTTTGCTGTTGTTCACCAACAAAGGAGAAACAAGGGATTAATTTTAAAAGTTGTTACTGAAAGTGAAGAGGCTTTGATGTGCCTGAGCACATTGCTTTTAGCAATCTTGTGAACTAATTGAGGGTTCCAGTCGTGTTAAGTGCACTGTGTGTCCATTTAACTTGCCAATTATTACCACCTGCAGTTGTAACTAAATGGACACTTGATTTTGAGTCTGAGGCTGACCTACTGGACCTGTTTTCCTGCAGATCATACCCTAGAACAGAGATGGCTTCAGTCTTGTGTCACATACGGAAAATGAAAAGAAAATTTTGCCAAGCAGGGAAGGAGATGTTGAGCGTTTACTGATACCAAGCTCCTTTTGCAACAGGAAAGGGAAGAGTCAGAACTGGGGCCAGGCCTTCTTTCTTTCAGTAATGAGGGAAGATACAAGAAGCAGAGCAGTTGTAGCCACTTGAGCAAACGTGACTTTTCAAGATTTAATCATAGGAAATGTTCATTATTCTTGAAAATTTTGTCTTAACTTGAAGTCAGCTCTGACTCAGTACAAAACTCTGTACTTCGTGGTTTTGAGACAAATGTGGGAGACAGGAAGAATGAATAAGAGATGGAAAAGGATTTTTTGAAAAGCAGAAGTACCTTTGCTATATCACTGATGTAAACTGGATAATAATTCTCATTACATGGCTGAACTAGCTGTGAGAAAGGAATGAGGGAATGGCTGTTTTAAACCATTTCTCTCCTTTTTGCTTAAAAAGCAGTACCAGTTCTCTGTCTTTATCTTTGATATATTGTAGCGCCATTACAGAATGGGATTACTTGTCACTTGGAGTTATCAGGACTATCCAAGTTTGACTGACAATGGTCACTGTTTCAAAGAAATGAACACTTACACATTGGAATTTATCAATAAGATTATCGTAGGTCAGATGAATAGATGCATGGAGCAGGAGATGCAGTACTGGGAGGACTGAGAATGGGAATGGGCAGATGGGAGAGGAAAAGAGAAGGACAGCACTTGTCTGGACAGGAAGCAGTTATCCATGTATGACACTTTCATACTTGTCTTTGGACTTTGAAAAGACACTTGTTTTAGTAGCAAAATACTAATGTACTTCACTTCTTAAAACATTTATTTAATTTTTGTAATCAGTTACGAGATTGCCTAAGAATTGTCTATTCTTGCCTGGGCATGCTGAATTTGGTACATGTTTGGGTAAAGAATTAATCCTAAACACATGGACCATTCATCTATAACAAGCAAGAACACCTTCAAAGTCTTAGGGAAATAAGGTTACCTTACAAAAATTCTTTTTTTTGTGTCAATATTTTATCTCTTTGTGTAGTCTAGATACTCTGGAAAGGAGGAAAACCAGGAATACTGATTGTTATTTTCTTGAGAGACAGAATCATTGTCATTTGTCTCAGCTTGATGACTGAGCTCATAAATCTATCAGGTTGTTTGTTATCATTTCAAGACTGCAGAAGATGAGGCAGAGATCAGAAGTCAATCATTTTCACATAATGCATCTAGAAAAATTACACTGCTATGTCTAAGCTGAGAGCACTTTGTAGGAGGAATCTGGTACTGTTCTTAGTCCCACGGGATACATGGACACAGTCAATTTGATTGGGCGGCACAGTGGTTGGCTTTCTTTTGTTTTTAGGTGTTTTGTGTTGCCCTCTGATGAAGTACCATATGTTGAAGTAATCCAGCTTTAGGCCTTCAACCAGCCTCTCCCAGCCCTGCTCTTATTCCACTGGTTATAACTGGGCTTCTGGAAGATAATTATTTTGTTTAGGTATCTGTGCTGAGGTGTGGTTACATCAACTTCTTGGCTTCTTGTGTTTTGACAGTGTGAAATGCAAAGGAAAGAACCTCTGTCTTCCATCACCACAATTTTTTTGATGTAATCTATGAAAAGAGAGTTACAGTTGTAGGAGTTTAATTAGGTGAAGCTATTGAATGTCACTAGGTAACTGCTCACTGAATTGTTGTCAGTAAGTGCACTGTAATATTACGTGCATTTTACCTGTAATGTCTATCCTTGTAATACTGAACTTTTTTATTATCATTTTTGTTATGTCAAGGGTTTTTTTGCCTGACAGATCTTGATAAAGGCCCTACATGCATTGTTTAGAGAAAGGTTCTGTTTGGGGCTCCATTAATAATGGATATCATCCATCTGTCTCTCAAAAATGAATTTTCATGATCTCATTGTTTTGAATGTTATGGCTAAAGCTCACAGTTGTCATATGTAGGAAGAAGAATTTGCTTTAGTAGATTAGACCACTGGTCCATGAAATCAGGAATCCTGCCTTCACTGGCAGCCAGTTCATTGCTCTACATGTTAAGGACACTATTCTGATCATTCAGGATACAGAATTTTCTCTAATTTAAATGAAAAAGCAGCATGATAGGGCTCTTTCATTTCCCTCCAGGATATTAGGGCACATTCATGGAAACACATCAGGGACAATACCACATGCTGTGCATATCCTAAAGGAGGAAGGAGAAATCTGTAGAAGAGTAGTGAACAGTATAGACTGTCATGTTCTACTCGTATTTTGCTTCATATTTCTTTGAAATCTTTTAGTAACTGTGTAAGTAGCAGAAGCCCTTGGGCAGCTTAAACTTTCATGGCAGCAGTTCAGCATTAGCACAGTCTGTGCATTAGTGACCTTGGCAGGGTTACATAAACCATATTTTCACCTGAATAAAATGTTCCTCAACAGTTTTTCTTTTGCTTTAGGCATAAATAGTGTTTTCTCCAATGTCACATTGGCTTTCGATGTCACATGCTCAATTTCGATTTCTGCAGTGCTGATCATGAGGAAGTGTCTCTGTTCTCTATCCTTGGTAGGTGTGCCACGCTCTGCTTTTTGTATTATTAAAGGGCTGACACGGGGTGCCTTGTACTCCTATCTCCCTTGACTCATTTTGGATGACATCACTTGGAAGGTTTTGCAGAAGTCACTTCATATTCTCAAACTTTGACTCCGCTGAAGTCAGCAAAATCTTTATCATTTGCTTTTTGCAGGGTTAGGTTAGGAAATGGGGAGTTTTATCCCCTAAAGCAGGTTATTTCTCATGGTTTTACTTAAGAATCATCCTCCAGCAAAACAGGACCTGACAGATCTCTCCAGAATTTCTAAGCCTAATCTTTCTCTGGAAGCTGTAGATATCATGCTGTTTCTGGCTGGTAGCTGGGCAATAGGTATCTCTGTGGGTGGTTGTGAGGGGAAAGTTTGACAGACACTTTGCCCTTCTTCTCCTAACTGGCATGTAATTATGAAAAAAAATAGCCACAAAATACCAATGGGAAGAAAAAATATGTTGAAAACACTCATGGCACATGTACATTTTCATAGCTCTTCCTAAAGGAAATGTTCCTAAAGGAAACTTTTTGGATTTGAAAACCCTTCAGGTAGATTTTTTTTGAGATACTGTCTGACTTAGTCATACCACAGTGAATTACCTACAGTCAAAAAACCTTCCAGAGAAACAGGCAAATTGAAAAGTGTGTGTAACTGATACATCTTCATTTATGTGTGATTTAACTATTAATTTTGGAGAAAGGAATGTTGCAGTAGGAAGGATGATCCACGTTTAAACCGTGACCATGGGCAGTATTTGTATTTTGTTCTTCTAGTAAAATGACAGTAATCATGTTTTTTAGATAAGAGAAATATTTTATAAATAAGGATTATAACTTTCCGGCACTAGGGTCTCAGTGCCAACTTTGTTTAGTAGATAAAAAACACAAATGAAATGAGGGGCTGAAATAATCAGAAATGGTCCTCTTTCTGAGTGTCTGTTTTGTGCTGTTGTTGGCTATCCCATCTCATTTAAGTGTTTCATTTGAAGAACATTTTTAAATGCATCCATAACTCTGTGATTATTTCTTCTTTTTGATGGATTTAATGTGTTGGTAACATTATCCCAAACTTGCTCATGGGGACTTCTTAGGAAAAGATGATAGAAAAAATAGAGTAAGGTACTTCTCTTTCGGAAAATCAGTTAGACAGTCATCCTTTTCTTCCCTTCATTGGACTCAAAAAGTAGGTTTCTTGGATAACTGGTGTATATAATTAGGTTTGCCTGCACTGATGAAAGGAATTACGGCAGATGATCTTGCTACTGAAATCTCTTCAGAGATTGCCTTCCACATATCATCCTTGTGTCCTATGATCTATACCTAATCTGCGTTTTTGGATTTTTGGCCAAGTTGTGGTGGACTAGTTAGACATGAAGTGGACTAGTTAAGCTTATACCTTAAGCTTATACCTTAAAAACCAAAAAACCAATAAAAAACAACAATGAAAGAAACAATGAAATAAAGGCATATAAGGCATATAAGACTAGTTATCTTTGGAAGCATAGAAGTAGTTTTCAACACTGAGGTTCACAATGTATGATAATTTGGTGATTAATACCCAAAGGCTTCAGAAAAATAAACAGCAGTGTAATATAAATTCAAATAGAAAACACCAGTGCTTTATCAAGCAACCTCAGATCTCAAATTGATGGAATTTTCAGTAGTAAGTACATCCTCCTGTGGAACGTTTGTGTGTGCATTTGAAGTATCAAAACTAGAGATATTACTTGTTTTGGATCAGAAGCTGTGTTGGGCCCTGAGACTGCACTGGCTTTTCTGTATGGGGTTGTGGTAGGAAATAACAGTGCCATGTGATATTCCCATACCTGGAACTCCAGCTCGTTGCCTTGGTGCAGCAAATTGGCTTGACATTGAGAACTTCATCTACTCTGTAATCACTTGTTAATTCACTTGGTAACCTGAAGTTAGTTGAAACCTTGAAGTTGATTTTGAGATATAAACATAGTCTAAAAAAAGATAAAAAACAATGAAACTCATTTTAAAATGAGAATTTGTATAAAAAAAGAGGACTTGTTATGATATTGTTTCCTTCCAAGTATTGTGGGTTTTTTTCCTTCTCAACTTTGTTTTTGCAGCCTTCTGTAGCTCTGATGTTTCTGATGGATCTTATCCTAGTTTACTCTGGAAAAAGCCAGAACAGATTTCAGGTTATTGGGTAGAAGCTGTCCTTTGTTTGCCAGGTTCTTTTTAGTTAGGTGGTGATTTTGTTTTCTTCCCTGCCTTGCACAGCACCGAGTTCTCAGCAGATAGCACACAGTCTCTTTGGGACAGAGGAGAAATGGCCAAGGCAGGTACGTCTGAGCCCGGGCCGCTGTCGCTCACTGTCAGACTGAGTGGCGTGGCTGTCACACTGCTCCTGGCTGCCACGAGTGACAGGTGACTGCCCCCGGGGCCTCGGCAGGAGCCGCCCGCCAATCATATTCCGAGGGTGATCACTCAGCGCTGGAAAATCTAACCCAGTGATTAAATAAACATCGTTTCCTCCATTGTGCTCGACTGGCCAGGAATTAAATGCACTTGTAATGTATGGAAATATGTATTTAATAAAAAGAGTGCGAAGTTGCCATACCTAGGTGGGCCAAATGTGTAAATAAGGTAGTGGGCAATTTCAGTTTGTGGCCTCTTGCCTTAGGGAGTGTCTTTTAATGACTTGATGTGATGCCTTTTACAGTTTATCGCTGATGACAGTTTGAGGACACACACAGTTCATAGAACAAAGAACAATAAAGCTGGGGTATGTTCCTGGATGTGGTTTATATGCCCTCCAAGTTCTACCAAACAGAAGTAAAGGGCTACTGTATATTATTTTCCCTGAAGGTAGAAAAAAAAAAGGCTTTATTAGGGAGAACAATGTTTGCTATGTGACAATAAACTGGTAGTAACCTAACACTGGAAGTTCATTTCAATAAATAAAGTATTATTTTATTACTGATATTATTTCTTTTTTAAAATTTTATTCCTATTTATAGGCTATATTTTGTATTTTCTGATCTTTAAGATACCTTATTGTTTCCAAATTGCCTGTATATCATATATACATATATATATGTTTATTTATGTATTAGAAAGCCGCAGTGTCACTTATGCAGTGATCCTAACTTGGAGGATCCTAACTAATCCAATTAGTCTTAGATGCACTCAACCCTCAGGTTAGTGAATGCCTGGACAGTACAGACAAAGATCTTGACCTTGGCATATTTGCTTGTTCAAGGGACAAGGGTCCCAGGTGCTTTGGGAGGGTGCTGTGGTATTCTCAGCTAGTCTGCATTTCCTCAGGACTTGCTTCTCAGTCACGTCATTTGTGTGTCTCGGTCTCTGAAAAGGGAAGCATATTTGTCTCTGTAATGAAGAAATGGGAGCACAGATGAAATATACATGCAAGTGTGTGTATATTCAAGTACACATAATTTTCTGTGCATGAATCATCACAGGATAATACATTTCGATTATCTGTAGATACAGTTTTAACAGAAAGACAGCAAACATTCTGACAGATAATGAGTAAATGAACTCTTGTGATCACATTTGAGTCCTACCACACCTGCTACATTGTATGATATGTTCAAAAACTATTTGGATAGTCCTGATCTTTTTAAATTCTTTTGTGTCATGTTACTTTACCTACAAATTCAGTTGCCTCCCACTTGGGCTTCTATTATAGCAGACTTGCCAGTGTCTGTTCCAAAGAATTTTCTCATTCTTTGTGATAGGTAGAAAAGGAGAATGAAACCTAAATGTTTTTTCTGGTCTTGGTGTGATCAGAATCTGATGGTGGCAGTAGACAACTACTGGAGGAAGATTTTCCAGCTTTGTCTGACTCAGTTGCAATGGTGACATTTAATCACCAGAACCGAGATTAATGTAGAATCCATTCAATACAGTCATTGACTACTTGGCCAAAACCTATTTGTGTTAATAAAGATTACAAATAAGTATCAAAACGTACCTCTGGTAACCTTCACAGCTGCTAGGTATATGTCATTTTTAATTAGGCAGGTATAAATATTCTGTTGTCCTAAACATGATTTCTGGTCCATAAAGAAAATACAAAAAAATATTCTCAATTAAGTCATAAAGCAATTTAATGAAAGAAGTGTGCTCCCACTAGTAATACTGTTTTCTTTCAAATTTTCTAATTTACCTTTGCCAAAGCCAGTGACTCCCAGAGTCAGTCACGGTAAATGAGATGATTTCTGCTTAGAATTATGGTCTCCATAATAGTTTAGCAAATCTTGGTGCTCTTCTACCCTTGTTTATCCAACTTAATACATGATGAATTAGTTAGGACTGACAAATGGAATATTGCGTTGGAAATTTTGTGAAATTATCCCTACAGTACTTGTTAATAGTTAATATTTTGTCTTGTGTGGTTTGTACATTTGGCTGCAACCCCTGGTGATGTTCGGTGTCGTGACAGAGTTTCAGTAGCTGGCAGCTGCCCCCAGGTTTGTGCTCCTCTTCAGTAGCTGCTCTTTGCTCCGCTGTGTCCTGGCCCCTCTGGAAGGAAAATGGCAGCAGCCAGTGCAGAGGCACTGCTTTCTTCTTTAACCCTGGTGCAGCTGTTAAACCAGAACATTTTGGCAAGGTTATGGAGAATATTGGTGGATATATTGAGCACGTTTTTGTTCTTAGATTTTCCATCTTTTGCAAAGTCTGATATTTTGGAAACAGCTCTGTTGCAGACTAGCAGCTATGACTATGGGAACTAACAGGGCTATGGCAGGCAGGTGGGAGCTGGAATTTCACGTAAGATACAGAATGTAAAAGCATGCCATAAATGTATGATATCACAAATGCATTAATGAGGAGCTAGTTGTGAAGAGTGCTAGCATAGCCTCCATATCATAGCTGAATGTAGAGTAACAGGTTTAAAAGAAATATGCTCATGTTTTAATTTGCTCATGAAAACTGTAAGTGTATGAGAAAGGAAGGAAGGAAAAGAATCCAAATTTTTATATTGCTCTTTATGTTGCACTGGTATGCAGTATCATTTATCTCATGCTTACGTATTTTAAAGAGAATCTGATAATGAATTTTGTCAGCATCTTCAGACAAGCTAAGTAGTCAGTAAAAATAACAGCAATTGTAAACTCCATGTATTGCACCAGCTGCATTTCCAGATCCCCAAGTTCTGTAAGGGAGTACAAATTTTCTCAATGGAAAATGGGGTCCTGCATCAAACCCCATTTCAGTAGGTACCAATCAAAAGTAGTAATTTGGCATGGTTTATTACAGTTTATTGCTTCCCTTTTGGTTAAGATGGCAGGATGACAGAAGCTCATAATAATTATTGCAACAAGTTTTCTTGTTCCCTCCGTAAGTATATTTGCTAATCCTTCTGGTCTCATAGCTTTAAGTTCTAGAGGATCCTGATTCTTTTTCCCATTTTCTTTTCCATGGTAATTTTTATTTTAATTTCACTTTAGTTTCATTTGTCTTTTACTCAGGTCTCAGTTTGCTCTGTTAGTGTAATTCCTCTTGTTCCTGATAATCTTTTTAGTCATGGAAAATACACTGGCATGTTATCGTGGACTAACCAGGGAATTTCAGTTGAGTGAAATAGAAAAGCTGGTCAGCCATAGTCTAGCAGAAGGAATGTTCCAAAAATTAAAGGCTTGAGTGTATAAGGTACAGAAAGTGATACAGTAACTTTGAGATCAATCCAGTGAATTAGGAACTTCAATTGTGCCTTTTTTCTATGTATCCCTGTGCCTGGCATAGCACTTGGGGCATCACACCTATCAGTCCTGTATTTTAAATTTACTTAACAAATAATATTTCTTTCAAAGTTAAGGGTGGAAAGGGGTGAGAGGAATAATGTATAGCTGCACATGTCCATAACAAGGATTTTCCCTCTTTCACAGATCAAGTCAAATTAGTCGAGTGGCTGTTTTCCAGCCAGCAAAGGCTGGCTGAACCATAGCCTTGGAGCATATATCCAAACAAATCAAATGGTTTGCATTTTGCAATAAATCTATAGGTATTTGCTGAAATCTAATTCTACTGTCCTTGAAGTGCTCCACTGAACTTTTAAGATTTTAATAACCTCTCATTATTAGGAATATTAATGTCTCAGTTTGGAAGGTGGAATGTGGAGGGTTAATTTCTGTCCAGGTCAAAGATCAAGGGTTCAGTCAACTGTCATGAGAATATGAAAGAGAACAATAGAGACCTCTGAATGACCCCTTTAAAGCAGATAAACTTGCAAAAATGTTTAAGACAGTAATTTTCTGTCAAAAACTAGAAAAGAGAATGTAATTTTTGCCTAGGAAACAATGACAGCACCATTGGTTTCTCTGTGCATCTCTCCCTACTACTTAATCCTCACTGAGTTATTATACAGGTTATCAGAGAAATGGATGTACAAATGCAGTGTTCTTTGGCAATGAATGCCCTTTACTGCACTTTAAATGTGCACACAATAGCCAGCATGATGGTGGTTTCATATATCTTCTAGTCCTCAGGAAAGCAGCCACAGTTTCCTGAATATCTGGGCTGTGATTGGCAGAATAATTTCCATAACAAACATTTCCAGTGTCATGTACATGACTCGAGGGAAGCTGAAGCCTCACCACTGACTTCAGCTGAGCTGTGGCTTTTTACACAAACCAAGGAAGTGGTCTGTGACTGCCAAAAAAATCAGAAGTCCACAATATATGGTGCTTTTCTAGGTATTTGTGACCATTGTTGGAAGAGAGAGAGGGAAAAAAATTACTGCTAAAGGATTCTAGGGAAAAGGTTAATTTATTTTATTCTTTTTAGCCTGTCACAGGAATTCATAAAAAGAATAATTAGAAATATCACTCAAACCATGAGAGACACGGAATGTTAAGACTTTCTGTGGAAGATAAATGTTGTCGTATTAAAGCGTTGGGGTTTTTTTGTTGTTTTGTAACAACAGTGTTTTCCAATTTATGTCACTGTTGTCTTTTTATCTTTGTGTTTTTAAAAGAAGTGGGAGGGTTTGAAAGCATGTTTTGTTTCTTTGGCTTGTTATTTTATTTTTAAGAAAAGGAAGTTTGTTCAAACTGTTTTCTGAGCATCAGCATGCTCGTAGTGATTCTTTGCTTTTTGTAAAATATGTGAGTATATACACTGATGAGTCGTGATGTGCATACATTAGAATAGAATAGAAAAGTCCACAATTAATAAAACCAATAGAATGTAACATTTCCCCATCTCTAATTCAGTACTATCCCTGAATGATGAGATAACTGAAGGAAATTCTCTTTTCCTGATGCTTCCAGAGGTTGATCTATCAGCTTCAAGGTTGTAGGCTCATATTTGGCACATTATTAGGCATGGCAGAGCAAAGCGCATTTCACTTAATAATGCTTTTTGTTTGTATTGCTCATGATAGAAAAGACTGAACTGAACACAAACAATGGAACAATATGAATACAAGGGCCCTCCCTTGATCTCCCCAATTAAATGAATTGAAGCAGCCTCTATCTGTGTGACACATCTAAAGAGATCACCACACATCTCAGCTTAGAGACATCTGGGTAGGCTGAGTATTTGAAATACATAAGCTGCAAAGGAGCTAAAACACTGTCAAGTAAAAGGAATCTTTGAGAAGTGAAGTAACCTTTTGTCTCAGATGCTGTTTTAAGGTCCATCTTTAACGCAGAATAAACTCAAATAGTCTTCCTTCTCACTTGCCAGTATTTCAGTATTTGTTCCTCCAGTCTGGTAAATAAATTTTGACTTGCGTGAATCAATAAAAAAATTTATTCCGTGCTGATTTTGATATCTTTTAAAAAGCACTTACTCTAGGAAGAATGACAACAAAGCAGGTGCTTTCTCTTTCATAAATAAGCTGGTAAAGTCAGCTGTTTGATAGGTACCAAAGTTCATTCAAAATTTTAGGATTCTAATGACAACTTATATAAACCATATTAAATGGCTTTTTAGCATGTTGATCTACAAGATAAAATCTAATTTGACAAATCTAAAGAGAAGGCCACACCTTGGAAGAGATCAGAATCCAACTATGAGAACTGGTGTAGTCACTGTAGCTTTCAAGTAGCTCAGCAAATGATGTTAGAAGTTCCCATGAAGAGATGCTCTTTGCCAATCAGTGTCTTCAGGTGTGATGTGGAACTCATGTATTTATGGATGCATAGAAAAGGATAACTCAGAGATGAAGTTTTTTGTTTGGGATCATTACACCATATCCAAGAAATGTTGTTACAGGAAAAGGTGTGCCAGTATAATTTCTTGGTTTGATTTCAGCGTTCGTGGATACTCATTTGACATAGAGGTCATGGATACTCATGATCATGGTTGTGGTCCAGTGGTTATTGCCACATTTTTTGACAATCATAGAAGTACAGAACATGCTGAGTTGGAAGGGACCCGTCAGGATCATCAAGTCCAACTCCTGGCCCTGCACTGGACACCCCAAGAATGTCGACCTTTTTTTTTTTTGCTGAGAAACCATTTCCTTTAGCTCACACTACTGTGGCTATACTTTATAGCAGAGAGCAGCTTTCCTTTTTGTAGCTGCACATCATGAATAACAGCTTTATTTGGTGCCAAATGAGATGCCCTGATTTGTGAGCTTTCCATAAACATATCTGAATTGTTCAATTTCCTTCTCATTCCATAATTTCCATCTTGGCCTTCTGCCTGCTGATATTCAGATAAAGAGTGCATTCAAGTCATTTACAAAAATGCTGTGAAACTGTTTGACTGTAGCCTGCTATCAAGCATAGCAGGATTGTTCAATTTTTATTTATGTGTAATGTAAGTACCATTCAACATTTTCTTTTAACAGCTACTTTAACAACCCACTTGCTGTAATGAATGGTAACAGGAAAAGAACAACATTAGCAGGTACCTGCTTAAATGAATATATTCCGTGTTCATGGCAGAGCGTAACACTGACTGTTATTTATAGGTTTGTTTTAATGCTTTTTTCATTTGAGAAAAGGAGCAGGATAGCTTACTGTTTTCCTTTTTCTTACTTTTCTTTCATGTCCTTTCCACATGGTGATGGATTCCTGACATGGATAACTGAACTGCTGTGCAAATGGCTTGGCTTTGATAAAACGTCAATAGGTAAGTGAATGATCCCCAATTACTTCAGTACTTTTGCTGAAAAATATTTATTTAACATCCAGAATGTAAAAGAATCTTAATTTCCAAAGCAACAGTAAAAACATGTTTGGTATTGAGTCCAGCAAACAGCAAACTGGACTGATAAAGGTTGGAATCAGCCTGATTTTTCCTTTTCCCAAGGGAAAATGTATTTTGCCATATTTTGGCCTTAGTATTATGATAAATTTAGCACCTGCTCAGCTACTTGCATTATGGAACCTATTTAATCTTCATGGGTAAACATGAAGAAAGAGTTACAGTGGAAAAGGAAGTCTTTGACTTTGAGAACAAATTCCATACTCAGAGATTTGGAGGAAAAATTTTAAGCCACTAAATTACTGGAGCTTTTCAATATCAATGGTGTTTGTATATACTGAGGTAGGAAACTCTTGATGATGAAAATGATTGGGAAGGGGCAAAGCAAGGTACAGGGATGTGAAAAACTGTTTTCTGAGATCACTCTGTCCAGTGGGTGGGTGTCCACCAGATACCATATTGTCAGTATCTACTGACTGTTATTTACAGTAGTAAATATGACAGTACAGGTAACAGCAAATTGCTCTACCTGAGCATGTAGACACCCCCTAAGATTAGTCCAGGTCAAGACAATTATTGGGGTCGCCTTTCTAATGTCTATAGCAGAAGGATGAGAAGATAGAGGTTAAAAATAATAATGCTGCACATCGTGCCACAGCCGACCAGGAGAAAGTTCAAAGTATGGTAATTAGTGTTACATCACCTACANCCCACCCCCCGCAAATACAGAGTTTGTGTGTATTTCTGTAGTTTTATCTTGGCTCCTGTAGAGGAAGAGAAAGAGTATTGGGGCTATCTATCCATTTCGGTTGGCATTTGAACCTGAATTTGTCCAGGAATCCTCACCCTCAAGCTCAGGCTCTATCCCATCCTTGCCATCTGACTTGCACCTGACTGTGCCTGGACAAGAAAGATAGGGACAGAACCCTGGCACACACACTGGAAGGGTGACCTGCCAGAAAAGCATGTGCATGCTTAGTTAAAACTGAGCTTAACTGATTGTTTAAACTGTATTTCTTGGACATTTCTTCACTGTTGCTGCCACTTCATAGCTGAGAGCAAGGATTGCAATGCAAATACAGGAGCAACGGCTCTGGTGGTTCCCGCATTTATTTGTTCTCCAAACAAGGAGTGTAGATATGTCCCCATGATGGCACTTAGAGCAAGAGGACTGAGCAGCATTCTGCAGCTGGAAAACATTCCTCTGCAATACAGATATTGTAACAATCTCTTGAATTTTTCAGACCATGGCAAGAAGGAAGATGGGAAAATGGAGCAGTCCTGAAATTGTGGTCTCAAAAATACCAGTACTTGCTGTTGTTGCCAAGAGCAAAACTTGGCCTGTGATGTTGGAGGGTCTCTCATTTAGCACACTTAGTGTATAATATTTGCTTTGGCTGTTTCAGTAGGCAGCCAGCATTTGACAGAACAGATATGTCGGTTTGCGTTATTGCAGTAGATGTTTGAGAGATGTTGGGAAGGAATGAATATACTGTAGGATACTGTGATAGGGAAAGCCAAGAAACTACGTAAAACCTGCTAGCTGTTAAGCATGTGATTATTTTGCTGGTTTATGCCTGTCTACTCTGCAATTTTTTCTGTGCACTTGATATATGTATATAGACAGGAGAAAGAGTCAAGTGTATTGTACTCACGCAGGTACAGTGCCATTACTCCACAGTTTTTTCTCAGAAAACCTGTATTGAGACTGGAGTTGCAGAGTTCATCAGGGAAGGAACAGCTGGCTTCTTTATTAGATTTTATGTCGTACATAAGGAGACCATGTTTCCCATTGTCAGAGCGTAAAAGAAAATGAAAGCTCTGGGCATCATTAAAATCTTGCAAGTGTGGTATGTGTCAGTTTCATTCCCACAACACCTGGATCAAAAGCTTAGTGTGAGGCCACTTAGCAAACAAAACCAGACTGTTTTCCACACTTCAGATTTTTTGCATTAAGTTTCCACTTAGTTTCTATTTAAATGATGCTCGGCCATATTGTCTGGGGTATTGTACTTCTGGATGGTACTGAAAAAGGAAAGTAGGCAACTGTAGAAAACACCTTTTGTATGCATTTTGAATATCTTTTCTTTTGCACACTGTGCATTAATACTGATAAAAAAATTGAATTAGAAAAATATGTAGTTTCATCCCAAAAGGTTATAGAGAGATGCCTCTTGGTTTGTTATTTTGAATTTTTGCGTTTTCACATTTTTTGTAATGCAGTGCATGTTACAGGTCTTTAGTTGCACAGTTCCACCCTCACCACAAGGTTTGCTGAACTGGATGGCTCAAAAAGAGAGAGCGAGAGAGAATTGATGAGGTCTTCTTTTGAGTCTAGTAGTTCTGAAAGACTACACATTACAGAGAAGAAAGGAGTCAGACTAATTCTTAGTGGGTTTTGAGCAAGATGATGACACAGGTTGTTATGACAAGTAAGGTGAATATTTCAGGAGAAATCAATGACTTCCATTGGAGTTCAGAATGCTCAGTGAGGGTAGATTGAATAATGTAATTTCCAAAATTGGCTGTAATTCCTATCAACACAACAAATTAGCTGTGCAACTAGAGAAAAGGTTAGCAAGAATAAGAATGTGTTGTTATCTTTCTACATCTTGGAATCATATTTAAGATATGTTTTTGCAGAAAATGTAGGATTGTGAGTAATGGTTAGGCAGAGAAAAATCAGGTTGTACTTTAGAAGTGTGCATAAAACAGAGCTGAAATATGTAAACCATTCATAAGAGGAGTTACACTGCAACAGATATTTGCAAGAAGAGCCTTTGTTTGTTCATTGTGGTGATTGGAGGCATCATTCTCAGAATATAATAAATAGGAGAGAACTAGAAAATTGGGAATAAACTAGAATTCATATATTAAGCAGGTTATGAATAGATTATTTATCTTTCCAGTGTTACAAGAGGACTGTTTCTCTTAGTCTTAAGAAACTGGTTAAACAGTCAGAGACATCAAGTCAGAAGTGCTGTCAGGACTAATTGTGTTTGGAGAGAATTTGTGGAGCCAGTTAAATCTTCCTGGAGAAAGCTTTGAAAGTGTTCAAAATGCTTGATGTTTATCAACATGATTCTTTTCAAACAGACATTTTTACCTTTTATAGTCCTTCTGTTTCCTTCCATTCAGCACACAAAACAAATGAAAGGATTTATTATTATTATTATTATTATTTTTACTACTACTACTTCAAGTAGGAGTAGTCTGACAATTACCATCTTTCTCTTCATAATGCATTCTAGCTCATGTCAAGACCCAGCAGTTCAATCCCATAACAACCTTGTAGCTGGAGCAGAGCTTATGAGCTGATAGTATTCATGTGCTGCTTTTTGATTCCTGTGTCATTAAACTTCAGCTGAGATATCATTTCTTCCTGGTTATTTCTCTCCTTTCCCGTGGCTTGAAGTTGTACTGGATGTGGTCTTACACACTGGAAATTCTGTAATTCACTGCTTTTATTTATAGATGTGTATGTACATATAGATGTGTGTGTGTGCACATATATATGCTTGCTTTAGTAGCAAAGTGTGTTACACTTTCCATCAGGGGTGTGTTGAAGGGAGACACTGAAACATTAAGAATCATGTGCCGCTGAATACCAGGAGACCACCTGTTGTTTTTACCTTACAGTTGAGTCTCCTCTCTCTTCCTTTCTGCACATATCATATTATTTTGTCTTCCAAATAACATTTTAGATATGTTACTACTGAGCAGTTTGGCTGCTTGCTGCTTGGTACCTGCAGTCTTAATAAATAATTTATGTGAAGCCAAAATAGTTATGAGTAAAGGCATTGAAACGCGTTGGCTTCCTGCAGCAGTCGTAGGTGATGTTTCTTTCCAGAGGCACATATGATTAATACCATGAAAATCCAGTGAGGAACATGTAATTACACCCTTCAATAAGCATCAGATTTTTAAAAGTTTGAGCAATGTTGTAACTTGTGATGACAGTGAAGAACATTTCCTGTCCTCAGGTGAGAAGTTATGATGCTGAGACTGAGTGCTTAATATGAGAGATTTCATCTGGATCAGCACTTTAAATACATCGTGGTTACCTGGAAAGTCAGAAAAATAGAAAAGCAGTAAATAATGGATTCGTTTTCAGGTTATGATACGTGTGCATCTACATAAAGATAGTCTCCCACCATTTCCCTCCAATCCTGTCTGTGTGCGCATCCGTGTTCATCACAGGAAAGAGCCATCACAAGAGCTGTATAGACTTTAATTTCTAATTAAGGAATTATTGGTTTGCAATAAGCTGTGCTGGCATTTGTAGCATTCCAACTAATCCACACAATATCTGACCCTCACGCAATTCCAACACGTGACATGGGGAAGCTTACTCAGTGTCACCAGCCTGAGTGTAGCATGTGCAGGCCCGGAGTCTGTGGGGAGTCACTGGTGTGCTGTAAATTCACAGCCGAGTCCTCTGGGCTATAATGCCTTCATTTAGAAAAGCCCTTTATCAGAAATGGGGAGGCTGTATGAATTGTTTTGATCAATCCCTCCCATCAGAATTTCCTCTGCTCCGTTTCTCATTAATGGTCTATTACAACTTGTATCAGCATGGCAGATCTCTGCAAACCCCCACTATCGGCCATTATTTGCTGTGTATTTTATTGACATCTATGTTTAAACACTTAATGCTCTTCATTATGCTCTCAGGATCAGTAACAGCAGGCCATCAACATAAAGCAGCTCAGTGCCATTAAAACTAAGCTACTAACTTATGTTGATCTAAAATAGACTTGAAGATGCAGATGTTGCTGTTGTTTTACTCTCTCTGTATTGCTTTTCATTCTGTTTCTTTTCAACAGTGCGTGTCTTTAAAAGCAAATGAATTAAAGCTCAGACACTTTATTAAGCATAAGCTGTTACAGTGGGCTTAAGTGTCTGGTTAAAGTTGTCAGGAATGGAGAGTAAAGGAATGGAAGCTGAATTTTCTGAAATACTTTCTTTCGGAAAAGAAACTAAATTATATTTTTGGTACTAGGTAAGGTGAAATTTAGGAAAGACTTGATGCATCTATGTAGTAAGACTACTAAATGGCAAGAAATATTGCAGTGTCTCAAAATATATAAACAGAATCTGAATTTCAGTCTATTCTATGTCTGAAGCTTTCATTCTGTTTAAAGAAAATGAACAGGGAATGAAAAAAATCTGGAAAGTTTTGACTAACTCAGGATGTGAATTTGAAAGAGAAATACTTTTACACGTCACTTTTTTTTGAGAACAGTTATAGTATGGTGAAAGTCGGATACAGAGAGACATAAAGGACAAAGTCTGTTTCAAAAAGCCAGAAAACAGAAATAGCAGGAAGTGAGTTTGTGTCTGCCTCCTGATAAAAGATGTACATTTTCCAAGTAAACCATTGGAAGTGCTGTTGACCACTACAATACATACTGCACTGATGGTAACTTCTCTAGAAAATGAACTTTTCCCTGCAATATTTTTTTTGTGTATAAATTAGGCATGTAATTAGCAAATGACTACAGGCACTTGCCTTAAAATGAGCAGTAATCTGTCCCTACTGGTTTTATAGACACTGTAGCCACCAGAAGAATAAGTCACTTGATTTGTCAAGTGTCACTTTGGTGACAGTGAGGTTGGTAAGGAAGGGAACCACTGGTTATGTAAGGCATGCAAAAGTATACCAACATAATAGATTTAGATTTAGAAACCTAAAAAAGAACAAAACAAAAACAAAACCCTGATCACCATTGCATCAGTTTTGGGATGTTCTTCTGTTTAAATATTAAGGAGAGAGGTGCTAATATGTTGAGCTATTTTGGAATAAGCTTCTGAGCTTTATTCCATTTTTTTTTGTTGCATTTCTAGGCATTACAGTGCTCAGCTCAGGAGCAGAGGCTGTAGCATGGAAGAAAAACATAGTTTTGCCTTGTTTGTGTGACTATGTGCCTCTCGGGGCTAAATTAATTTTGTTCTGTTTTGATTTTTTTCCCCTGCCCTCTACTGTTTAAAATGCAAGAAAATCTGGGTTTCTGAACTATCTGATAGTTCGGAAACTACCAGATAGTTCAGTAACTATTTGGATCCCTATCCAGGGGCCTCTTAGCCCTAGCACAACTTGGACTTCTATGGAATATGTTATTTCGTAAAATAATGAATTATGTATTTTATCATTGTTTTTTCACTGTAAAACCATTAGCTTTTAGATTTTTTTTTTTTGCATTTAGTGGGAACTGAACTCTTACATTAATATCATCCTTCCACTCAGTATTTTTCCCGTTAAGAATTTCTTATCTTTCACCATCCATGGAAGTTGCTGAGAATGTAATCAGTGATTTAACTGCGTGTTTTCATCTCACTGATTTTTTTAGAAGGGGAACTTGACATTTGCATTCAGTTTGATCACACCAAATTAGGTGCATATATAGGCTCTTGGATTGATGTGATCTTGTGTCACACATCTCTTTCAGCTCCTTCTCCAAACCCTTTTTGAAAGAAAAGAGTGATGGGCAGATATGTATATAGTAGTGTGTCAGGCAAATAGTTGGAGAATGGAAGCACCATATTTTAAAAGAGGTAATAAACTGGTGTGGACTAATAAGTAATAACTGAGACTTTGGCACCTTTCTTAGAGAGCAATAAAAAGAACATTCAGCAGGAAAAATTAAAGGTGTTATGGAGATGTTGAAAGTGATTTTCTGTTTCCTACTGAGGGATTATGAGAAAGATGAAGGATTTCAGTCTTTGAGAACCGGAGATAGTAATTTCTCCAGCTCTATGGGACATACTATGCTTAGGAATGAAACAGAGTCTAATAAAATCTGAGGCTGAAATATTACCTCTGGCTTCCAGAACTTTATTCTCTTTAGCCTCTCGAAGGAATGCTACATTCCAGTTAACCCTTGGACTTCCAGAGTTCACCAGTGCTTGACAGCTCTTACAATACATCATCTGTGCATTTCTGTGTATGTGTGTATTGCTGCAGGATTTTTCTGAGAGCAGGGATGGAAAGGGAGAAATGTTTCTTATCTGTAAAGTTCAATGATAATCTGATGAACAACTTGCAACACAGGAGAGCCTTAATATATGTGTTAACCATTGTATTTTCTCCCCAGTAATTTGTTAATGAGGCTATTAAATCATTAGACTGATAGAATGCTTCTTGCGTGTACATGTGTTAAAGGGTCATATGAATGTGATAGAATGGTTTGGGTTGGAAGAGACCTTAAAAATCATCTGGTCCCTACTCCCCAGACACAGACAGGGACATCTTCTACTAGACCAGGTTGCTTAAAGCCCCATCCAACATTTCCTTGAACACTTCCAGGGATGGGACATGCACAGCTTCTCTAGGAAACCTGTTCCATTATCTCACCACCCTCACAGTGAAGAATTTCTTCCTAATATCCAATCTAAATCTAAACTTTAATCCCTAAATTAAAAGTCATTCCTTCTTGTCCTATCCCTACATGCCCATGGAAAAAATCTCTCTCCAGGTCTTTGTGGGTCCCTAGTACCTTCAGGTACTAGAAGGCTGCTAGATCCCCCCAGAGCTTTCTCTTTTCCAGAGAACAATGCCAACTCTGTTTGTCTTCATAGCAGAGGTGCTTCCAGCCCTCTGAGCATCTCTGTGGCTCCTCTGGACTCTCTCCAACTGGACTTCCTGAGGGTTGCACAGACCCACCTCTCCAGCCTGTCCAGGTCCTGCTGGATGGCATCACTTCCCCCCAGAGTGCTGGCCACACCACACAACTTGGTGTTTTTGACAAACTTGCTGAGAGTGCACTCAATCCCACTGTCTGTGCCAGAAAATAATACTCCACTTGTGATTTTCATTGTGTACCCAAACTATTTCTAGTAGGTCCACGCATATTTTAAACCTCTCCCTTGTTAACAGAAAAGCAGGAATCCAGCGCAGATGGCATCAAGGACACAGAACATTAAGGCTGCAGTCTATTTGATAGGGGTATGTTCTTCCTGGCTTTGCCTGCTTTGTGTAAAATAACATAATTGGACATAATTCAGTACTGATTTATCTAAATTGTGAAAATAATAGTTTAATTTTGAGAAAAAATGAATACCTTTATCGACAATTCATGCTTTTTTTGTGTCTTTCCCTTGCAGTTTTTTCTCTTTACTTTCATACATATCCTTTCTAGTTTTATTTCTTTTCTGAAATGCTATTAGAAATAACTTGCATGAGGCTTTAGTGTCGTGCATTTTTAAGGTGAGGTTACTGGGATAGTATTTTACAATTGGAGCACCCTCTTCTGTAAACATCTTGAAAGGCGTATTGGCTGTGGAATTACAGAAATGCATTATTGACATCTCTCAAGGACTACAAATTACACTCCTTATTTTTGAAGCATCATCCAAATCTCATTAAACTCAGCTGAAATATGTGCTTGTAGGTCAGTTTCCCTGAGGCCAGTTGCTTAAGGCAATCTTAGCTAAGGACACACTTGTGAGAACGGCAAAATCATAGTCTCAGTTAAATGCTTCTGATTCTGTCGTTTTGTCAGTGAAAGCTTTTTACTTAAATTGGTTATGAATAAGTTAAAAATATAACGTGAAGCAGACAGAAACAAAAGTAGGGATGGAGTCTTTAAAGTGTAATACATAGACTTTAACCAGTTCCTGATCTGGTTTAATCATTATTGTAAAGGCAGCAGCTGTAATTTGCTTTCCTTTAGAGTACTCATTCCATTGCTGGACATGCTGGTCTAAAATAGTGATATTCTTGGTTTAGTCCCTATTCTTGGTTTTGCTTCAGATGAATTTGTCTCAGTAAAATGCACAAGAAAAAGACAGTGGCACCCTATAAGCATTTTGCAGTCACTTTGCACAGTTGAAAATGCTCATTAGCATCACAATGGCAGGAAAGGAAAGAATCAAGCCCTCCTTAACTCCTTATTTTTCAGCCCTGTGTAGTGTATGTGACCAGGCTTTGTCTCTGAGCCTGTCCTGTTAGGGTTTAGAGGTGAAGAAAACAAGGTACAACATTTAGTCGATAATCCTAACTGCAGAAGCTTGTTTTTCAGAAGTTAATTTAAAATTTCTAAATGGAAGAGAGCATTTTACTAGTTTACCGCTTCCTTCTCTTCCAGCATTGTAGACTTTTCTTTAAGGACACTTGAGCTACATTTTTCTTTTTCTGTAGCCAGCTAAGTGGATACTTTTTATCCCATGAAGAAAAGAGCCTTTCAAAAAACCAAAAAACCCCCCCCAAAATCCCGCAGGTGTTGCAGGAGTTCCTAATTTGTGGTAGTTTTCTGAGAAAGGAAGGGGAAGAAACGGTTGGGAAGAAGGTCTGGGCTTAGTTTTCTTCAAAGGTTAGAAGTAAGGCAAGGGGTCTCCCTAGATTTTCCATAGGTCACCTGAAAAAGAAATTTATTAGAAAAGAGGTGAAAGCTCTCCAAGTTTTCTTTACTGTCCTGGATAAATACCATATATATTTAGAAACTGGATTAATTAAGAAAGATTGTTACACCTCCTTGATGCTTAAAATGCAGTTGAGATTTTTCAGCAGTAATTCTATTTAGTTATTGCACAGTATCTAAATCATGAGTCAGATGTGGCATTTCACTGGAGTAAGTGCATAATTAAAGTGCAATATGTAATAAACCTAGGACTTCTCCAGTGGAAAAAATAATAATCCACAGATTTGTCTTAATTATAAGAAGAAAGAAATGAACACAGTGAACTCTCTTAATTAGACCTTTCCAATGCTCTTTGGCAATTTTTTATTTTTAAATAAACATGTGCAAACTACTGACTTACTTCTTTAATTCTTTGTTTTACACTTTTATATTACAGAAATTGCTTCTCTTGCAACAGAAATAATAGTCATGTGAGACATCGTCATTATGGAACTTTATAACTCGATTACGGAATTCTTAATTAGAGCTATAGTTTAATAGGTATTAAACAGTGACAGTTACTTTCTTTACTGACAGGTTTAAGAGCAAAATTGCAGGGAATTATAAAGGGCATTTTGCAAATGAATTATATCCTTCCTGTTCAGCTACGCCTGGAGAAAGGGAGTATCAGAGATGTGTGTTTCGATGGAGTAAGCTGCAGAAATTACAGCTTCGAGCAGTGCCACTGCAGGGACAAATTGGCAGGGCAGAAGCAAAGGTGACCCGAGGGCAGCTGGACCCCGCCAGGGCCTTGGCAAGCCCCCTCTCCAGGAGGGGCCAGTGCAGAGCAGGCAGAGCCAGGCTGGCAGGGCTGGGAGCAGAGAGAGGATGCTCCGACAGAGCCCCGTGTATCGCTATTCCCAGCACCTTCTGCAGCTGTAGTGATAACGCCCTTATCAATGGCACAGTGAGGAGGGAAAGCACACAGTTCATCAAGGCAGGGGCTGGGTGACGGCTTTCTGAGGCACAGGCGTGGGGAGAGACAGTTGGAGAGGCTCAGGTTAAGGTGAGCTATGGATGTGAACTCCCTTTACAGTCAATAAAGCCAGCAGAGCCAAGAAAATATCTTAAAGCAGGCAGCTCTGGCTGGCTTACAGAATCCTTCTAGGCCTGTTTGACTGTATTGACTAGACCTTGGTTGACTGGGACATTGATCTTGCATGTTGCCCTCAACTTTTACTGTGTACATTTTGCACTGAATCCCATCATCTGACTTTAACATCTTATTCAGTCACCTCAGCACAGGCTAATATTCACTGGTAGTATTCTGTTTTAGAAGCCATCACATTTTCCTCTCTTCCACAACTTTCACCTATCCAGGAGTAGATTTCCCTTAAATCATATCTGCCAGCCCTATGCAGATGTCTTAAGTACACTCAGGCATCTAAAATGGTACAAGGCACCCATATTTCAGGGAATTGTATGCCAGCCTTATTCTTTTAACAGTGGTGGCAAAGAAGTCGTAGCGAAGTAAAACTTAACGTGTCATTTCCTTTTTTCAAGGTTACAAATTCAGGTCCAACTCTGTTCTTTTACTGAAGTTATGATGTCTTTTATGTAAGACAGATAATTGTAGGCATCTGAATTTTAAGGAAGATTGGTGTATCAGTGCTAAAATAGTCAATATCAATTAAAAAAAAATCATAAGAAGTATTTATTCTTTTAACTGGAGTTGCTCTGACACATAACTATTCTTAATCTACCTAGTTGGGAACAAGCAGCTGAGAAACAAGAGCAGCATTATCTACCTAGATTGTCCTTCAGCATCATTAATCTGCAATGAAAAGGCTACAGTCATAATTTCTCCTAACAAAAGATTCATGGCATCCTAGGCTAAATCATAAAGTGTAATAATCAGGACAACAGGAAGAATTAGAGTAGGTTTCCCTCTCCATCTAGTAGCTCCCCCAAATGATATGTTAATCCTACTTTTGTGTTCATGTGGATAGTTCCTAACTCAAAGTAAAGGCGAAGCTGGCTGTGCCTCTAATTGGGCAGTAAGCAGTACATCACTATTAGATGCAGCCCTGGTCAGTGCATACAGGCAGCTCTGAACAGCTCAGAGCTATAAAGAAATGCAAATCAGGAAAACGTTTGCAGGAGAGGTATAGAAGTAAGTGAATTGCCCCATATACACGGGGACTGAGCTCTGCTGAAGGTTGAAGCTCTAAGCTCACAGTGTGTTTGAACGGGAAGAGGCTACAAATGTATTTATTCACAGTGAATAGATACGTAAAAAGGGATCTTAAAGTCATTTCTGTCAGTTCTGTTCGAGCTAAACCAGAGCAAGGAGGTATCTGAGCGCTGAATCAGTTACATGGAGGCCTTTTTTCCTCCTTCTCAGTGGGTAATAGGAATTCAGAAGTCAAATTCTGTAGCATTCAGGAAGAAACTACTGCCAACTGTTTGGACTCCTATAGCAACTTGACAGAGACAGGGTTAGATGTCTGGACAATCTTCATATACTTCACTTTTGTTGAGATAGGTTGATTAAAAAGTTTTTAATTTTTAAGACATGGTTGTAGCACCTCTGACTTTTCACCTTTTTCTGGAGCACCTCATGGATTGATGCAACTATTAGCCAAACTTTTAGAAGATGCACAGCTTCTGGCATTTTTATATACTTTTTCTGGTGTTTTTTAATGCAGTACAATGCATAAAGAACCTTCTGTTCTCCTGAAGATCTTTTCAAAACTCTTCTTTTCAGCTTTAGTATAAGTGTTTCAGAGATGGAGAGAGATTTAAATAGTCATTCTGATGCTGAATACTCATTTAACGTGTCGCAGCTGATCCTGGTGGAGTGCTGTGTACAACTTAAGTATCAACAGTGGGGTTTCAACAGAGCTCAGAGTTGCTGCAAATTTCAGTTCTTGGCAAGAATGTCAATTTTGTATGTGCCAAGTGTCTGTTATTTAACCAAGCAGAGGATATTGAGTTACTGTAGCAGAAACAAGATGTATGATTCATGTTTGCATATCCTTCTTCAAAACAGAAACAAAGAGATTTCACTTTTAACACATCATGCTTCTCTCGCTAGTCTTTTACCATTCACATTGCCATAATTTGGCAATAAAAATACAAGTATTAGGTATTTATTCAGTTATTTAGTGAGATGGGTAGCGGAGCATGCTGTCAGGTAGTAAATGAAACTAGGTAAGACAAAACCTGCAGCAGCATAGTGTTCATTTAAAAGTTATAGAGTGACACTGTGTCGTTAAAATTTTGTCACTATCAAATACAGTTTATTTTGAATAAAAGCTAAAAAAATTCATAATTACAAAGTAATAATGACTTTAAATAAAAAGTTTTATGTTAGGCACTTTGCTGGTTTTGATAGTGATGAATTTTGATATGCTTAGGGTTGGGGTTTTTTGATACTTCCTCCTCCTATTACTTTAGGAAGGACAGCTTTTTTAAAAAAATCATTTGGGGGAAATTTGGATTTGATGCTGTCCCTTTAACACTTGATCTTAAGACTGCAGTCACTGTCAGAACAGATCAGATCAGAGCCCTGTTTAACCCAGTTTTGTCACTGTGCCACTGACCAGCACCGACTGCAGCCGCACACAGGGCAGGATGTGCTCCCATCTGTGCCAGCTCCCTCTGAGACACCCAGCAGTTCACCTGCCTGCTGCCGCCTGCCAGCTCTGCCTGCTCCCAGCTCTTGGTCTGGTGATCTTAACAAGCTTCTTAGGACCTGCTGAAGTCTTCCCCAGAAAGCTAACCAGATTTCCCTGATTCATCTTCCCTAGCTGAAGATGGAACTTCAGGCCATTCAGCATATGATGAAGTAGATATGCAGACAATTAACTTTAAGATGAAGATAATTCTTTCTATAAGAAAACTTGAAGCTGCAGAGAAACTTTGGAGTTTGATTCATTTTTGGTTCCAGATTAATTTCCACTAGTGGCAACTGACATGATTTCAACATTGGATCTCTGGATAAAAGGATGGACTGTAAGAGCATGATCTTGTCCTATCTGCTCTGTGGCCTCTCCCCACTTGTGAGTTGTGCCTGCAGACATAGCTGTGAGCCTTGCCTTGAAGCCCTGGCAGCTTTGTGTGGTCAGAGAATTATGCAGTTGTCTGCACTGCCTTGGCAGGTGCCAGTCTGTGTCACACACAAATAGGTCCTGGACAGGTCACCTGTTCACAGATGACACATCCACGGACCACCAAAGCATATTAAAAAGTGCAGTGTACAGTCTCTTCACATCTTTTCTATCTATAATGCATTCATTTTTACTATTTTGAATTAAGGCCCCAGAGATATTGCAAGGATTATTAGTGGTTCAACAAGATGAAAAGTGTGATCATCTTAAGTCTGTATAACAGCATCTCCAGCACTTTGTCTAGAACAGGTTTTGTTTTGTTTTGTTTTGTTTTGTTTTGTTGGGTTTTTTTAAAGAAACAATACGGAATAAGTTGAAACTCCTGGATAATTGCAAATGAAAATGTAAATGACTTAAAATGGCTGTAACTGTTGTGAGCAAATAACAACATTTATTTTGCATTTTATCAAAACTTTGCAGTATTTAACACAGGGCTTTATAGTTCAGCTTAGTGTCCTGCTTAGCAGGCAGAAGTGAATGGGAAAGTTTGCATTTTGGCAACGCCAAGGAAAATTACACTTGGGTTTGTTGTCTAATTCAGATGAAATACATATGTTTGCTATTTTGCATTCTTCTTGTGAGAAGTTTTCTTTACCAAACTTGGACCTTACTCCCCACCCCCCATTTTAGGGGTGGTCTTCAGATTCTGTACCATTTTATCATAATATTCAGTATAGTTAAATAAATAATTTCTGAGATTAGATTTTCAGTGTGAGTGTAGTAAAGTCCTGATTTGAATCTGTGTCCTTGAATCTGTCATGAAATTACAGCTATAAGACATATTTTTTCTTGAATATATCACTTTAGGGGAAAACAGCTAATTATATATGTCAGGATTGAGATGTTTGGGTTCTTTCAGAGGAGGAAGAGGTATCGTTTTCGTGATCAGAGCTGCAGAAGTAAAGAGAAAATAAGAGAAAACTGTTTCAGTAATGCATAAAAGTGAGGAACTGAAAAATAAAGGAACACAAAGGAAGCAAGAGTTGAAAGAAAAAAATGATGAAGAAAAACAGCAGATGGGGATTTTGGGGAAACCAAAGAAGTAACAGAAATAACCGTGCTTTGTTTTCATGTACTGCTTGGCCTTAAAGCTTTGTTAGGCTAAAGTGTCCTTTTTATCAGAGCAGTGGGTGTTGCAGAGATTATTTCAGTGGCGAGTCTGTGCAAAGATGAATGTGCTTCTGTTTCCCTCTGCTGATTAGCACAGTCCCAAATGGCAAGTGTGATAAACCCTGGTCTTTTGATGCCCGTTTTTTCCCTTTGACTCAAAGACTCTGAGATCACAGGGTAATTTTTTTCCTTTAAAAGACACCGGTGTTTTGTCCTGAATTCTTCATAAATCAGACTTTTAAAATACTTAAGATGGTGTCCTCACATTTCCTGTTTCCATGGAATCTATAGGAGGTTTAAAGTATTCCAGGGTGCTCTGCCAGCCCTTAAAGCCATTATCAGATTTTCAGTCTCTGGTGTCTCACTTAGATCTTCTGAGGATATTGCATGGCTGTTTTCAGTTGAGCAGCTCTGCATGAGGAGCTCTTAAATGATACCTTCTAAACTTCCTGTATTCCTTTGATTTCACACTGGGTCTATTTTTTGCATCTTACTGACATTTGTCGTTCCCTTGAGGCAAGTACTACAGCATCTACAACACCCACAGCTACATAATCACAAGCCTGGACTTGTGACTGCTTAAAGTGAAATCTTTTTAAAGAAAAAAAAAAGTGAAGAAAGTGTTCTTGGACTGAGTGCGGTGAGCATCAGAGGGAGGGCAGCAGTACAGGCACTTTACATAAAGAATATCTTTCCAAAACTTCTGTTGCCACATCTCTGGGTTTTTTAGATAGCTTTCTTCAAACGCACCTCTCCTAACCTTTTCCTCAGCTTGTCTGGAGTCACTGCAGTGCAGCATCCAGGCTACCAGGACCACTGAGTAGTGGTCTGACATCTCTGCTCTCTTGCTGTGCATGAAGACAAAACATGGTCATGTTTTAGGCATGACTTGTGCCACTTTTTTTAGTGGAAACAGACTTTGGACCTGAGGGTAGAAAAGTCTGTGTACTGTAATGCCGATGCTTTTTTCTTTTTTTCTTTTTTTTTTAACACACAATCTTTGAATGTAATTACTGGAGAGTTTTGTTTTTAAGACTCCTCTTCTGCAGCATGTATTTCAAGTGTTCCCTTGTGAGTTGCAAGCTGAGCTACTATTAAGTTGCTTGATTGTTATGCAGTGCTAAAGCATGACGTAGTTTCTGTGCACAAATGTAATTGCTCTGCTTATTTCATTTCAAATGTTCATTTAAAATTTAAGAGAAGGATAAAACATAGCAAATAGAAGAATGCAGGAGACCAGAGTGTAAGGAAGAGATGATTGGAGTCTGTGACTGTAAGACTAGAGAGTAGAAATTTTACTTCTGGAAGAGCAGGCAAATTGCAGTTTGTGGTGGTGCTACTAGAGAAGGAGCAATTTGTCTTGAAATATGGAAAGGCTATGCTAGGCAGCCTGTAATTATGAGCCAGTTTCCATGTTTGGCAGCAGTACCCCCTGAAAATATTGATGCCTCCATCGGTTCTTGCCAGGCTATGGCACACTGGCTCTCTCAAGTGTGCTGGCAGATGCGTTTGTGGCCTCATGCTGAGCACCACGGTTCAGTTCCACCTAGCAGTTACTCACCGTATTTTTTAGGAAGGACACCAGAGAAGATTTGTTAGATCAGGTTTCCTGAGCTGTGTCACAGTGTGGTTCCACAAACTACTGCACTGGCACAACTGTGGTAGCAGTGAAAGCAAGCATCAGGGGAAGCAGCACTTGTGGCACAAGCTCTGTAGCTGTTGAGCTGAAGTGTAGATATTTGGTACTTTAGTGTCAGGATGGCCTGAAGTGGTCAGAATTCCATATTATGCACTATTTCCAAAATCCTTTTAAGCTTCAGTGACAGAAGATTGCCAGGCTTACTGTTGGATGCCCTTTGGCACGAGGTTTGCCTGTAGCAGCAAGCAGAGATTTAGAAAGACAAAAAGTAAGGTTCCCACCTCTTCCATCTTTTGCTGTCCCTCTCTCCCGTTCCTTCTGCCATGCCAGGGCTTCTGTTCGGGGCTGGGCTTGTGGGCAGCAGGACCCGGGGCTGCTGTGGCGTTGCAGGGACTGGCACCTGCAGCCTGGCCTGGCCAGAGGCAGCAGGGGGCTCAGCCTGGCCACCAGGCCCTGACAGCTTCTTCTTGATGTGTTTTGGATGTTTCTCTTGCTGCCTTTGCAGCCTGCTGCGGCCATATGGTGTATAAGGGGTCTGAAATCTGAATGCGTCTATACATGTTGTTCTCTTTATTTTTTCCTGTTCAGCTCCCTTTCTGAAAGCACTTATGGGGCAGTGTAGTTAAGTTGTTCCAGTATTCCCTGAGTTGATTCCCACCATTTCTGAGAAAGGTTGGTTTCTTTTTCTTGTGAGCCTCATTGCAGACACTTCACCAGGATAAGTCTGTACTTGCTGTTAAAATCAAGGCATAAATGTCTTGACTACAACCCAGCATTTAGCAGGAAGCCTCTGAAGGGCATGCACCAGTCTGGTGGTGTGCTTTTGGAAATCTCCAGAGTAGCAGCCACAGATTTTGTCAGATGAGGGGTTTTGCCGCTAAGGAAAAGGACAATTAATTGTATGATGAGGTCCTTTTGCACTAAATCCTGCCCAAGCAGTAACTTGGCTACCAAGTGTGAACAAAAATTCTGCTATTCTTCACTAGAATCAATCCTGATTTGCCCTGAAGCAAAGGAAAGCACAGCTGAAGCAAAATTAGCAAGAGCCAGGGTTTTTCAGGTAAATCTATGCTCTTAAAGAACAATAAGAAAGACATCAGAACAGAAAAAGGATAACTATAATTAAATAGTATTAAAACATTGTTAAATATTTATGTTCGCTTTGTCTTACTCTAGATGGGCTTTACAGGTTGGTAGAACCTTTTCAAACATGGAAAGTTAAAGGAATAAGAAGTACTGTTCACTTACAGTGGGTGAAATTCAACCCTGTTGGAGTCAGTGGAAGTTCAGTTGTTTAATTCAGTAGGGTCAGGTTTCTACTGTTCAATAATGACCTACTGTATGTTTGGACACCCTCTAAGCACAGGAATTAGCCTCCACTACTTAAATGTTTCTAATACTTTTGAAGATCGAGTGTAATTATTCAGCAGCTCTTAGTATGTGCTGAATGTTCATTCTGTTTTCTAAATTATATTATTTTCTGATAACCAGCTAGTGAAGACAGCAGTAAGATTCACCAATTCTGAGCAACAATGTAACTGTCTCCAGCACAGGCTTTCCTTATGTTTTATATTTCATAAAGAAGAAACAGGACTATTTTTCAAAACTGCAGAAGGAAAACTGGGTTCCTTTTAGTTTCGTGGGAGATACTTGCCTATGGATAATCCTTCTTACTGTGTGGAGCATAAATGCCAAATTCCAGTTTGAGCTGGGACGTTATCACAGCTCTTCAGTTTATGTCCTTTTACAGCCAGCCCTTTACAGTAAATTGACTGTAAATCAGGAAAAACCTCTCACAGTGCACCAAATGGAAACTGTAAAACTCTTCATGAAGGAGTAAAATTCCTGAAAAGTAACTCTTAAATGGAAAGGGGATTTAGCAGTTTTAGGTCTCCATTAAAACCATGGAAGCACATGTGGAGTGACACTGCCATGTTTAGAAAGCTGCCAAAGAGTTGCTCTTGGCAGAATTATGCCTTGCAGGGTTTAAAGTCCACTACCCCAGGAACTTGTCTGCATTTGTCATTAACTTGGGCTTTCTCGCAGTCAAATCCCTCAGTGATGCGTTTCATTTCCTTCATACTAATTTTCCAATTTCCTTTTTTTTTTTTTTGTCAAGTGAGGAGCACTTTTGCAGCATCTCAGATGTAATTTCTGCACGTATTCTGTGAATTGCTAACTTGAATTTCACTTGACTATCTCTTTGATGGAATTTTCCCTACACCACAATTGTTTTTATAATTCCAGATGGGTAATTATGGGCTAGATGGTAATACTTTGGGGAAGGCAGGAGAAGCAGGTAGTGTGCAGAGTGAGAAGGGATTTGAAAAATGCTATTGGGATTGGCAGGGAAATGGAGGAAAGCAGAATCTTGTGACAAGAAATTTCTGTGCCTTTAGATTAGCTTTAATTCAAATACACAAATCTCTCTATTTTGCTTTTTTAACTTGATATAGTACAGCTAAAAATACACCAGTGATGTGTACAAGAGGAAAAAAAAATTCTTTTCCTGAGGGATATAAAGACTCTCAAGTCTTCCCGTTTTCCTAGATTCTTGTCATCTGTGCACTCCAAATTAAATTGGAATAATAAATAAAAAATCCACCGTATATCAGGGCAAAGGTTTCTTCTGTAGATCTGTCTTGTTAGCAAGTGTTACACTTCTCTGTGGAGATGCTTACTGGTTCCTGCTGATTCATTATGGCAGGAGTGGCTCGTTAACTCTTGCCAGAAAGACGAGTGACAAGTGTGGCTTTCTCGTGAAAAAGAGCAGAAGGGCTAAGCCTGACCTCAGTGCAGTGAGGGTAGATTTTGTTCAGAGCAATGTGGGATGCTGACGTGGGAAATAGATTCGGATTTTATCAAGACAAAATTGCGTTTTTAAAATCTCTTCAAGCAGCTGCTCAAATATCCTGATCTAATGAGATACGGGCAGAGAAACTGCCGGTTCAGCTGGCACGGGGAGAGGGCTTGAGCAGAACTTGGAACAGGGCTTCCTGCACTGGGAGAGGTTTGTTCTCCTTTTGGCAGCCTGTTTGATGGGATCGTTTGCCTCCCTATATCAGGGTGATTTATACGGGAGAGATCTATGGCACAAAGCTGGCTGGATGGAAACTTGGTGGGAGCATAATGTGATCTTGCAGAGCAGGCACACGATTTGTAAGGTAAATTGAGGCAACAGCTCCAGCTTTTGTAGTTCATTTGTAGTTACATAAATGTGTGTGTATTTTATATATACATATAGTGTATATGTACGTATTCTAGTGTACATCTATGAAACTCACACTTCTCACTTCCAGTCTGCTGCTCTTTCTACGTGTTTTATGACATGCTGTGTGCACGATGCACAGTGAAAATGTATTCTCAAAGGGTACAAAGAAAACTCTTCAGGGCTGAGTTTGTGTCTTGTTCTCAAGCTTGGGGTTTAAAAGGAATTTTTCCTACAGAAAAAGGGAAGTTTCTGGTTCCGTTGGCTCTGTGAACATTGGTTTGTTTTCACGGTCTCATCAAGGTGCTTTTTAACTAGTAAGTTTACTTTTCATGTGCCCACGTATACTCAAGCTTTCTGCTGTTTGTCTGTAACACACACTTGGAATCCTTCAATAGCTAAAATATTTTAAGTAACATTTGTAAGTCTGGGCAGTATAGGAGGGTTTTTTCCTATCCTATGATATAAAGAAGGCCAAACTAAATGGCATAGCAGAAGTCCCTTTCATGGATAGTCCTTTTTATAGATAGCCACTGGCAAAGTGTAAATGAAGTAAAAGTTAAATCAAACCAGAGTATTTGAACTTTCAAAGTTGTTCCAAACCTTGCTTATTGAGACAGCAAGTAGGACAGCTATTTATTTCAGTGATAAAATTGAATGTTTATTTTAAGTTTCAGCATTGCTTTCAGATGTCATGGCACGTTCTAATAGTGTCTGAATAGGCAAGGCTCTCACAATGCAAAACCATTGGCTATTGTTACTCCTGTGCATAGGGGGAGAAAGAAAAAAATAGTTGCTTCAACACATATCTGATGGCTACTACTATTAAAAACATTCCCATTAGTTCAGCAAATTGTAATGTTCCTCTCTTGTGCTTTCCTTGTTCTGTTAAATTATAGAAGAGGCTATCAAAAACCAGGCTGTTTAGAGACTGATTCAGCCTTCAATTACGCTGCGTGTTGTAACATCACCTAGGAGTTAGTTAAGGTTTCAATTACAGTTCATGTAAAGTATTTGTGTAGCTACATGTAAATACTAATTAGCACTATGCTTAATGGTTTATTTCTCTTCTGAATACTACAGTATACCCTGAAAATTGCTTTTTTACTTTAGTTTGTCACTTGTTTCGGAGAGCTTCTTGCACACGTGCATTTCCAGTTAAAATAATTCATACATTTTGTACACAGTTTTAATCACTTGAAAGTCTTTTAATTATTAATAAGGTGAAATCCATTGATTTTCTCCAGTTGTTCAAACACAAGTCTGGCCTAATCCTGCCTCAGGCTTGAGGGGCACTGAGATGAACAGCAAATCCTTGAGCTAAACATTCATTTCATGGGATTTAAAGTGCGTAGGGGAAGGTGGGGGGGAGGACACGTCCTCTTTTTTTCCTTCTTTGACCTTTTCTTTTAGCTTTTTACATTTTCTCATATGCAAACACGTATTTGAAAGGTATAATTTTGTGATGAGAAAAATAAGTAAAAATAGCTTGAATAAAATCTTCAAGAGAAGGTTATTGTTCAGTTTAATCTACTCAATTTATGTGACTGCACAAGTGGTGAAGTTAGACCTGTGGTGCAGCGAGCTTTGCTACTGAGATGAAGAAGAGGTGTAACTAATAAGCAAACCTGTGAGTGTTCTGGCACATAAAGGTGCGTAAGATAATGCAGGACTTGTGTGCTGTGTTAATGCACATGTGTGTGTGAGGTTTATCCTATGATTAGTGTCAGATTGTCCCTTTTGTGTGAACAACTCCTTTCACTAAAGCCTCTGGCTCAGCTGCAGATTGGTGGTTTGATGCAATTTTGTCTCAGTTTATTTCTTTAATTGATTTGATCCTCCTTTTTCTTTACTTATGACCCTAATTACTAAAACCTGGCAGGAGTCAAAGAATTTGTTTTACTCCTTTATCAGTTTAGTTTTGTTTTACCTCAGACTCCCTCATGTTGTATTACCATAAGAAGTATCTTCTATGAGCTCTGAATCCAAGCTAAAGCAGTTTTAAAAGAAGAGGAGGTGGTGTGTGCATAAAATTGAACAAACACAGGCTGAAAATCTTCACAATATATAATTTTCAAAATATATAATTTGAAGTTTTCCTCAATGCTATTCTGGAAATCAGTGCCAAGCTTCTGAGCTTTATTCCATTTTTTTTCCATAATTTTTAGCCCTTGAACAGACTCTTTTCAACTGCTCAGCATCCCTGATCTTGGGGACTTAATTCCCAAAATGATATAAGCATTTCAGAAAGCATCTATGAATATAAAAAGTTCAAAGTGGCAAGTATCAGTCCCTCAGTCATGCACAGGAAGACGGTATCCATCTTCTCTGAAGAGAAATAGTGTTTTTCACTGCTGCCACTAAAGAGAAGCCTCCTCTGGGACCTTGTTAGATGCTTTCATGTGAGGACCATTTGACCCACTTCTGACTAGTGAGCAGGCTTAGAAGGCAGTAGTTGTTGGGGGTATGCCTTTGGCTCATCTCCTCCCCCTCCTTGCAGGGAGAGAAAACCCTCAGTGGAATATATTAGGGATAATAACAGGGTAAAAATGTCAGTTAAAGAAGGGTGATGGATGGAAGTCCTAGTCAAAAATAATAATAATAATAGTAATAATAATAATAATAAAGATCTTCAAAAGGTGTCTCTGTTTACAAAGACAGCATCAAAATAACATCAGATTTTTAAAACAAATTTTAAAAGAATATCGTAGAACTAATATTTGTTTTTAATAACAAATAGTATTAGTTGCTGAATGTCACTCAATGTGGACTTTTAAATTAAGCCCAAGTTTTCCTTTAATGTGGTGAAATCAATTAATTGAAATTGAAACATATATTGGCTGGGAGAAAATTGGTTGGTTTTTGACTGCTTGTTATAAGCAATAATGGAGGAGGAGTGCTAATGAAAGGTGTATCTTTAACCTGGAAAAAAGGTGGTATAAAAAATACTCTTATGGTAAGGAAACCATCAGCAAAATAATCCAAAATATGTACCTGTAATAGATCCTTTTTATCTGATATCTAAGACAAAAGAAAAAAAACCCCAAAACTTTCAACCATAATGCTGTTTCTTAGACAAAACAAAATACCTGTTACTTCTCCATCCTTCCCTTGCTAAATACAGTAACTTCGGTGTTTTTCAATAAGATAAAGCGTTCATTGTAAGGTAGCCAGTTTGAAACTGGAAATATTTAGTTTCCTTTAATATATTGATGATCTACAAAGCCTTTTCAGTTTTTTTCTATACTAAAGCAGGCCTTCATGCAGGTATCAATGTGGTCTGGATTAGGAGATTATTGCATTTGTGTCCCTGGGAAAACTAGTTTTGATCTATGTTTTCCTCCCCAGTCACCTCTAAATATGCAAGACTGAGTCTACAGCGGTGCATGTGGACGACATCAGAAATAAGTAACTTTTGAAAAAATGATTAATGTTAAGCCATGTATTACTACGTGAAGTATGAAATATTCTTCTTTCCTGCCACTGGGGTTCCTCATAAATAATCTGTCTGACTCTGTACAGAACAAAGTAATCACTGTATCAAGAGAGAAGCCAGAGAAACCAATTAAATTGTTGTGGCAAGTAGAAAACAAACAAGAAGGAACACTCTTTACAAACCAGAAAATTTCAGCTATTGCTTTGTGTTTGGAACTCCACTTAAGCATTGGATCTTTAGATAGTTTTTCAAGATACATCTTTGAAAAGAAACTGGAAACCAACAGATGAATGTCTGCAAAAAAAAAAAAAAGAAAAATTCTTCCTTAGCACATCTTTTGAATGCTTGTCAGTACCTTTCAAGTAAGGCAATGACTGAGAAACTGACCCAAAGGGGTAAAGCCAAAATACAGAGGCAGTGTTAGGCCTGAGGAATCCAACAGGATGTAAGATGAAGACATCTGTAGCTGAATAAAGACGCCGCCTTTAGGAGATTATCCTGAAAATGATTGCAGCTGCCACCAGAGAGCTGAGGAGCCAGATGCTGCCGTGGCCCCCGGGGAACCTGCTCCGTGTGATGAGTTGTCGGAGACAGGAGGGTTGGAAGAACAGACATCCTTCTCCAGATCTTACAATAAAAAATCACACTGTGACAGCTCTACCCTTAGCCTTTGTCCCCAGTAAGGGAAAATTCGCTATAGGCTTCTTGCCATCAATTATATCTTCTTTTTTTTTTTCTTTTTGGCATTTAGAGACGTGACTTGTGGGAAATGACTACAGTGGTACTTTGCATGGATGGTAAAGACTCTTTAAATAGATTTTGAACTGAAAATGTGTGTTGTTCCATAAAGTAGTAGGATTTTTAATTTGTTAACTGGTATATTTCATGTATTTGGAAGTGAAGTAGCAACGTTTTTATAATAGAGGTGGCATCTCATGGCAAAAAAAATGAATGTTTTTGTTTCATTAATTCAGTTCAGCGCTGTTCACTTTAAATACAAGAAGGATGTATGAAGCCGCATGTGCTCTGTGAAACAATAGAAATAAGATCAGGTGAAGCTAAAGAAGTTCTTCAGCAGTTTTAGAAATGGAGAAGTCAAAGACAGCCTTCCCCATGCAGGAAAAATCTGCTGAGATCCAAGTTAGGGCAATTTCATGTTGGCTCCAGCAAAGTTTTGGCCAAGTTTTCAAATGAGCTTTTTTTGCCTCTGCACATCTCTCACACTTATCCTTTCATTTGGAGTGCAACAAGTAGAATGGTAGCAAGTTAGCCCAATCAATTCATTAACATTCCAGAAATACTCCAAAAATTATTGCTACTCTTAAGATTTTTTTTTATTACTTCCTCAAATCTTTGAAGTAAAGGTATTTATGACAGTCTTTGCCTTTATGTAAATATCTTTTTCATCTCTCTTTACTAGTTGGCACTAAGAAACTGTAGTTTAATGTTTGTCTCTTAGGGCAAGTAGTAGAGTATTGAATTTACTGCCTCTAAAGCAGTTTGGCCTCCTTTTGTTGTTTAATGCTAAGTCTTTAAAAACAAAGAAACAAATGAACAAAAATCCAGACACCCAAAGCTGTGAAGAAAGGCTTGAAAATGTGAAATCAAAGGCATAAAAAAGACAAAGTTTTCTTAATTCTTTTTCATGTATGGAACTTTTATAATAAAACATAATTTGCAAACAAATTCTGTGACTTTGGCAGGAATGCTATGATTTTGGAATGCTCACATTGACAGTGAAGTGCTGGTTAGTAAAAAATACTTTCTTAGCTAAGTCATATAACCATAATGTTCAGTATTATTTCAGTAATACTTCTCAAGACTGACTTTCCACCTCAGTAACTGTAAATCATTCTTGGTCATGACAATGGCAGTGGTAAAAGTGTAAGCATCATATTTTTAACCCAATTATTTGATTAGTATAAGGAATCTTTCTCATAAACTGACAAAACCTGTTTTGTTCCTGTACGTATATTTGTTTTTCAGCTCTGTGTGTTTGTAGGTAGTTACATTCATTTCCTCATTGCTGTGTAGATAAGTTCCGATGTGAATGGCTTCTAAAATGATTCAGCCTACCTTAAACATTTTGGACACCACGGTACCTTTTATGGTTGTGTACCAGCTGTACATAACTGGGGAGCTTAGGACCAGCAAATGTGAATTAGTGCTTTCAGACTTATACCTGCATTTTTTTAAATTGTAGAGCAACTGAAAGGAGTTTAATGATAATATCATTTAGGAATTACAAAGGATACCAAAATTATTCAGATCTGTCTTTAGTCTGATTTTAATTTACTTTTTATTAAAGGTAAGCTTTATATATTCGTAAGAAGTGCTGCTAATTGTTTTTTTTCTTCTTTTGTCAGTTGTCCACCTGCTATGTATATTGGTATCAAACCTTGATTCTGGCGTTACTAATTCTCTCTCTATTACTGTGTTCACATCAATTATTTTACCACACAGGCACTTAATTATGCTCTAAGTAGCTCTTTGCTCTCTTGTTCAACTCACTCGGCGTGTTGAGCTCCAGATTTTGATATCTATCTCAGAGTTCACCACATGCCATGTGTCTCATAGACAGAGCATATAGAAGACAACCCATATGTCAGATAATATGGCCATCCTGTCCTGTTGACCTCACCCTTTGACCCCACGAGGTACAGATTGCTGTCCTGCACAGTCACAGTTGCTAAAGTGTTCTGTCCACTGCCTATTAGGATGGATGTCCTGAATTTTCCAACATACACAAAATACTTTAGCCAATCAGCAGTAGGCTGTTGTGCCATTTGTCTTCATCTTGCCAACTTCATTTCGTGTTGTGAGGCAAATAAGGGAAATGAAAGTGCTTTTCTGGCCAAAGCCATGTTGCAATGCTGTGGGAGCTAAGTGATGAGGATTTTCTTTTCTGTTCTATGAGCGGTAATTAGTTCAACACAATGATGGCAGATCTCAACCATCAGGCTTTAAAGGGATGAAAACTAGGAACGGGCTTATGTGTCAGTCATATTCACCTAAATGTAGCCTGGAAACTGTAAATGGAAAAAATCATAACTAAGTGTTATTTGTATACAGTTTGAGAGAGGATCCATGTTTTTTATGTGTTATAATTTTTTTCGTAATGCTGATGTTAATTGCATAGACTGTATTTGTTCAGGGATACACGAATTTGAACTTGGTCATTTCTGAGTTGATATACATAGTGATAGCTAAGAAGAAAGCATTTGTGTATATTTTCTGCAGGCTGATTTTATTAGACATTTTGGAAGAGGAAATACAGTGTTTAACTATTCAGACAAAGGAGTTGCCTAACTCCCAAGTGAAAGTATCTATGGAAACATTCTATAAATGATGCTGGCCTTAAATTATTTTATAATTATCCTGGCATCCATCCCAAAAGCAAATGAGATGATAATGCAGTTCACCTGTAGATGCAATAAGACCTGAATAGTTTTTAGCAGTTTTTGTCCACGGCCTTATTCATGATAAGCTTCTGAATGAACTTGAAGAGCAGTTTTGAAAAGACTATACTGCAGCATAGAATATTTGAGCTGAGAGAAGTCTGAATTTGCTTTGATTAGATTCTATCACCAAAGGAAACTTAGAATTCCTTTGCAAAGAGCAAATGAAGGCAACATTTTAAACTACAGCAAGTTTCCTGCTGCCGTTTTTGAGCAACATCTGTTCTCTGTTTTCTGGGCTTCAGATTTGTTCCATTCACGTGTGTTTCTTGGCTGATTACTGGAAAAGTCTGCCAATACTCTCTCGAGGCAATTCTGGACTCTGGAGTTACGTTTCTATGTAGAGTGACGTCTTTGTCTTGCCACCTACTATAGCGTTATAGGAGTGTCCATACCAGAGCTGCCAATAAAGAACGTGGGCTTGTTTTCTGCCAGTTTAATGTGTTTTTAATCTAAACTCTTCCCAGCCTTAGCTGTGTCCTTTAAGCTTTGGTTTGTCTGTGGCATACTAAGTTAGGAGACCCTGTGAGAGCCTGGGTGACTCTTCGGCAGCTGAGTCCACCCTGTCCCTCTCACGTGAGTCAGCAATAGCTCATGAGCGCTTGCATCAGAAACTGATAGCTCTCATAAGCACGTGGGCATCTGACCTGTATTGATCTTTAGAAAGACATTATTGACCAAAGATAAAAACGTTGTCTCTGTGGAGAGATGTGCAAGTAAAATCTTGCCACGGACGCAAAACCCAGCTAATTTCTCTATAGATAAGCACTGCTATGCAACTGTAATCTTTTTGATATCTCTCCCCACCCCCTCTCCAGCATTCCTAACTAAGTAATGATTTACATCAGTTTCTGGGGACAACACTAAGTGGTATGGAATCAATGCTAGGAAGTCAGGGCAGAACTGGAAAACCTCTGTTGGTTTGCTCCCCATCTCATTACCTGTGAAAGATTGCTCCCTATTGTATATTTTCTAGTGATTTGTCCATTCTGCTCTTAAAAGTTTCAGGGCCTGGGTTTCTACTACATCCCTTGAGAGACTGGTCTAATGTATCTTCCTGTCAGGAATTTTGATCGGTCTTCTTTCTTCCTCTTAAGACTCTTTTTTTCCTTTCATTTTTTTTCTATCTCCTGTTACCCTTAGTTCTGTTCTAATAAATGTAATTACTATTTGAACATGCTTTAGAATGAACAGTTGAGCTTTTCGTTTATAGCATATATTTATAGCTTTATTTGTATTTGCAGCTTCTCAATCAGGATTTAAAAAATCTTTTCGTAATTATTTTACAGGTCCCAAATAATATTGGGTATCTTATTTATCAAGGTTATCAAGTTTAACAGTATGGTTTTTCCTAAAAATAGTTAACAAAATAATGTAGGTTTGTTAGCGATGTCCCAGCACAGGAGCACAAAGAGGATTTATAACCATCTGGATTTGCCTCTTGACACATCTTAGTGTAACACAAACTGTTTTAGACTTTCTGTTGATATTTCTTCAAATCTATATCTAGCTTTTTGTGTATTAATGTGATTTAGATGGTTTTTCACCCTTATGCCTACTGATTTTAGATTATATTCCCTGTAGTATGTTATTCACTATTAAAACTGAATTTTTTTTTCCTTGTATTTCTGAGAAACACTCACTGTTTGTATTATTTCTTCTATGCTAAGGGAACCAGCCAAATATTCAAAGAATTTCTGATTTCTGTGACTTCCCTTTGAATTTGCTGTTAAAGAAATTAGAAAAAGTATAAGTCTCTTATTGTTGAATAAGTAAAGTTGTTAATGGAGAGGCATTTAAAATTGCTTGTATAATAATGCAGGCACTAGAAATATTAGGTTTTAAGAAGTATTTCTTGTATAGGAGTAGCAAAAAAGTGGTTATATTAATTCTCAACCTAGTCACCAAGTTAGAGTGATCAGTAAGCAAGCCCTTTCATTTATCGACATAAAAGAAACCCTGCTTAGGTCTTCAGTGTGGGTTTAGTTGTTATAAAGTTTTACAGTCAAAAATTTATCAGCAGGACTTAGATTTCCATTTCTCATGCTTCATCCGTTTATAGTTATAAATATATATAGTGGTAGTTGTATTACCCCGTCAGTAATGTTAGGGAATTTTTACTCCAGAAACCAATTTGAAGCCATACATCTCTATAGTATTGGCTGGATATTGCTTGCTGCAAATCCTGTCCATTTTCCAAAAATCCATTATTGCTTACACATTTCAAATTGTTTATAATCTCAGCAGTGCAGGTTTCACATCAGTTAACAGCCAGGTAAACAAAATTCCAGTAGACATGAAGTTGTTTGTGCAAATGACACATACTTAAATATTGCATCTGCTATCCACAGAAAAGGAAATACAAATCTGAGTTTCCTAAACCTAATTTAATGTAAAGAAGAAAGAACTGGCTGAAATAATTCAGTCTAGTTATATGGCTCTATAGTTAGTATTCTCCTACCATGTAAATATTTTCTTGGACCTATTTAAACTTCTTCTCTAGCTCTTGCTAGAGGAGAAAAGAGCCCTGTGGGCATGCGTATGGCCAGTGAGGTGATGAAAAATCCATGCTTGGATGCCTGCGACCACTCACTGGCACAGAGAAAATGTATTTCCAGTGGTATATCGTGTAAACATAATCAGATGGAGGAACAAGCCTAATTGTGCATAGAGGAATAATTTGTGTTTCAAACAGAGATACAAATTATGCTTTCCTTACAAGCCAAGACACTGGCAAAGTAAGAACATTTGTAAAGATTGAAGGCAAAGTAACAAAGTGCACAATATCTGCCCCATCTTGCCAATGTTATTTTTATCCAGGTCTTTTAGAATACGTTATTTGTACAAAAATAGCTCATTTTAGGAAAAAAAATCCAATAGAGCACTTGGAGGGATACGTCTGTCTTACTGCTGTTTCAACTCACTTTTGTTTATTTTCTCTTAATTTTTTGTCATTAAGTAGCAAAGTTCCACCTCTCAAAGTTGACACCAGAATACCAAAAGCTGAAAGACGCAATAAAGGTTCTGTGTAGAGTTCGGCCATTGAGTTCAGTGGGAGTAAAAGAGACCATAAAACCTTCATTTAAATTCACCAGAGGATTATAAAAGGCATTCAGGTTTTCAATGGCTTGATTAAATTTGCTAGTGCAATTTGGTGTTTTGGTTCTGACCGTTTCTTCACATGGGTCCTGGTAAAAGTCAGGTGTTAATTTCTCTGGATCTGTTAATTTACATACTCTGTACATATCCGTGTCACTGACTGTACAGGGTAGAGAATCTAATTCATTTTGCCAAAGTTATTCCAAGTTTCGTACTTAAAGGTGAATTTCTATCCTTTGGCTAATGAAAATCACTTTTTTTTCCCCTCTGTGAATTTCCTTATTTTGTTTTTTAACTCTGAGCTGATCCTTTCCAAATGTCATTGTGCTATGTGAAGATCCTGGATTCATTAAAAATGTTCCATTGAGAACTGGTAGATATTTTACAAATGTTCCACTTGTTTCCAGGTGACTGAGAAACCCAGGCAGGCAGCTTATCAGTCAGCTTTTTGTAAAACAGTCAGTTTTTAGTAAAATAGCAGTTTAAATAGTTGAGGACTTGTTTGATTGTTTTTCTTTTCCTTCCCCTATGTTAAAGTATTTTCACTCTAACAGTAAAGCAGTGCATGGGGAAAGAGAAGGAAAATAATGATAAACAAACCCCTTGATCTATCTGAAAATACAGCTGAATTTCTAAGATGTGCTCTTTATGTTGGTTTATGCATACACTGAATAATCAAATGTTTTATTTTCTTACAAGTATGACGTTTTGCAAATAGTAGTTGACCCGCAAAATACACAGCTCTGCTTGTCTTAGAAAAGATTAGAACTGCAAAGAGGTTTCTGACAAAGCAGTTACCTCAAATCTCTGCAAGAACACAAAAAATGCCGGGGTGTTCAATTTAGGAAATACTTAATTTCTCCAAATCCACATAGTGAGATCATTAGTTTGTCCTTCATTTGTACAAATGACCCTCTGGTGGCATATGGGCATCCTTGTGGGGCACTGGGTCAGTGTTCCTGCCAAAGGAAAATATTCAGCAGCGAAAACACCCCCTTCCATAGCTGCGGTGCCCTCAGGGTGCTTTGAGAGATTTCACATTGAAGTATTTTCTTAGCCCCTCCCTGCTGAGTGTGTGAGAGCTGATGAGATCACAGCTTGATATCAGATAACTGCAGGCCAAATATTCTCTAAGAAGATAAATAACCCAGCTATATAGGTCGCTGGAGGAAAGCCCGGCTTCTCTAAATCCAGTGAAGGCAAGGTTTCACCTTATAGGTATGTAAGTAATCAATTCACTGTCAAGATCTATTACAAAAAAAAAAGGTTGCTTTATTTGAAAAGGTACTTAGTTTTCCCTGCTTGCTGGTGAAACTTTGCTTCAGCATTTTCAAACAAGTTTTTGATGTGTTAAAAGTAGATTATAATTAAGCTCAGTAATTAGTCGAATAATAAATATACAGAGAGCAGACCATCATAAAGACCTGATTAGGCTGTGCATAAATATATATGCATAAGCGACAGCCCTTCTGTCCTTTATACAAAATAGGATACTTGCATTCAGATTTACAGAATCTGAAAAATTGTTACATTTTCTGACACATGAGCAAACAAAGCAAAGCACAGAGGGAACATGCAGTATTTTAGAGAGATATGTATGGTGCTTTTAACACAGAGATTGGTAACATCTTGAGGTTGTCATTTGAGGAAAGCAAAATCTTCCACTGTGTTCATTTACAATAGAAAGACAAGGACTTTATTTTCATTCACTGCATGTCTCACAATATTAATTTTTTTAAGACTCTTCTTTATGGTTTAGTTATGAAATCAATTACACCGTGTCTGAATAGATTCACCTTTTTTTGCCTTCCACTGTTGTCTCTGACCAGCAAACACAAATGTTTCTGAAGTCTGGAAAGTCCATCAGAGCAATTACAGCTTAAATATCTTTTTTAAAATCAACAAGTAAAAGCAATGGTTTGCAGTCTTTATCTCAGTGTTAGCCTTCTGCAAAAGCGAAGGGGATTGTCAAACAGCCTTTGACAAACTTCTATTATATATCCAATTTTTTTTATTTGAAAGTTTTCCAAAACCTTATCGGTCAAGTAGGCAGTTACAAATTTTTGCTCAGAGCATGAGATGACACCTCAAGTGAAATGAAGCAGTGATCTGGAATAGGCACCAGTCACCAGTGAAATTACGCTGTCCTGACCTCAATGGCAGCTTTTCATCCGTGTAAAGAAAGTGAGATCCCAGGGAAAGTTCTCAGTTCTTCAGCCACCTCCAATGAGCAGCGAGTGGTCTGTGAGCATTTTCAAACAAGCTGCGTGCATTTCCTTGCCACTGTAAGCCTTAAATGAAGCAGCAAATAAAAAAGTATGTAAAGGAATTAGGAAAACTCTCTGGGATGTCTCTTAAGAAGCTAGGGCAACCTTGGATGTTAGTTAAAGATGCAAATACTGTGAAATGCTGTGTAGAAAAAAGGCCATGACACAAGCAGTTCCACAGAAACTTGATTTTTTATTAAATGCCCCTCTGTCCTTAAGGTTATGTAAAGTGCTTGCATTAAAAACTTTATTTTGTAAATTTAAGTAACACTTGCAGTAGAGATAAAATCTCAGGTCTTGAACATTAAAGATGAATGAAGGCCTCAGTGAATGCATTTATTTAAAATTCCAGAGTTTAGACATAAATATTTCCTAATCCTTTATGCTGCACTATAATTTGTTGCCAAGTTTTGTTTTGATCAGTTTATGTCATACATTAAATCAAGGAAATATATTCCTAAGGAAATATATTCCTAATTTTTGAAAGTGTTTCAGGTCAGAGGCGCTTTGGAAACTCATGTTTTGTTTTGCTTTTATTAATAAAGCACAGAACAGTTGAAAAGGCGTATTTTTAATTGGTGTCTCTGCCAGCAGACAGAGCAATAGGACATGGCAGAGAACTTTTTTCCTCGGTTTGAGTGTTAAATATTTATGCAGATTCTGCAAACACTTTGTGCTTATATTTGCACAAAATCTGACTGCCCAGTAATTTTCAAGGCCTGCCAAGAGCAGATGAGAACTGATAAAACACGAAAAGAAAGCGAGAGTCTGAGTAACGAAGAGTGAATGGGGCAAGAAACAAGGCAGCCTTGTGATCTATTTTTAAAATAGATATTATATTCTGTCTGCGTTATTGCTGCTCCCCCTCTGCTCCCAATTTGCCTGTGCTCTGAGCAGGGATGCATGTGGGAGGGGATTACCTCTCTCGATGGAGGAGCACAATGGTATCTCTAGAACAGAGCAAGGATCCTTTTTTTGTGTTTTTCTCCCACCATTCATGTTACCAGAGGCTGGGGCTTTTCTTCTGCTTCTGCTTCATGATTGATGTTGTCATAACCAAAGTTAAATGTTGATCCTTTGACAATCGGCTGATAAAGAATGTGCCTCTAAAACTGCTAGACGGTATTTGTGGAGCACACACGAACACTATATAGTATCTAGTTAGCATTGCTAATCAATACATAATGCATATCCTTCAGCTAATCTTTTTGAGCAATTAAAGCAAATTCAAAAGAGAGATTATCATGTGTAAACAATGACGGCTTAGATATCTTGCCTACTGGCCTAAGGTCTTGCCACAGATCCTGCAGAGTTTACCTTCTGTATCAGTAGTTAATTAAGGTGAAACATGAGGTAATTAGAGCTAATCCCAGTGCTATCCTGCTGGCCTATTGCCTCTCAGGCCGTGCCCTAAACCGAAGCATTTTCACAGCTTGTGAAATGTTGCCATTTTCAGAGCAGATTTTAAAAATTGATGCCCATGTTTATTGCAGACAGTGTTCTTAATCCTTTAAGGGAGCTACAGTGAACACGGTCCAAGTGGAAAGAGGCAAAGGATGGCTTCATTTATTTTTCTATGGGTTTGAAAACTGCACTGTTGATACAACTTTACTCTAGGACATTCCTTGTAATTGACAAGGGATTAGGGGGATTAAATTTGTGCTCTACACTTGTTTCCAACTGCTTGTGTGAAGCTTCTTTTTTCCTTTTAATGCGTTACATTTGTCAACACAGAAGAAGGATGCACACTCCTGGAAGATGAGTTCGTGCACAGACATGCCAGTGTGATATAAATTAAAAGATATATGGTGGTACCTGGAAGAGCTGCCTCAGAATAGCATGGCTTTGTTTGCCTCAGAAAAAAACATGCTTTTCCTCAGAAACAGTTTGGCCTGCATGAAGCAGTAAAGAGGCCCTGCTGAGTTATGTCAGATCTCTGTCCTTCAGGATATATTTTCTCTTTGCATAAGGAATATTTCAAATGCTTGAGACTATTTTATTATTGAAAGAATGGGTTTAACTGCTCATTAGATATATATAACTACACAGAAAGGCTCACCTTTTTAATAGGAAATGCAACAGATTTATTTTAATCAATAATAAAGTAAGTATTCATCCCAGAAGGCATTTTATTAGGCTTTTAAATTTTTACCTTTGCTGTATGATCTTGAGTCATGTATCAGATAAAATGACTTAGTTTTTCTAATTAGCTGCAAGTTAGTATGAATACATTGTCAACCAATGACCCGTGTTCCTTTTGTACTTCCTGAATGTAGTGACCTGATCCAGGGCTTCTGACTGGTATCTTATGCCAGGGAAGAATTTAGGTCCTTGTACTCTTCTACTGGAGTCATGGTCAATAGGCTTGGTTCCATGCAACTCCTGAATTAAAAAATAAATTTAAAAAGAATGGGAAGAGGTAGTCAAAATGTAGCATTCAGAATTTAGGGAAGGCTATTTTTGCTCTCAGTTGACCTGTATTTTTTTAACTGTAAAACCGACATAGATGTTGATGATTACTCTTTGGTCACTCACCCCTGCTTTTCCAGGAATAGTATTTTGCTTAACTGCCATAAAGTTTCAAGTGTCTGATAGAGAATTTTAATGTGCCAAAGAGCTGCCCCTCTTAGACTCTGTATTAACAACTTGTTTGTTTTGTTCTTATTACTGCCTTCCTCAGTTTTCAGAAGCCAGGGAAACTGAGACTATCAGTCTTCAATTTGATATCACTTCCCTGTCTGCTGGGCTTTTTTAATTGCCAGACAGTGGCAGTGGATAGATACATTTCCTTAATTCCTAGTCATCCTTTGTTTGTTTGTTTTTCTCTAGTTTGAATCTTTTTCTTCTTGAGTGTTGTAATCCTTGTGGTTTAGAAGAATAGGTGTTAAAGTCACAGGCCTAAGAATAAAAGCTTCTCCCTTAGATTTATTGTTTTTTAGACATTTAATATGCTTTTTACTTGATTTCAGCTTCTAAAACTGGAGGAGAGTCTTTTCCGTCTGCATAAATGCAAAGAGGATTTGCAGCATGACATTTAGAAGTATATTGTATGAGGTTTGCTATTGATCCCTCTGGTGGGGATGAGTGCTCAGAGGGAATAAATGGGCTGCTTTTATGAGGCTCCCTGTCATCATGGATTTAGCTGTTTCATTTGCAGATTCCTGTAAATGTTTGCCTGATTTATGGCCAGTAATTTTCGACAGAGAAGGGATCGACGTATCGTCAGCAAATGATTGCGAGTTGTTAATACTTTCAAGTGGCATGTGAAAATGTTCATGCACTTGCATTGATCCAGACTGCTTCCCACTTTACAGCTCCAAATGTTTTAGTGTTTTGTTAATGTTACATATATGAGGCTTGGGATGCGTTTTGTTAGTGGAGTGTGGGAAAGTGTTACAAGAATAAATCATAATTCAGATTCACTGTGCCGAGCAAAGTTTAAGCGAAAAAAGGAGGAGATTCAACTTCAGCATGCAGCAGTTCCACCTGGTAGCCTGAAATTGTTTTTGTGGTGTTTCACCGAGAGTTGCTGGAGGTACTGTCCTGTGCCTGTGATATCCTAGTGTGAAAATACCAGCTTTGAGTCTTTACACTTACAGTGAGATTTGTTCTTCAGGGAGTTATTGATATAAATGTGATGGCATTAATTTATTTCGTTTTATCTACTAGTGATAGCCATTATTTTTATTTGCTGGTAATGCCACAGTAGTTGTTGGGCAGGTGATTTTATTGTTTATTCTTTCTGTATATGCAATGCTAGTAAACTGGTGGTTGTGCTAATGATATGGTTGCTAGCTACACAAAGAACAGTGGACATGATTTTTTTTTTTTTGGTACAGCCTGGGCCATGTCTGCTTGGTGCAGCTATTCATTCCCAAAAAAATCTGAAGTCCAGGGTAAATGTACTTTACACTGTGTGTTTATAAAGGTGCCAACTGCTTAGCTGGCTAGCACTGAGCTGTAATACTGTTTCCTATTTTGTGTAATCTCTAGGGTCTCTGATACCCATGCAGAGCTGTGGAGTACTTTAATATTAAACATTGAGATATCAAGTACAAAAAGGCTTTATGGAAGCCCGTGTAAAATTGTGAATGTATGCTACCATAACAAATAACAACAAAAGGCATCTGTTTCTGTGGGAAGTCCTGCACTGGCCTCATTGTGTGCATACATATTTAAATTAGAAGTTCTTGCCGTGCTTCTGGAATAAAAGACAGCATCTAAATTCACATTCCTTCTTGTCATTATCATTGAATATGCATGGAGTAATTAATTGCTCTGAGAACTGTTAGAGAAGGATACATCAGGTGAATCCCAGTTTTTTATATAAGTAGAGTTGCTCCCAAGCTTGGCCATACTGTTTGTGGTAAAATTTATTTTTAATGTCAAAATAAGATAAGGAGAAAGCAGGTTACTCAAGTAGTCCTCGACTTCCAGGTTTTCTGCTTAAATCCAATTCAGCATCAAGGTCGTTAAGCCTTCAGCAAGTAGGATCTTTCCTCTTGCTGGAACACAAGGGTGCACAAACTTTTTCTGAACCCTGATGTAGTCACCAATTCTGTGATGATCCCAGGAGGTACCATAGTAGGAATAAGAAAAAACAGGGAGGTAGGCTTTCATTTCCTGAATTGGTCATCCAAGTCAGAGTTACTTGTGTTTCTTGGGGGAGTAACATTATCTGAGAGACTTGAAGGTGTTAATATTCTTACTCTGCTTTTTCATGAGCAGAAAACAGGCCTCCTTTTTGCAGCCAAACCAGCTTTTCTTTCTGCTTTGTATAGCCAGTTTAAGTCATCCTTTATTTAGGCTCAGAAATAATAGTCTCATGTGGAACATCAGTAGGTGGAATTATGTCTGGCAACTAAGTGGTAGTAAAGAGGAATTTTTGTTGTGAATTTGAAGGAAAAGGTATCTTGTTTACTCTTCTGTTCAAGTATTCCTCTTGTATTGCCAGTGCTCCTGTGGAGATATCACTTAATTAGTCAGAAATTTGCTGCGTGTTGCCTTTATTATTCCTCACCGTGAGTGCTCCACCTCTTTCTCACCACCAGCCTTCAGCAAAACAAACCCCCTAGAAAGATGAGCAGCAGGAAGCAAAGGAGAGGATTATTCATTATTAGCAATTGTTATACAGAAAAAATGTGGTCTCTTTCAAGCCAGCCAGCTGCCTTGTGCATTAGGAACTCTGTTTAAGAGTATTTTAACCACTCTTTAAAAAAATTAACAAGAATGTTAAATTTTCAGAATAAAAGTACAGCTGGTTGCTATGCAGATGAAATTGTTACCAAAGGCTGTGCATTTCTTTAACAAGGTATTCCTTCCAACTGTATTATGAAAATGCTGTCAGAGAATATATATGTTCATTCCCAGACAGTGACCCTTCAAACACTTTTAAAGAAGTTAGTGTGGTTTTTTCTACTTTATTAATAGGAGTCCTGAAACATTAGTACATAAATCTTTCCAGTGCCCAATGAGCAGGTGATGTGGTAGAAACAAGTTAACATCCATAGTTCCTCATTCACAGTCTACCCATGTCTTCTCTCTATGTACAAAAAGGTAAAATATATTAATAATATTTTAAAGTTACCAGGTATTGGAGGATCTCAAAGTTCTTTGGTATAGTTAAAGAAAAATGGCTCGCAGTGCTCCTGACAAAATGCCCATGCCAGTTTGTGAGTCTAGATGGACAGTGAAATTGTTTTTCCAGATCACTGGATCATAAAATCCTTTAGATTGGAAAAGACCTTTAAGATCAAGTCCAGTCATTAACCCAGCACTGCCAAGTCCACACCCCAGCTGCCTCAGCTGCTAGCTCACCAGACTTGTGCTCCAGACCCTTCCCCAGCCCTGTTGCCCTTCTCTGGACACGCTCCAGCCCCTCAATGTCCTTCTTGTAGTGAGGGGCCCAGAACTGAACTCAGGATTGGACGTGTGGCCTCACCAGTGACGAATACAGGGGGGACAGTCACTGCTGTGGCCCTGCTGGCCGCACTATTGCTGATCCAGGCCAGGTGCCACTGTTTTTGGCCACAGCTGGCTCATGTTCAGCCACTGTCAACCAGCACCCCCAAGTCCTTTCCTGCTGAGCAGATTTCCAGCCACTCTGCCCCATCCTGCTGAGGTGTGTGGGGTTGTTGTGACCCAAGGACAGGACCTGACACTTGGCCTTGTTGAACCTCATAAAAATGACCTCAACCCATGGATCCAGATTCCCTCTGCAGAGCCTCCCTGCCCTCACACAGCCAGTTAGAGCATCTCCTTCATGTCTACTGGGAAACTAAACAGAAGAGCAGTAATACCTGAAGCAACTCGTCTTCCTGTTTCTTTTTCAATATCTCTCACATTCTTGATTATCTGAAAATGCTTTAATTTTCAGAGCCATGTATGTATCTGTGCTATGACAGGGATTTTATTAATGCCTGATGAAAATATAAAAAAGGAGTGTAATTAAGCTATGCTGAGTTATAGCTGGTATGAGAATCTTATGTTTATATTCTCTCTAATTAAGGTTCTGGCTTTGCTCTCACTCATAATTTCTGCTAATATATGAAATTAATATTGTGCTACTTAATCTTAAAAATGGTAGACAAAAGAAAGTGTAGTTTTATTAAATTTATTTATGCTTTTTAATTGTTCAGTGAGGATGGTAGTGTTTACTTGGTGGACTGGATTCATCAGTGATGCTTTAAAAAATAATTGTCATATATGACTTTGAATACACCAGAATCACAAATTTAAGAGAAAAGGGAATGAATGTATGAATTGTAAGGGTTTTTTAATGTTAGGTTTCTGAGAAAAATTTAGATTCGAGCAAGGCTGTTCCATTTTATTCAAATATAAAAAGTATGTGTTAAAGAATTGAAAGTGTAAATGGCAGATGGCAGAAGTTTTTGAACCATTAAAAAAAAAAAGAAAAAGAAAAAAAGCAGCAGTATAGATAGTTGATTTCCAGTGATCAGGGATATTCCTTGGGCCTGAGTAATACAGGAACACGGGCAAAATTTCTCAGTGTTACTGCTAGAGAAGGATTGGTTTGGGGTTTACACACCTGAAGCAAGCCCAGAGTGTTCTTGAACGCTGAAGCAAAGATCCACTTGGATATGAACCCAAGTAAAATGCTCAGGGGGTGAATGATTAAGCTGTACTGCTAGCACATGTATTTGAAGGTAACACAGCCTGTTCACATCCTGCCTATCCTGGGCAATCACTGTCATCATGGACAGACAATAAAACAGGTCAACATTTCAACCAATATTTCTCAGCCCTACCACAGAAAGCTTTCAGTTCTGCAATACCTGGAGTTATGTTCTTTTTAGTAACTAGGTAGCTAATGGTTTTGGTAATGGTTTGTGATGATTTATATTTAATAATAATTTTGAAGTGTCTGTTTGGCATTGCCTCTGGTCCTGAATAGTCTCTTCCAAACACCATTTTCAGGGAGAAAGCATTTTTGGAAGCCTAGTCCTGAGCAGAGTTGCTAAAAGCTTCATATGAAATCTCACCCTGGAAATAACACTGAGGTATTTGAGCTTTAACTGATGTGTTAAACCAAACCTACTGAGATTACTTTCTGGAGAGAAGACCTTGGATTACTCTAAATTTTCAGTTCTCCTGCTATTCTTTTCATTTTGTGTCTGTCCGTGCCCGTTTCAGCGCCTCCTAAAGGCTGATTAATGAACCCCCATTGCTGGCAGTCATGAAATATGTTGCATGTAGCATCCTCCCAGCAGGAGGAAATGTTGCTTGTTGACGGTTGGCTGCATGTGAGGGAAAGCAGCTACCCAAGGCTGAAACCATGGACATTTGCTGCAGATAAAAGCTGGATGGTGAGTACTGGCAGAAAGAAGAATAGACAAAAAAGCACAGCAGGGTTTTGGATCCATAAAACATTTGCTCCCCAACTGTCACACTCACAGTCTCTGCATCTGGTGTTGTGTTGACTCATTTCACCTGAATCAACCAGCCAACTTAAACTCTGTTTAAGTTTTCAGTTTGAACACAGAGCATGAAAACCTTTTCCCCAATACATCTGTACTGCACCAAATTCATTATTTTAATAGGCAAAAATTAATTTGCTTTCTCTGTTTAACAAATCTGAACTGTGAGTTTTGGATTTTATCAGTTTTTTGGTGATCAGTGTTTACATTTGGGCAGACAACTTTTTAACACCTTTAACTCCATTAGATAGTTTATAGAATTATTAAAAAAATACAAGTTTCTTAAACTATTCTTTTTGCTGTTTGTGCCTTATATTTCTCAAGCATGATTATTATGCAGGATTATGTGGACTAGTGTCATAACACTGGAAGATCTGTACAGTCTATTATAAGAGAGACTAACACAGAGGTGGATGATTTAAGCTGTAAGGTTTAAGGAGAAAATATATATTGGCTTTTTCTCTTGACTTTTTAAAATTTCATTTTGTGTTTGCTTTTAAGCAAAATTCAAGCAGAAGCTTGAATTTTTTTCAGTTTGATAATATTAGAGGTCAGTCCAGTAGGAATAAACATAGTAAAAGGAGGAGCGGTGAAGACAGAGTTGCATGTATACATGAACTCTGTTACTCATGTCCTTTATTAAACCAATCTCAATGGCTGTATGCTCATGCATGCTGAGGACAGGGGAGATGCAAAATCTGCCCTCAAATACTCCATAAAGCAAATTAGATTATTGTGCTGTGCCGTTTCATAGCCTGTGGTTGGCCAAAACCACCTTGTGGTTATTCAGGCAGCTCTGTACCTGATTATTCTGAACCAAGTGGTATTAAATACAGGGGAGGAAATGGAGAGGAAATGCAGAGCAAGGAGGAAGAGTGGAAAGAACACGTTAATTGCCCACTTGCCACCAAACACTGCTGTGAGGGACAGAGGGCTGTGTGGGGCTGCCCTTGTCTCTATTCCTCCTGGAGCGTCTTTCTCCATGCAGAGGCACCCCATGGGCGTGGTCCCTACAAAGGGAGCAGGGTGACAGATAAAGGTAGAGGAGGATGCAAAAAGTATCATAGAACAGCAGGCAGTGGTGTGGCCTTGGCTTTGTGTTTTGCTAAAAATATACGATGCATTTGACTGGATTAGAGTTAATGCTTCACAGGAGAACTGTCCTGTGGAAGTGGATATATGTAATGCATAAAGTAGCACATGCAGCTCAGATTTTCCTTTTGCTGACAAGTGAGACTGAATGTTGATTAGACACAGAGAGAGGATGAGAAAAGATGGGGTTACACAGGGAATAAACATTCTTACATTGACAGAGTCATAGTTTTTGGATTTAGAATGAAATGGAAGAGTTGCTGTACTGTGCTGCCTTGCCTTTCTTTGGACCTAGGACTTCAACACACGCGTTGTGGGTATGTGCTCCTACATTCCTTGTCATTTTCACAAGAAAGAATTAAAAATTAACAGCTTTCAAAGGCGTCTAGTTCAATGTCTTTCAAGTTCTCTTGCAGTGTGAAAAGTAGTTTCCCTGCAGGATTAAATGAAACCAAGAGTATTTCACATGCGGCATGTTTAAGAATCTTATCTCACGTCTGTTATTTCCAAATCTAGATTGAAGTAGAAGCCAAACCATTAAATTACCTTTTGCAATTTCTGGCAGAAATAATTAGAACTAAAGGAAAATAGGTCTCAGAATATTGTGCAGAGATGAGTGCTTCTGGACAGAGATACAAATAACAAAAAATTCAGATAATCTTTTTTATAATGCACAGATGCATAATGTTGTAGTCTTATCTCGTTTTAGGGTTGGTTTGTTTGTTTGTTTGGGTTTTTTTTGACTCCCGCGATGAAAAGATTAGAGATATAACCAATGGTGTCACTTCCACTGATGCATGGAGCTTTCAAAGCATAACACTGAATGAAAAAAGCAGATTGTCTATATTTGATCTATTGTTGGAGTGATAGACTGCCTATAACCAAAAGAAGAGTAACTGAGAAATGCGTCATTTTTGCTAATGCTGTGTAAAAACAAAGAAAAAGAATTTGAAAACCCCATATATTTTAATCACACCGTAGAAGTGATGTTTTTAATTAATAATTTTTAGACCTAGAAATACATTGAAACAAATAAAAGTAACCTTAAATGTATAAGGTTCCAGTGTGGAAAAGACTTGGCAGGATACTCAAAATTTTCAGGTTGTTTGATGAAACAGTGTACTCAATCAGATGTTCTTTCACTAGTTCTGCTGGCCTTTTTCTTCCTCTCCCTAAGTATCATCTTGCTTTATCCCCCCTGGAGCTTGCACAGCCAAGATCCTTTGAAATGAATGTAAGTCTTCATGCCCTTATATCCCACAAAATCTCAGAGAGATGAACAGCCCCAACCCAAAATCCTGCAGCTCCTGTGTTGATGGAGCTTGGGCACTCTCCCACCCCCAGGGTGAGAGCTCTGGGAGCACTGGGAGAAAGAACCCTTCTTGATAAAGAACATTAGGTGGGTTTGAACAAATTGCTTTAAATTTCAAACTCAGCATAGCTGTGGGGGTAAGAGCAATGTCCTGGTTCCTTGGGCTGGCACCTGCCTCCCAGGGTTATGTGCTGTTCCTGGTTATGGAGCTGATCCTGAGAATCTCCAGGTGTGGGCACGGCCGCAGCCCCAAAGCCCTGCGCGGGATTCACAGCTCTGCTGCTCCCTGGGCTGCTGGCCCTGGCCATCTGTGTGAGAGCAGCAGATGCCACCCCGAGCAGCACGGGCACAGCAGGACCTGTGCTGCAGCCTGCTCACCTTCAGACATCTGTCACTTCGCCTGCAGGATCCAGCATCCTCGTCCCGGCGCAGGCAGCCCAGCCACACAGCTGCTTTCCCACCGAGCCGGTAGGAATACTCATGAAGTGAGATGCTGGTCACTTGGAGTTTGTGTAGTCGAACCTGAATGAAAAATTGGTGCTCAACTCTTTTGTGTATACGCATTATCTGATGGAAAGAGGCAACCATTGCACTTTCGCCTTCAATGTATGTTTTATTTAAAGAAAAATAAAAAGTGGAGTCACTGCTCTACCTCTGATTTTTTCCTTTTTTCTTTTTTTACAGGACTTTTGTCCTCTCTATTCAGGTGGCTTTCAGACTCAAGCTTATGTTTTTCTTCCTTCCTCAACAGTTATTGGAGAGTTATGCTCTCAGTGTGAGTGAAGAGTCTGATGTAATTACAGGAGTCACAGATTAGCATTTTACTACATTACCTGTGCCTCTTATTTAGCCTTTCCTAGACTTCAGTGAACACTGTTTACTGGGCTTAGGACCTGAATTAATGTGATACTGGGAGATGAGTTCGTAATGATGGGTGGTAGAAAAGGACAGACAACCCATTTAAGACATATCTTGTTTCAGCTGTGCACTCACACTAAGCTAGAATATATGAGTTTGCTTGGGAATTTCAGCAGTGAGTGGTGGTGTGGTGCAGATGTTCTTCTGGGGACTGAACGTGTTGGTTTGAGTCTGTTCCTGTGGTGCTGCTGAGCCTGGCCTCCCTCCATAAAGTATTTCCAGTTGGGTTCCTCAGACCAATGGTTTCCAGAAAGCAATTCCATGGGCTTATTAAAGGAACTTGTGAAAGAACAGTGTGGAGGAATAACATAGTCAAAGGTAAGGAAATGAGAGGTCTCAGGGGATGCTTAAAGGATGTTCTTGGGTAAGCATACGAGCAGGACACCAGGGAAGCAGTCAGCAGGATAGCTTGGCCAGGTGAGACAAGGAAATACAAAAAAAGAGACAAGCCAGGGTAGAAGAGAAGAAGCAATGGAGAATAATACATAACATTTCTGTCTCATTGAAATCAAGTTTTGCCTGAATAAAAGTCCAGTAACAATAATCTCCATCAACAGGCCTAAAGGTTTTGAACACAACACTCATAACTGAGAGCTGTTGCACATTATGAGTGGCAAAGGGTTTGTGGTTCTGCAGAGTCTCTGCTTTTTCAATGAGGAACTTGACCTGGAAAAGTGATAGTCCAGAAAGAAAACTTAGGTTTTGCTGCTTTTCTGATGTTCTTTTTTAAAAAGGCACAAATACTGCTCAGCATCTTCTATGTCCCTGATGAAGTGATGCTTATAGATTTTAGCAAATCTGCTTTGTTGTAAATGTCTGTAGTGGTGGATCATCGTAATTTTATTTTGACTGAGTTAGAATTAGCATATTGCCATTAAAATTTTGCACTGGGTGGTACCAGTCATATCTGATTTATAACTGCTAAGTCGTGGTGTTGTCAGAAACATAAGAATATTATATAGGCTTAACAATATAATGAAATATTAGTATTAAACTGTTACTCAAAATTATCTTAAATAGAAGGAAGGGAGAGTTTTAGCTGTATTCACTGGTGACATTCAGGTTTGATGATTTAATTTTACTATGTGTTTCATTTTAATCATTGTGTCTTTTCATTATCAATACAGGGTGAAAACTTTTTGTGTAACCATTTGGGGCATGTTTTTTATGGAGCCTATTGTCCCTGCTTTTTTTTTAAATAGCCACCTACTCACAGTTGAAGAGAGTTTGAACTGTTCAGTTTTACTAAAAAAGTCTGCATAATATTTTAGCAGCTTGTTAACAGGCCTGCAGACAGGTACTAATTACACCCCAATTTACAATACATCAGTTTAGCACTATTGATCTGTTAAAAAAAATGAAAGTAAACTGAGCAAAAGCCAGTCTTGTTGCTGAAGGAATGATGTATTGATTCCATCTGACAGTGCTTTGTCTACAGATCAATGGAGATGTGTGGTATAGACCAGAAGAATGAGACAGGGTCATCAAAGGTCAACAAAAGAACAGGGTGTCCCAGATTATTGGAGACAATGAAATGAACATATCATAAAGTAGACCCGATTGGCATTTGTAAAGGAATCCGCCAGTAACAGGTTTTCTCATGTCAGAGAGGAAGAACATATTCTATTTTACAATTAGCTTTAGCTCCTCTCTCTTAAAAGATTTAAGGGGGTTCAGTGTCTGCTCAGTAACTTGCTGATTGGAAAAAGTCTTGAAAGATTGATATAATAAACTTCTTACAGCTCTACATGTTTGTAAAAAGTGAAACCTACGCTTCTGAAAGACATTAGTCTTTGTCCAACATAATAGAACATTTTTAAATTCAAATATTCAAAAATTCTTAATCCCTTAAAAACTTCAGCTCTTTATTTCCATGGTTGTAATTTCTGTTTTGCAGTGCACAGAGATTGTAATTCTATTACATTTCAGCTTTGCACACTGAAGAAATAAGTAGGTATGTTCTGGTTTAATTTGACAACAGCCCTGAAGTGTACTTGTACCACAATGTGTTATTCATTCACGTATTTCTTGTGTCCTCTATGTCCTCTGAGACGAAAGGCTTTATATTTTAAATAAGGAGAAACACTACTATAATATGATTAATCCCTTACAGCTTTCATGCCTTCTAAATCCTTTCTCGTTCTGCTTTAGAAATTTAACTTTTACGAGGAGGGGGATGTCTGTTCCTCACAAGTATTATAATTTAGGACTTAATCCCAAAAATTAATGTTTAATCTGCACTGCTGCCTTCTTTTAAGAGCTGCTGAATAGGTATCATTCAAAAAAATTGCTTCCAGAGCTTTCTAATCCACATTTTTGCATCACTGCTATGATTTCCTTAGGTTTTGCCATATTTTGTAGCTAATTGCCTAACACTGGGTGATGAAAGGTTGAGGGTACGTGTTCTTCTAACATAATCACAGAGGAACAATTCACCACAGTGCCACTTTGGCCTCCCCTCTAAGGAATCAGATTTAGCACAGTTTAGAGTTATAGATGCACAGTCACTGTATCTCTTCAAAGCGTATAAGCTGGTTTGGTTCCGAGTGGCTTTGCAGTGAGGGAAACAATATCTGCATCTTTTATCTCAATCCCTCTTTTCTGCCTTTTGGGACAAGATAGTTTTTATGGAATATGTTCTACACCAGCATTTAGTACAACTGCTTTTAAAAAATAAAATTGTTCATAATGTGAACTATTCACAATAGAATACCCTGGGGACTTCAGGTCTTTTAAGGTGGTCAGATGTAGTGTGTCAAGAGAGTGTAAAGAGAATGTTTAAGTTTTAATGGAAAATACTTCCTGGGATAGTGCTAGGTAACAACAGTGGCAATCTGTCTAAATTAAAAATTGCTTAATATAGTGCAGATATTTCTGGGAAAAAAAATCCTGTTCTTAGAATGTGTTCTACCTCTGCCCTAAAGAAATAGATATGGAACAAACAGGTCAGTTCTTCAAAGAGACATTAGTTTTGTATTGAGTTTTTCAGCCTAGTCATAATTGGAAAATCAGTTCTTATTCTTTAAAATTCCTGCAAGGTTTTCAGAAAAAGAGAAAATAATGTTGAAATCACTGCTTTGAGCGTCAGTTTTGAAGTTCACTGCCTATGAAAAGTCAGGCATGGTGCCTATTCTTTGTTTTACTGATGTACTCTATTTGCCTTTGGAATAAACAGAATTTCAATTTTTTGGTATGATTAATCCTTTGTCATTTGTATGCATGGTGTTCATCACAATTTGTCCAAGCATATAAGGTAGGCTAGAAATGTCCATTCATTTTTCTCTTTTATGAACATTACCTTATTAACCATGTTGGAAATATCCCAAATAATGCATTTATTAGAGCTACACGCTGTCTGAAATTATCATTTCAAAATCTGTTTCCCCAGGGGTTTGGATTTATACATACTGAGTTAAATTATTAATGAAACTATGGCACATTAAGTGTTCAGTATTGCAAGTTACTCGGAAGTTTTCATAAAAATTAAGATTTGATTTAAAACATCACAGTCAAAATTTCTGTGTTTCCATTTGTAATTTCCGCTTTCATTTCATTGCAGTCACGAATGACAATATTAACTAAATTCCATTTTGCAAGGTACTGACCCTCCTAAAAATCACTGTTTTAGGAGTTCATGGTCTCACTCATTTCACAGGGAGATTTGATTTCTTTCAGGTTTTAAAACCCTGAGATAAACAAAAGTTTACTAAACAGCATTCCTAAAAATAGGAGTGCTGCATTTTTAGTACTGTTTTTGAGGGAGAACTCAAAAAATCTGATCTACCCTATATAACAGATATCTATTTAAAATAATACTTATGTCTCTTCCTGTGAGGTGAAAGCACTTCTGGAGTTTTTGCCTTTAAGATTCATAGCAATATTTCTAAGACTGTAAGAGAAAGAAGAGGGACTTTGCTGTGAATGTGCGCTGGAGGTTCTAAGTGATAAATGTTGGATGAACATGACCTAGTCACACGCTCTGACACAGCTTTGAGCCTCGTGCCACACTGCTGTTTCTATAGGTCTTGAACTTCTGTGCACCTGTGAAGGTTTCTGAGTGCTTTTGAGAACTCGAATTCAGAATACCAGATTTCCCTAAGCAGTTACTTTCATATGGAAAGCGTGAGTGGACCAAAGCTAACTCATGCTGGCTTCAGGAAACAGAACATATTTCCAAATAATTTCATAGTCTTTGCTAAGAGGGTTTTCTTATTGAGAAACATTAACATTACAGATACATTCAGCTTGATAACCTCTAGAATTACTAAATGTGTACCTTTGTACCTAAAATGAAGTAATGTTCTTACTGAAGTTGATGTCTTTTTTGTATTTAATATCTTTTCATAGTTGACCAATGTATTAAAAATACAATTATTAGGTGAGAGTTTTGATCCTGATTTCCTATGGAAATGAGGCTTGTGTATTCAGTGTCAGTCCCTGTGTGTGTCTGCATACTGACCCTTTTGCTCTCTGATTCCCATAATTTCGGTTAAATTTGACAGAAGTAGAAAGATTCTCATAGTATTGAGTCTACTTTTTGAGAGTAAATGCCAGATTGAAGAGCTATATTCTATGCTAAAGAGGGAGAGGAGGAGTCCAGTCTCCACACAGAAATCTGCAGAATTAATTGTTCTTTTTAGAGGATGGAAATTGGACAGTGTGGGAACAGTTACTCCAACCAATGTCCTGCTGAAACTGTAAGCTGGTAAGCAAATTCCCAAGCCCTCGTATTACCCTGATGCAATTTATCAGCTTATATGATAAATGTTACAAGAAAAAAAAAAACAGATTCTTGTAGCTTTACTCTGGCTATTGCTGTTACTCCCTCAGGGAATGTTGTCGAGTGGTTTGGGTAGAAAAAGACATTTAGGAATGGTACACCCCATAAGTGTAAATGAAGAAGAATACCTTACATTGTCTACAGCTGGCTGAGAACCATTTACTTTAATAATGACAAATTAGTCAAACCTTGTAAATCATTAACAAGCAATTAACTTTCTTTCTAGAGTTTCAGCAGACGGAGCTGTTCTTATCACTGTAACAGCCTAGGAACTTTATCTGCCTCCGAAAGCAGCTGACCGTGTTAGATGGCAGAATGTGATAAAGGGCTTTGGTATGTCACAGGTGTCTTGGGAAAGGAGACTGATGCAGGAATTGGCTTTTTAACCTGCTGCTGAGAGGCTCTAGAACTGTTGCTGAAATCTCTCTCAAATGCAAGTCTGTTGGTACAAATTAATTTGTGCAGCTTCAGTGGGAGCTGTACAATCAATGCAGTGCATTTGCCCAGTACAGTGTATTTTCAGGCAGGGAGGACAACTAGACTTCGTATTTCATTTTATACCAGTCTAAAAAGTATCTCCAGCAAACAGGCTACTAATACAGTATGACATTTTTACATACAGACCTGGACTATAGTTTATCTTGCATAAGAGAAAATAGCGTTAATGAAAGGTTTTCACAGCTTCTTACCTAAAAGTAAACTGCTACATCTGCCTTAGCTGGGTGAGTTTAAAAAGTGCTAGTCAACAGTGCAAAGTATTCAAACATTTATTTAGATGTGTCATGAGGATGTATTTAGTGAATTAATCTAGACTCTTCTAAACTCCTGGGTTATACAATCTTATGTATCAAAAAACTGCACCTCCTTTTGCGAAATGTTACATTTAAAAGAAGATACTATTATAAATTAATTACTTACTTGTAAGTAAAGTGAATATGTGCAATGCAAAATGAGTTTCTTTAAGGAATTATATGTCTCTTTATTTAGCTATTTAATGAAGAAAATCTTTAAAAACAGTAGTAGATATAGGTGAATCTTTTCCAAATTATTTTATCCAAGATAAAGTTTAAATAGATCTCTTTTGTGGAAGCCAAGGAGCAGCTAAGCTTATTTCTGCATGGAGAATTACTATATGCTGTGTCTTGTATTAAAATGTTTTTTTTGTTATAACTTTTTAATTAGTTTGCTCTTCCTGTGAGACACTCCCACTACAGTATTAAGAAAATGTTATCAATCTTGGCATAATTTCTACCTTCTGCCACAGTCTTGGGATTCAAAATCCCTACAATGCAAATTAAATTAAGAGCACCCTTCCCGGAGAAGATACATAACCTTTCTGAGGTGTAAGACAAACAACAGAACGTTGGTTTCTGTTTTATCTCATCTGGGCGGTCTAATCCAGCCCAGGTCTAAGGAGTCAAGCCTCCACTGTGCCTAACAACCACCTCAGAACAATTTCTCTGGAGAAAATAAATGGGTTTCTTGTCAAGGCCATTGTAATGGAAGAGCTGGGGGCATTGATACTGAAGGGGTCATTTTTTTCCTGTTGTGCACTAATTTGAGGGTGACATGTTGTAAATGTTGCAGTTTCATAAGTTTCATGAGACATCACTTTGTCTTTTGCCTTCCAGATATTTTCTAAATGTGTCATCATCAGTCATGTATAAAGCACATAATCTTTTATCATCACTATGCACATTCTGACACTCAGGTGATTTAGTCTTAATACCATCCCTATTACTCTGTAAATGAAAATCCCGTATTGTATTAGACACACAGTATCTTGTTTTCCTGCCTCATCATTTCCACTCTTTCTCTTCTCCATCATCCAGTGTTGCCTGTTTCTGCGTACTGAGGCTTGTTGGTCAGCTGTTTCAAGGAGAAATTCAGGATGATTTAACTGAAACGAAACAAAACATCAATGAAAGTATTTCATGGTCAAAAGTAAGAAGTAGGCCAGCAGTCTTCCCAAGGAAGAGATTTGTGAGTGGTAACTGTTTTCTAGAGAGGTCACTGAGAACCAGTTAAACAATTGGACAGCCTTTATGGAGTCAGATCCTCAGAGTATTACTCCAGCAAAGTAACTATTGAAATATCAGCCCCTGAGGCTGAAGTCTTATGTGTGTATGTAGCTTTATGCACTGTGAATATTCTTATTGACTTCAGTGGGATTACTGACAATGAATATAGTTAAATACGTGCATAAATCTTTGGGGCATCCAGTTCTGTAGAGTTTTCCCTGTTTATGATGGAGCATTCCAAGGTTTATTTTGGAGAAGCTCATTTATCCTCCTTAATTGAGGGTTCAGAACAAAGCGGGAGCACAGCCATTTGTGCTTCCAGTTTCAGCAGTTGGTTTTTGCTACGTTGGTTGGTTAAGAGAATATTTATTTTGCAGATGTAGATGTATCAGTTGACATGTGATTTTAGCCTTCATATGAAAAATAGGCAGCCCCTGATGGCTTAACTGGCATTCTGAGAGAGAAAAAATTAATGTCATATAGTTACTGAATTTGGATTTAAAAATATACAGATACACCCAGGTATGCAATCACACACGGGCACACATGCCCACGTGTACAATATTTATATAATTTCCTTGAGGAGATGGGAGGGTTTTTTTAATGTATTGATTTTTACCTTTTCCCACATTTACTAAATGGGCTAACTAAATACAAGTAAAATGTCACTAATTCTTCTGTGTTCTTTTCAAACTTTGGATGGAACAAGGTCACTGTACAGCCATTTTAGGCAGAAGAGTTTTTTGAGAATGCAAGTGTGAATTACCATAGGAGTCGTTTTGCCTAAATTCTAAAGGTGACTTTTAACTGAAAAACTATAAAGTACTTTGCTTCAATACTAAAGATAGCTTTTAATCGAAAAGTGTAAGTGAACCTACAAAGCAAGGTTAACGCTTAGTGGTATAATTTTATACATGCACTTTGGCAGTCACAATGGCTTTGATTCAACCTTGACTTCCTACAAGATCATAAAAAGGCACAGAATAATTTGTTATAAAAGAAATGAGAAATGGAGTACAAATATGAGTCGCATAACAAATTCTGAAGATGAAATGGTAACGTTCAAAGGAAATGTAGCATTTTATGCCAGTGCCATAATTCTCAGACAACATTACAAAGAAAGAAGTATGGCCTGCAATTTGACCTTCCTCCTCCTCCTCCTCCCCGCTGCAGCTCCATAATGATGTTTAGAACTTTATAGCTCGGTTAAAAAAGGTTTTAAGGGAACACAGTGTCCTGTTCCCTTCTACAGGATACTGAATTCCTAATCACCTTAAATTCTGTCAGTAGCTGGGCTGCTTCTTGCCAAGGACACTGCTAAGCAATTATTGTTTTCATCCTCACATTAAGAGGAACCCCACATAATTTGATTTTTGGGTAATCTTACATGCCATACAGCTTAAGACAATTGCTCACAACCAGTCTTGCCCGTTTTCATTTCTGCACGCAGCCACTGAAACACTGAAAAGATTTAGTGAGTGCAAATAAGACCTAATGGTCCAGTGAACACAGCAGAAGATACTGTGCCTGTTATTGGCTTGCTGAAGGCCTTTCACAGACTTTCTTTCACCAGCTTAAGTAACTGGGCACTACTGCTTTATTCTTGCTTGATACTACACTGCCAAGGAACAGATAAAATCTGCAGGATCGGGACAGTTTTTGACTAACAAAAAAGAGAGGATGTCATCTGAAGAGTATAACACCTACATAGTTTATAGAATTACTGAGTATGACTTAGGATAATCAGGTCTATCTCAGTTGCCCCAAGGTATTGTCTTTTTTGAAGGTGTGCCCTGAATTTGTCAAGTTGTTGAGATAAGCTTTTTATTAAAGTAGGTCTAAAGGCCTCAGCTGAAAGATATCATAACCTTTCTTTCTGAAGACCAAGAAGAGATCACTGAATTATTTGCTAATTGTGAGAAAAATCTGTATTGATTTTGTGTGTGTGCCTGTGTCCGAGAGTAGGCCACTAGCTATTTCTCAGCTGCATTATGTGCTGAAGAATCTCTCGGGAAGACAAGAAGAAAAAAAAGTGGGAATAAAAGCCAAAAAAAAAGGAAAAAAAAAAATAACCATCTTGTGGTGACACACAACTGGCAGACTGCATGTTTTCATGGCTTTGCTTTCTCTTGTAAAGGGCTGTGAGGGAGGAAGTAATGTATAATATATTTAGGTAACAGCCTAAACTGGAAACAAATTCATCTCTTACATGCACTCTATGTGCTTATAAAATTTATTGTGATTTTTTTTATTCTTACATCTAAGGGAAATTTTAGCTTGTGGCCTAGAAATTTAAGCCATTTCCACATTTCTTGGGGAAAAAATTGAAGGTGAGAGCCTCTTAAGAATATCTAGTGTGCACACAGTATAATGTGTTTCTGTAGAAGTGGGATATGTTACTTACTAATTCATTTAAGAATTTTCCCTAAAAAGCTACACTAATTTCAACTTTTTAAGAGTTTTAACTTTTTGGTTAATTATAACAATGACTTCCGTTTGTAGTTAAACTTTTTTTAACAGTTGAGGTGGAAAGTCATAAATACATGTGTACGTGCATGAGTTTCAGTTTTGTTTTTAATGTGTTCCACTTCAGAAACAGAAGTGGTTGCTGTTAACAAACATCTTTGTCTGTCCAGAGTTGTGGTGGTTATAAAGTTGTGACAGTTTCACTCTTGCAGTCTGACTGATATTGCCACAATGAAGTGGTTTCAGAAAATAGTACATGAGCAGCAGTGCTTTAGTAAACAGCAGTGACTCAATAACTCTGCAAAAATTTAGGAGGATATAAATATGGGAAAGAATGGAAACAGATCTTGCTGGATGACTGCTGTGGACTTTTTATACAGGGAAAAGCCTATTCCCATATGTCCCCAAATAGGTAGTAAAACCAATGTGCCTCTTCTTTGACATCTGTTAGAACAGAATGAGTCCATTTGAAATCCCCCAAACACTCACATAGTGACAAAGTGTAGTAAATGAAGCAAAATGGTTTGGGGAAATGAGGATGTGTAAACAAGCCAGTCAGATGTCATTTATTTTCTTGGATCACACTGGTATTTTTTGCAGGTCTGGCTGTATTAAGTCTTTGTGCACAAAGCTGTATTTACTGCACTGAATGTAGATTTTCCATCTTAAAGAACAAGGCTGCTTAAATTATGTCTGGTTTGGAGCTGGTTCTCTCAATTTTTTTATTTTTAATAGGCATTGCAGCCAGAGAGGTTCTTTACTGTTGTCACTAGAGACTGGTCTATTCATGGAGGCCTTTTATGTATACTCTAAAAATTGTTGTTGTCCTCTGTTAGCACACACCAGCTTACTGCATGTATGTCAGGAGCTCATCACATACATTTAGGCTTTGGATGCTTGGGAATGATGTTTGTATTGCTTTTTATTCGTACACCATTTGACTGCAGTGTAGCTGAAAGTACCAGAAAAGCCACAAATAAGAACGCACATAGCACTGTTAGTAAACTCTAGCAGTTTGCAGTAATTGAGGACCTTTCTTTATCTTTAGAGTATTGATTCCTTATGCAGTAGCACTCCTCTTTGTTTTGAAGGAAATGGTGGGGAAAGAGCTTTAGTGGATGGTAGATCTATTTTATCTTTCCATGGTATGTTTTTGCGCATATTGTAGTTTATATTTTGGGGGACATCGGCCAGGAAACGAGTCAGATATTGGGGCATTTACAAACTTGTTTGTCTTCTAAAGGAATTAAAATGTCACTCCGCAGAACCTGTGACTTACTTGCTGTTGACTGTCCATAACTCACAGTGGAGCTGAGAGTCAATCGATATAATGTGATTTACCTCTGACTTGAGTGGAAAAAAGAGTTTCACCAAATTTTGTGAATGTTTTTCTTTTCTAATCCCTTCCCTCTCATAGATTAACACAACATAAATTAGAGTGCATTAGGGGAGGATACAGACAGTGTTTATATACAGAACTCTTCCCCAAAATTATATCTAATACTTTGTGGGTTTCAGGAAAGTGTCGTCATGTTGGTGGTTTCATGTATATTTAGAGTTGTCAACGATGTTTTCAGCATGCTTTGAACTTTTCTGAGGGCACACCATTTTTTAAACTGAAACTTTTTGGTAGCTCTAGATGTGCTTTTTTAACAACAGAGGGTGGAGGAAGCAGCATCCAAATCCAGCTCTGTCTGATACCATTTTCCTCTGCACTATCTGCTCCCAGCAACTGCTACTTTTGTTTCTTGTAGAGTCATTACTGATGAATTGTGTGTGTGCATGCAAACTTAAAAAAAACAACCAAACAAAAGAAACCACAAACGCCCAAGCACAGAAACAATAAGTTTTATATTTAAAATTTGTTGTATTTCCTCTCACCTAAATTTTCTCCCCTCATTCACTTTTTAATTTTTTTAAGTCTAACCTGTGACCCAAAAATTTTACAAGCATGGAAAAGAAGAGTATAACAGTAAAGTATAAAATTATCATACGTATGTCTCTTATAAGGAATGATTCAAGTATGTATTTTCTTTAGTGTACTGAACTTTGATTTTAATTCAGGACTTGACAGAACCACCATGTTAAATTGTATTTTACTCATTATTTCCATTGAAATACTGGTACTACTTGTAAGGAGAACATTTCTGAACATGACTAAAAGCTGAGGGTTCAGACTGCTTGCCACATTTAAAGCATATTGGGGAAAAACAGTAAAGAAGGTAGAACAAGAGGGTGGGCTTAGGCTCTGGGGGTGGCTCTGCCACTCACATGGTGTACAGCCATGGACAAGTGATTTAGTCTTTTAGTGAGTCTAATTTTCTCATACAGAAAAACAGTAAGAGTCAACTCAGAGACGTTAAACAGTTTAAGTTTCTTGGGCTTCCATGTGAAGAGGATACTGGTAATGATATCAACATTAATGTTAACTACTAATTTTATTAGCTGACAACAACAGTAACCAGTTTTACCAATCCCTATCCAAAAATAGACTGCGTTTTGACTTAACCAGTTTACTTTGGAATATTGCTTAAGGATAAATCAAACAATCCAATGTGAGAATTCTCATCATATGAGTGATTTCCTTTGCACAAACCTATGCTGATTTCCACAGGAGCTGTGAGAACAGACTAGTGCTAAGATAGTCTTTTAGGGTTTCAGGATGAAATACAACTGTGGATTTTAAAGTATTTCAAAATAGAATTATTTTTTTAATGGTTCTTTAAAAGCATAATAACTTTGCCGAGATGTTTGATTCTAAGGCATGGCGCAGTGGGAAGCTGGGAGATCCTTATAAAATCCAACCCTTAGGAGTGTTGTAATCAATAAGAACTGAATACAGTAACAGATGATGTCTGTAGGCTCTTACTGATAAATGTTTTAGAAAGACGAATTTGATAAGGAATAGGCATATGTTATAATAACTGAAATACATATAGTAAGAAAAATACTGTACTGGCTGGGAGGTTTGTGTATGTAGGCTCAAGGTATGGTCTGCAAATGAATTTATAAAGGGTATTTTTACCCCCCAGTTGGGAACTGACCTTTCTACAGTTCAGGTTTGGAGTGTAAAATTGGGTATTTTATCCATCTGGCAAAGGTATGTTGAAAATTGTAAAATATGTGTGTATTTTTTTTTTAATTCTCTTTAATGGTAGGTCTGTAACTTTTATTAAAATTGTGGTTTAATCACATGTCTATCACAGCTCAGTGAGAAGCCTCATAAAACCACTTTGCTAGTACCTTTTAACACTAACAGCTTTTCAACTTTTTTTTTGTTGTATTAAATTTGAAATGCTTATACCCTGTGGTTGCAAGTGTTTAGTACAGCACCCCTGTGCTTAGCTTGCAACATTTCAATTTATTTATATCAAGTTACTGCTGTGAAAAAAATGATGAGTTTTTGTATTCCACTGACTAGCTAGACTCTTGGTCAAGGAAAGTAAGACTGCAGGTAATCTAGGAATAATTTAGTATTAGAAGAGTTGGGTTCCTCGAGACAGTGGTGTCACTAGGTTGAATTAAAGATGGTTTATTTTGCTTTGTATGATGTCTTCACCCTTGTATTGAAAAAGGTTTTAGGAAAATAGGATTGAGACCCACATTCTGGATCAATAAATCTATTCTCCAGCTATTCTGGACATGGCATTATATCATCTCTTTCACAAAGCTGTTAAAGGAGCTCCATCTAAAAATCTGTCTTATGCTTCCACTATGCTTGTTAGAAAGTCATTTGAGAATCTGGTAGCTGTAATAGTAAAGGGCTTTCTAGTTCTCTAACATGAACTTATTTATGGGCAACCTGTGGCTTTTTTTACCCCTTGATATAAGTCCTGGTTTAAGTAGCTTTTTTTCCTCCCTATTTTTGTTTTTACATGCATACTTATAGAGTGTGTTTTAGAAAAAACACAACATTCCACATTATGTCTCAAAGACCACCTCATATAATAAAGCAAGAGCTATAGTTAATTTAAATCCATGAGAAAAATGTCCACAAATCTCACATCCTTATTACATTTCTGAAGAATTTTTTGAAAGAACTGTAGAATATTCCTGTTCCATTTTGCTGAAAGGAAGTTCCTGCTCCAGAGCACAGCATTGCTGCGAGGGGTTGAGCTAAACTCAGCTTGAATCTGATTCTGCTTCTGGAAAACTTCCATTAGCTTCAGTGGGGCAGTATGAAGCATCATGTTCTTAGATAAGTGTATAATGATAAGAGAAGCCAGTATTTTGGCTAGGTGCTGTGGCTCATGCAGTGATAGGAGCAGAGGAGACAACAAATATTTGCTTCGTGTGGTTGACCCTGCATTTAGCACAGAAGGGACAAACTCGGAGGAACAGGTGGTGGTGGATATATTTCTTCCACATTTATAGCTGTTATGGAAGAGAAAATGGATAGAAGTACCATGAGATTGAGACATACAAAAGACTTAAGTGCCACTCAATTGCCTTAAGGCATCCCCATTAAACATAATTACCCTACTTACTAAGCACCAATCATAGCTATTAAGTATCATTGGGTTTAAATTAGTTCCCTGGGAGACATCCCGTTTAAGCGGATTTCCCAGTTAAGCACAGGAAACTTCATTTTTAATCAGTCCTTCCTCTTCTTCTCCTCCTCTTCATTTTACCTGCTGTAGAGGTGGCTGTTTCATAGCTATCTACACAAAAGAATTCCCAATGTGTTTATTAGGGGCACTAAGGAATACAGAACTCGGCTCATGCTTCCAATGTAAAGAGCGGAAGGATCAGTTCCTTCTGCGTTCAGTGAGGACGCTGCTGTGGGAATGGCTGGAAGTGTTTAGGATGGCCTTGTTCCTCCACATCCCTTTTTCCTCCATTTGTTCTCTTCTTGGCTTAAAGACTCTTTGGGATGTCAGTGTCCACACAGAATGATTATTCCTTTGAAGTAGCTATGGATTGTTATGGCGTATATTCTCCTAGAAGTTCGTCAGACCTGGTTATTCTGATTTGGCTGTCCTCATGTAAGTCAGTTCTTCCAGCAGAGAATCACAGCATAACTGAGGCTTTAGGGGACCTTCATAGCTCTCTAGTCCAGTCTGCTGCTCAAAGCAGGACTAAAATAGGTCAAGTTACTCAGGGGTATGTATAGCTGAACCTGGAAGTCCTCAAAATACTTCTATAACTGCTCTATCTTCTTGTTTCTCTTCTGATCAGTGTTCTTTGAAACCATTAAGTTTATTTTTCTAGGTTGTTTCTGCTAATGGAGATGTGGGAGGGTTTTTATTTTCCAGTTGAGGAAAATCACTCTTTTTTTCAATATTTTCAATATTTTTGCTAAGTTTTCTTATGACATTTCCATTTTTTTCTTCTCTAACGTCATACTATAAAAGTCTTCTACAGTGTCTGATAAATCTGTTCGTGTCTTAGAGCAACACAAAATCTGGAGGGGCTTGTCTGCCAAAATGCTATTGTCTAAGTAGTGGTTCGCTGCAATTCTAGATTTCCTTCTTCAACTCCTCCTTGTGGATGCACAACAGGTAGTTTAAACAGCAAATCTCAACGGAGTACTTTAATTTAAAGAGCTTATTTTCAATGGAAGCTGTTTTATATGCCAATTTTCCCACCGTATATAATGAAAATGGAAGAAAAGCAGTGGCTATTTTATGCCTGCCACGTTGGATATGTTACTGATTCAAATATGGATTAAATCTTTACCTCTTTAGTACGCATATTACTTAAAGATTATGTAGAAGTTGACTAGTGTGACTGTCATTAAAGTTATAAGAAGATAACTGCATTCTAATTATGATGTGATTATAGTTTCTGAATGACTCACCATATATATGTGCCAGCACTTCTGGTTTACATACAGGAGCAGATTTCAGGTGCAAGCTGTAAGTGAGATATTAAGGTGAGAGCTGAGTTACAAAAGGGATGAGTTTCAGAATTTGGAAAGCTTTCTGAAATGCTGCCATGCCCTGGGATGTCTGGGATATGTTCTGTCATGCACCTGCAACATTTTAGGACAGCTGGGGTGTTTAGAAGAAAATGTGAGATCCTGTGACTGTCAGTAATACTGTTTTTGGTACAGCCTTGGGTAGCAGTGGTCCTTAGCTCGGTACTAACAAAGTAAATTTAATAGTAAACAAAAGATGACATCCAGAGAAGCGTCTGTAAATGACAACACAGTCATAACTTTTCTTGAGGAGAGCCCTTCCTCTCTAATCTACTGTTAAGTGGCAGGAGAAAATTTTTAATTTAAGTTTTGTGTCAGGCTTTAAATATATGCACGTAAAAGACAAAACAGTGTCCTGGATTACAAACGAGAAAAAAGAACCACAACTAGGAAATAAGATCAGAAATAAAGAATTATTTTTCATCACGATGACAAGATAAAAAATAAATTGTCTTGCGTTGCATACTAGTTCCAGCAATGTTTAACATATATATTAAAGAACTGGGAGGAAAAAGAGAAGGGGGGGAAAATAATAATCTTGCAAAAGATTTAGGTGCTTGAAAGGTGAGAAAGAATGATGAACTTTAAGGAAATAGAACTGGATGAAAAGCAGTTTTTCACTATTGGAAGAATCCTACAATAAGTGTTTCCAAACTTTTTTAATGGCAAGTCTTTACAAATTTTCCAGAGTAGGTAAAGATCTACACATGGTAAATTTAGGTCTGCTGCTGTAGAGTGAGTACGCACAAAAAGTCCGAAGTTAATATCCTGTAAATAAATGAATTTTCTGTAAAGGAAATATGTGACTTGCGGGGGGGAAGGAAGGTTGATACAGCTCTCTTGTTAGCAAGACAATGTCTTTAGTTACATTTTGTGGGTAAGAAGGCCCTGGACTAGCAGTTGTAGAGTTTCTGCTGTATGTTTGATATGCCTTTTATCCCACACAAGTAGCTCTCCCCTTCTCCGCACACAGCCTTGCTACTTAAGAAGAGTCACTGGAACGTACGGGACATGCACTTGCTCAGCTACTGAACCTGCCTATTCTTCTTTCAGTTCTCACCTTCCTCACTCCCACTTTTGATCATTTTCCATTCCTGCATTGTCTTGTTCTCTTGTTGTCTCAATCACAGGGATAATATGGGTCAAAGTGGGGACATGAGCGCTTCCTAGCAGAGTTTTTCTGGCCCCCATTACGTCTGCACATCCAGCCAGCTGTGTTCAAGTTAGAAGGTGAAGGGATGAAACGAAGGGAGCACTGTAGCAGTTTGCACACTGCTTCCATCCTACCTAGGATCTCTAGGGAGAATTGAATGCTGAGAAAAAGGGTGGAAAGAAGAGGAGAAGAAAGAGTGAGAGAAAGAAAGAGAGAACGAGAATCCATTTTTATTTAATAAGTAGCTTTCTCTGGAGGCTGGCAGGCCTGATATTAAGAGGCATATACACCTACAGGCTCAGTGTCTCAGGAGTTGTGACATGGGTGCAGGGGAGCATCTTTTATACAGATGGAGAAAACGCAAACATCTCAAATCCCTTAGTGAGGTGACAGTTGGCAAAGGATAAATTTTTAATGTTTCTCTGGATGTGTTTAGTCAACTATTAACTTTTTTTTCTTCCCATTTGTTCTGTGTCTTTAATGCTCTCTTTTTGTGTGCACTGATGACTAGAGAAGACAGGTTTTCAAGTTTTTTTGTGCAGTGGAGATTACACTTTTTTTCCATGAGCAACAAAACTTCATGTCACATGTGGCCTGATATGCAGTACATCCCTGAGTGTTGCTGCAGTACCACATAATAGAGTAAAGCACATACACAAAGCTCCTGTGGCATGTTCTCCTTTGAACTTGTGTCCCTTTTACAAAGGATTATTCCTCAGATTTCGGAACAACACTGTTGTATTTCACTTTAGTAAGAGGAAAGTTGTGTGCCTTCTCTGATGAATAAAGTGTTGTTAGTCCACTGTGCATTATTTTACTTAGTTGGACATCACCTTCCAGTGTTAACATCAACGCACATCAGTGTATGTTTGATTGGTTTTAGTTCACTGCCATTCACTCCTGCAAAATGAGCACAAAAGTGAATAAATCCAGTGTACTTCCACATATCTGTACATGCTAAAAAGCTTTTCTATACTTACGTCATCTATTCAACAATTTTCTAATTATTAGGAACAAAATAGTAATTACACCACTGTTTCCTTGGCCATGGGAACACCCCCAGTTAAAAACAGTGCTTTGGAGGATAACAGATGTTTTATCTCTTGGCCTCTGACTTCAAAGGAAAACAGTTATCTGGAAGGCACAAAAAAAAGAGGCAGTAATCAATTGTTCTGTCATATTTTGTGAGCATAGTAATTGCTGACTCATCTGCTTAATAGAAAGTATCTGAGACTACCTTTTTAGGCAGGCTTAAAATCTTTTAAGTAATGGCAAGGTGCTTGAAATGAAATGCTAAAATTAATGAGTTTGTAACTTTTTAATTATGGTGGGGTTTTTTTAATAAAGTCATTTTTACTGCTTATGACTTCTCAAAAGGAGAGACTGAATGCCTCTCACATTGAATTTCACAGTACTGGCTCATCATGCAGAAAGCTATTTGTTTACAGCAAAATGTTTAATTAGATAGGTCATTACAGGTAGATGAAAAAATCTAAATGTTGATCTAAAGCAAAGTTAAGGGGTTTTTTCCTCTGTATGTCAAGTTTTGGAACAGATGTTTCCTACCCCAAAAATCTACAATGGCTTTGTATCTTTTCACTTGATGTTATTTCTTTTTTCCCCTGGAGATTTCTTCAAGGGCAAAGTGAATATTATGATATTTGAATGATTACACTTAATATGGAGAAAGAATTTAATTCGCAGAAAGTACAAGAGACAATCTGTAGTCTATGGTCAAAGGCCCTTGTGAAATAAAGGTGAGATACAAAAAATGATGTGTTTCTTTAAAGTGACCAGGAATAATATACAATTTAAAAATAACATACACAGAGCCATTCATTCAACTGAAACAGTTAAATATCAGAAAGAAAAAAATATAAATTTCAAGCTCCACTGAAAACTCCAAAAACAGTATTTGCTAAACCATACAAGAAAAAAAAATGGTATTTAAATATTTCATTTCAATACTTTTTAAAACATTAAGAAGATACTAGGAAGGCGATGTGTTAAGCTAATTGGAAATATTCTGTACAAACATACGTGTTGATTCTTCATTCTTCTATAAATGGATCACCCCAGGGCAGCAGCTGCTGTTCCCACTGTGTTCACATGTGAACCTAGACAAAACCAGGATTGATTTTCTCCACTTTCAAATTGTCACTTGCTCATTAAATCAGCCTTTTCAAGAAAAGTTGAAGATCATATCATCTCGAAGAGTCTGTCTCTGCCTCCTTTGCTTCTCTTCTCGCCCAGTTCTCTCTCTGTTCTCCTTCCCCATTCTTCCTCCCTTCTTTGTGGTATCTGCATGAACAGAGTGCAGCATCCACTCTGAGCCCTTGGGGGTGCAGTACAGGAATGAAGTAGATCCAAACCTGGATCTCTACCCGGTGGCTGCATCTTCCTGAGCATGTCCACCCTCCGTAGGCAACAGCAAGTGGAGATGACACAGCTCTGCCAGAGCAGTTTGACCTCCCGGAAACAACAGAGGAGCTTGCTACATGCAAGCAGGCACTGGCCTAGGATCCAAGGTGGTGGAGAGTGAGGCTGAGACCCACTTCACTGGACTTTTGGGTGCACAGATTTAATAGAGAGCAGAAGAGTACTAGGGTTAGCCTGCAATGCAGGTTGGAGCATGGAGTTTTGTCATCAGGCATGGAAAGGGAGCGGTGGGAAGGCAGAGTGTATGTGAGCACTGAGCTACCAGAGGCAATTAGGGTAACCTAAATGGATGGACAATTGCTGAATTTTCATTTTTATTGAAACGTATATAACTGGATGTATAATTTCTGAAGGGGAAGCTTTCTTTGGGAAGAACTAAATAGAAATTTTATTTTTTTTTTACATATGTTTTAAATCAAGTCTTACTTCAGTGCTTCATGTCAAGGAGACAGTTGGAGAGCATCGGCAGTCTTGCTTTAGGAAGAGCTTTGCTCTTTTATATACCTTCCTTGGGCACTTTATACAAGCAGGTTTTTTGCATGACCATCTGATCAGTGCAGCCAACCTAACTCAGTCTTTCCAAACTCTTCTTTTGAGATTACTGGATGGGTAGGTGTACTGTCAGAATTACTTGTATGACTATAGAGAGGTGTAGTAGAGAAATTATTCATATATTATGGTTTAAAGAATAGTATAGTGCCATTTTTTTAATGAATGAATATTTGGTAATGTGTTTTGGGAGAAGAGTAGATGAAAATCTGCTCAGATTAAGCTTTGGTCATCACTCCAAGTAGCCATAAAATTGAAATGTTAATCAAAAAAGTTATTAGCACTGCCAGTTGGATGTTCTGCTTATTTGGTACTCTAACTTCATTAACTGTCTACAGTAATTTTTAAACAGGCAGCCTCAGTCCAGCTGTCCTCTTTGGGTATGCATGACAAAGGCATTAGTTGATGGTGGCAACATGATGTAAACTCTCCCAGGATTCCTGGCAAATACTCCGGGGCTGCTACTGAGTGCTAAAACTCACATCGTTTATCTTGACTGTAGAGTTGCCTGGGCCTGCTGGATTAGACTGATGTAAATACATGGGGTGAATCACACTCAGTTTTAATGTGTCTCTGTAGCTGTGCCCTGCAATTGCAGCTGGTATTCGATAGATTCTTTGTTTGTGCTGCTTTTTATTCTTTCTATATTTGGATTCAAGGCAGGAGACAGAAGTACATGTTTTTGGAATCAAATTTGGAAAGCACTTCTAACAGATGTTGATAATTGTATGGCACTTTTGGCACTGCTAGACAAAAGGATGAACACAGCTGGCTGAACTGTATTTATTGAAAATAAAATGCTCTGAAAAGTTCTCATTTTAGTATAGCAATTAGGCTGGGAAAATGCAGAAGTATTTGAACAAAAAAAACAATTGAAATTTGATATGTCAATTGTAAAATACTATTTTGGAGTTCAGAAATAATCTAAATTGACTGCAAGTCATACTGCTGCAGTTCATTGCTTTTATCTTTCCTGACATTTTCACCCCTTTATCTTCAGTTATATTGTTATTCCAAATGTATTTGGAGCACGTAGGTGACCTTCAGTAACCCTCCCAAATGTATATACCTTCACCTTTGTATAAAATTAAATTTTGCCTGCTGTTTCAGTATTGTATTTCAAATTCAGTGGATCCTTGCATGGATCCTGAGATCCTTGGATCTCTGCAATATTTATCCTTTGGAGTACAGTTTTGAGTCGTTCACTGCTTTGCTTTTACTTTCAGTGTATTTCCACTTTGAACCCATTAATTGTGTGTATTGAACACCTGTCCTGTTTCAGATCCCTGAGGTACCCAGCTCTTAACTTCTCTCTACTTGGAGGAGCAGCCATTAATTACCACTCTTTGTTTCCTCTCACTTAGCTAATTTTTAATCCACAACAAGAATTTACCTCTTACCCTGTGGTTATTTATTTTCCTTAATAGTTTCTTGTCAAGTATGTTATCACAGGCTTTTGTCAAGCCAAGTAAGTTATATCTACCAAATCTCCACTATTCTCCTTGTTTCATTAACGATGTCCAACAATTCAAATAAGGCAGGGGCAGTGTTTTCCATCAGGGAGGTCCAGCTTTATCAATGTGTGTTTCTATGCTATCAGCTACTCTGCAGCTAAATAGAAACATCACGCCCACTATATCTTTAGTTTCTTTTTCATAAGGGTCAACTGTATGCTGCTTTACTTGGCCTTTTTTTTTTTTCTTCTTGTAAATGTTTAAATAGATATCTGTGACAGCATCCTGCCTTTTTATTTAGATGTACACTTCATGAATCACTACCTTCACAGTGGGGCAATCAAGTTGAAATCACAGCTGATTTTCTGTTTCTCCTAATCTTCCTTGAAAATACTTTTGAAATGTTGTTTTAAAAGTACTTTAATTATTAAACATATTTTAGGAATACCTAGTGGATAAAAATACGCCTGTTGCATAGTGAAAATTAATATAAAGACATTTTCTAGGTTTTTTGCACTAATAATCAAATTTCCCACTGCAACCTGAATTAGCAGCATTGCAATTCCTGTTTTAGACTCCCAAGTAGTATTTCTGAATGCTTTAGATATGATTTGTACAATTTCATTTTAGTGAAGCACCACTTGCATATTTCTTCATTCCTCTTACTTGTCAGTGAGGCTAGTTCAGAGTTTGTGAAATGCTTCAGAGTCTCAAGTATGAAAATATTTTAGATTTTCGAAGATTGCCAATGTTAGTAAGAAATACGATGTTCAAAGGTCTTGCTGAAGTTATTGGAGAAATGCTGATAGAAAAAAAGTCTTACAAGTTCCCTCTGTCTGTAACTCCCATTGTATATCTCCCTGTCAAGTGTTCAGTCACAGGTAAAAACTAGAAGCTCATATTTCTATGTGAGATGGACTTACTCCTTTCAGTATTGAATGTCACACGCTTTGAAATAACACTCTGTTGTGCTTAGAAATTCCATAATAGGAGATTCCATGGTTGGGTACCAGCTTTATCTTCATTTCCCACCTCCCTTCCATCTGGGGGAGAATACTTTCTAATTACTAGTGTTTTCCAGATCACTCGTGGTCTTTGCTTCCATGCTGGGTGGAGATTACACTCTCCTATTAGCCCTTTTAAGGTCCAAGGAATGCCAGCCATGTCATGTGTGAGCAATCTGCAGGCACCATTAGCACTGCTTCAGTGCCTCTTGATAACACTCGCTAGGAAGTCAATTAAAGACGTCAGGGGGTGGGCTGGGCCGCTTCTTTTTACTAACAACTCTCATTAGGGGGTGGAGAATGGGGAGTTTGAACAGGTGATTTTTAGTATTTTAAATAAGAAATGGGAAAATACCCAGACTAGCTTTCTCCTTATTTTTTTTTTTCCCATTAATTCTCTTTCCTTCCCTTTTTCTAATTTTTTCCCTGTTTCTAGAAAGATTTCTAAAATCTCTGGCAGATATGCCATTTTACAAAGTTTTAAAGCAGCAATAAGTATGAATCTCAACAGAAGACATCTATACGAATGATAAAGACGAAAGAAATCAAATTAGTGTTTTAAAAGGTAAAGGAAATCTTGGGCAGTCATTTTTCAGAGCATCCTCTGATCGCAGGCAGCCCCTCTAGTCATGATTTGGGCTGAATTGAGGACACTCTCCCTTTTATAGAAATCTTTAGTACTGCATAGGTTGGGAAGCTTGAGAACTTAGAAGTATTCAGGAATATAAAGAAATGTGAAGAATTAAGCAGAGTGGGATGTGATTGTCCCTGTGTTTATATATAAGTCTCTAGCAGCTGTGAAATAGTATATTGCTGGGGAGGACACCAGTGAGGCCGGTGTGTGGCCTTGAGCGGACGTGTTTGCAGTGGTGATGCTAAACACCACTGACAGTTAACTCCTGAGGTGGAAGAATTGGTGTTTCGTAAAAGAAATGTAAAATATAGACTACGGTACATAGAAGCTGTGGTGATTAAAAAATTCAAAACACAGTTCATATTTCTGGATGTGTTTTAGAACTTGAGGGTGATTATTGTTACTCACCAGTGAACCTCATTTTTGGAGTATTGCAGAAAATATTAGGAAAAAAGAAATGTAAAACCAGTTTTGTTTTTCATAGCAAGAGATCCAGTTTGTGATTCCTTCTGCTATTTGGGTTTGGGTTTTTTTTGGAGGGGGCCCTCCCCTCCCCTCCCCTCCCCTCTCCCC
>VZTD01005605.1:703951-729771 GCA_013397725.1 Rhagologus leucostigma | reverse complement strand
TCCTCTCCTCTCCTCTCCTCTCCTCTCCTCTCCTCTCCTCTTTTATGGATTTTCCAGTGGGATATGGGAGTATACAGTTCAGCTTGCCTTTTCCAATGTTTTGCTTTGAGTAAAGACAGTGAAAATCTGAGTCTTGAACTGAGTTAGGATATGTATTTCCACTTTAGGAACCATCATTATGATTGAAATTCATTCCAAGTAGGCAATGGAAGGACTTCCAATGTTTTTGAACAAATGTTTTTCATCGGCATGGCGGTTGTGTGACTCAAGTGTCTTTCATCTTGATACAGAGTAAAATTGGTCCTTTTGAGATAAGTTCATTAGCTAAAAGCCATGATGTGTTTGGAAAGAGCCACATGCAGCACAACTCCAGTAGGGAAACACTATGTAAGAATGCATTATATAGGGTTTTAACAAGAAAAAATCTGATGCCTTTAAATGACCACCGTATCATACCACAAGACAGTACAAAACACTGTTTGTATCTGGCAGTTATCTTGCTACAAGTTAAAAAATAATCTGAAATGGTTAGTTGAAATTCTTCAAGCACTTTGAGCTCCCAACAGCACATCACTCGTGTTAGAGCTCCCATCCTGTCCTGCTGGTGAGCACCTCACCTCACCTCACCTCACACCAGCTTCATCCCGTGGCAGCAGAGGGATGCAGTGAACAAAATTACTCAGGCAGCAAGAAAGAACTGTTTCTCTCTGTTCCTCTTTTTGAAATTATCATATCAGCTCTGAAGCAAAATGGTTGCTTTTGTATTCGTAAAATTAATGTAAGAGTTTCTGCTTGTGGGGTTATACGTACACAGTTCTGCTGTCCACTTGTCCCTCCATCTATAGCAACTGAAAACCAAGGCTTTAGTACACTTTTTACTTTTTTTTTTAACAACCTGTGTTGCTGATTTTTCAGTTTACACAGTGCTTATTTGAGAAAAAGTAGTAAATGTACTACATAATTACTTTTTTTTTTTTCTCAGTGTACCGTTTATCTTCTGGTTTATATTTATGGTATATCATTTATTTTTACTTAATAGAAGAGAATACAGTGGAGAGGGATTTCAACATTAATTCTTATTATGCCTGTTACTTATTTTCAGAATTATTTATTTCCATCTTGCTGAGTGTTTGGGAGAAATGACTTAACTTATCTGCTAGTGTGTGCAATAAAGATAAAATGAGAGATTGTTTAGTCCTCTGAAAAGACACATTATTTGGTTTTTTTTTGAAACAACTGAGAACATGAGATGTAAATTAGTGTAGAAATGGTAATGTACATCTCCATCGGAAGAGTTAGATTTATAAAGGAGTATCAAAAGCAAAATTAAGAAATATGACCTGACTTATTGTATTAAACAACAGTTTTCAGCCCACATACTGATATCTCACCGAATAAGCGCCCTGGATTAATTTTTATAAATTTTATTAAGTTAGGCATTATAGAATTGTCATTTGGACCACTGTGTGAGGAATTATAGAAAGTACATAGAGGAGACTGTAAAGATCGATGAGACTGATCTATTAAAATAACCAACAGAAGGAGCTAAAGAAGGCTGATCATCCATCTGCATCTGGGATCTGAGATCAGTTAATTGTCCAGACTCACCCAGGAAATCTATGGTAAACCAGATAACTGGTTTTCATTTGGTGCATTCCAGCCTGGTACCATAGAAATGCTGTCCTATTACATACAATAATTTCAACTGTTGAAATTGCTAAATCTGGTTAGTACTTCACTTTTTTTTTCTTTAGATTATTTTTGTTCTAGTCTGTTATTCCCTGCTAATGGTATAGAGATTGAAAGCTCACAGACCACTTTTCTCTTTTGTTCCCCTTGCGCTGACATGTCTAACCTGCTGCATCTGTATTTAACTGTGTCTTTGGCATGCTAATCAACTTTCACAAGTCGGAAAAATCCATATTGAGTGCATTGTGGTATCTGTAGGTTAAAAAAAGAGTATCTGTTTTATAGAAGTAGAATTATTATTTGAAAGCCATAGAAAAGAACAGTGATTGGCATTAAATTAATACTTCAAGGTATCTTAAATGGTGTTGCATTAGACAGTTCCTTGAATGATTCAGGGCTTCCAAGTTCTCTTTTTCCCATCTGAGAGTCTGGGCTGTGTACCCTGGCAAGGTGTGTCAGTTTTTCTATCAACTCTTCTGTGGGAGTTAAAATGAAAGTTAGCAAAATATAAATAATATATATTTTGTCACATATATCATATATATATATTATATACATCACATATATTTCACATATATAGTAGATATATATGTCACATGGCAAATAATGGACTCTAGACACTTCTAGTGCTTACTGAGCAGATGTAACTTCTGTCCCTAGCTTTTGACTGTTCTGTCACTCCATTTTTACTCGTTACTGTGAATTACTGCGTTCAATTTTTATAAACCAGCACAGCAATGTATTCCACTAGAAGGGTAAAATAAATGTGTTTGGACTTTCATGTTTAGTATAAATCTACAAACCACATACCTAACCATAATAATATCCACCATTACAGTACAGGCAAATTCTACTCCTGAGGCACACTTTTGGCCAGAATTTTATTACTGGCCATGTCCAGGGCCCAGCCAACCTCTGCTCAGGGATTCTATCACGTGCAAACGTATGGTAGCAATAAATTATGAAAATAAGAGGAAGGCTTTGCAGCTGAAAACCCTCTGCGTAATTCCTGCTTGTCCCTGGTGTTCAGAAAGTGATTGGAGGGATATTATATGACTTAGGAAGTCTGACTTGTAATATATATTGGTGGCAATTTTACCTTATTATTTTGAAAGAGAAATTTACCAAGGGCTTTAACTGTTATCTCTTTTTAATGTCAATTCAGGTATCACTGTTGCTCAGTTCTGTAAACTGTATCAACATGAACACTTCTCCCAATTGAAAGAAACAACAGGGAGTAAGCAGGAACATAAAATTATTTTTAGAAAATGCATTTTTAATTACTGAGCTGCTTAATTATTGAGTACTACTGAAAATATCCTGTGAACCTCATTACTATGCAAATGTATTCAGTTTTGGAAACAATTAAATGATAATAAAGCATTCTTTTTTCTTTTACAACATATTACTGCAATGAAGCAGTTACCTCTCAGTGTGCATTTTAATGAGTTTTAAGTAACATTTTAATGAGCTCAACATTACCATAAACCCAAGGATTAGACAAAATTGAATTTACTGGGGAAAAGGAAAGGGTTCATTAAGAGTTAATTATATAGTTTAAGAAGAAATATAACTCGTTTTATGATGTCACTTCAACCATGAATTCAGCAGTAGATCTATACTTATTAATAGGCGTAGAAATGCCATTATTATATTGACATAAAAACATGGGTTTTCACACTATTGCTCAGGCTTCCAATGAAAGTTTCTGTATTGAAATCCTTGGGTCAACTTTGTTCTTATCCAGCTCGTTATTGCATCTGAGGAGAAAAAATACCAAGCTTTGTATTGCTGGCTTGTAATTCCACCTACTATTTTTATAAACATCATGAACAGTGAAAGCAAAGTTTAATGGATTTACCATTGTCAGTAGGATCTGAAGGCAGGTTCTGAATAAATGTCTTGGATTTATTATTTTAAAAAGGACTGGTAGGGATTTGAATCCAAACTGCCAGCTCTCCTGACATGCCCACTGTAACAGTGATGAATTGTCTGCAGTCCAGGCTCCTGGATGCCCAGAAATCACAGGTAAATTCCCACATAACAGCTCTACTCTGCCTGCATTTAAATTCAGATGTACATTCAGATGTTGTTCAGATCCTGCATGATGTGGATTTCAAGTGCTCATGCTCAGTAATTTCAGCTACACATGGAATTTACTTCTTTGCCCCTGCCAAAGTTGGCATTTCTGTTTAGCCATTTGACAAAGAGGGAGGGTTGTAGCTCAGTGTCCTGAGATGTTGGATTAGAAAAGAGCAAGAAAACAAATCTTAAAATCTTAAGCAAAGTATTAGTTGTGCTGATTTAGTATAGTCTCTTGTTCATAGGATAGGTCTGTGATCTGCTATTTAAAAAAATAAATAAATAATATCATTGATGTCACAGCCTTTTAGTGGAGTGAGGGAAGCCTCTGCAGGTTTTGAAAGCTTTGATGAGTTTCAGTAAAATGGGGCTGATCTCCTAAACCCTGCTGTTGTGGGGGAAAGAATATTCTAGCAGATGTCTGCTTGAAGGAGAAAAATCACGAACTGTGGCCAGCAATTCAAGCTGCAGGAGTTCTGTCACTCCTGCTTGAGCCAGACCCAGAAGTGTGTCCCGAGAGTGGCAATTCTGGTCTCTGAGCTTCAAAATGTTGCACTGAACCTGCAGACCTGCACTAGAAGGATGATTCCTTGCAGTGGAAGTCAGGGTACTGGTGGCATTTGAAAAGGAGGCCTGATTAGTATCTTGGATTGAATAGATGCTCAAAAGAAAGAGCAAAGAACCATTAAGCAGGTAATAAATCCTGGATATGAGAGAAAGAAAACAAAGTGCTACTGGCTGTGTGAATATGAGCCACAGAGTACTAGACTTCCATTTGTTCAGCAGCAAAAGTGTTTCCATCTCTGCTGAGTTGTTTCCAGCAGACCTGTCTGTTCCGAAGGAAGGAAGGAAGCCCCTGTGAACAGAATTAAGCTATAAAATCAGACATGTACCAACTATTGACTGAGCATTGTTTAGTGCCCCATGCTTTCTCCACCAAACACTCACCTCTTTGTGTGACAGTGAGCATAGCCAGGCATGTGAAATTCTTCAGAGAAAAACTGAAAATGTTCTACACCTACATCTGGAATTGTTCAGAAAAGGAGGAGCAGAGCTACAGAGGTCCTCCTCAAGGGAGAGTTTAATTCAATTTGCCTTAATTGAAGCTGCACAAGTGAACTACAGAATGTTTCCAGTTCTCCTGGTCTTAGAGAAATCCCACAGCATGCACTGGTTGTATGAGCTATTGCATTTTATGTATTCCTTATTCTAAATTCCTTAGTCTAAATATGGGCAAGCATACTGCATAGTTTAACAACACATTTTCCTTGCTGGAAAATCTGCTTTAAGTAGTACTATTCTCTCCTGGCCACTTATTTCCTCTGCTTGTAATAGCTTGTCATTCTCTCGGTTGTTTATGAATCTGGGCTGTGAACTGGGTCAGTAGAGTGATCTGGGTTAAAGATCCTCAGCAACAGGAGTTGTTGCTTTTTTTTTTTTCCTATCTAATTGGCATGGAAGGAAATGTTTGTAGTACTTGGCCTAAAATCTATCCCCGGTGAATACTGTAGTGGAGGCTAAAAATTCCCTCCATCCAATCCTGTCGAGTCTAATAATCTAATCTGCCTCTTTCAATATTTTGCTTTGTCTGTCATATGGTGCTTGAATATTTCATCTAGTTGGTATAGGCTCTTGCTTTCCAATGCAATCAAAGAATGACACTCACTCTATAAATGTGCGCAAATTAACTGGTTTGTGGAAACTACAGATGCAGGTACTGTGTGTCTAGTTAAACTCCATGCTGAGAAGGAGGGAAACGAGTGGAAGGTTTCTGTTTAAACCTGTTTAACATTTAGTTATGAAATGTTGCCTGAGCTGGAATAGAGTCTTTGTTACACTTGCAGTTGGAAGGGAGGTAAGAGGAAAGAGTGTAAAATGGATTTTGTATTCTAAGTGTGGGATTAACAGAAGTCTTTCAGACCCTTCAGAGGAATGTGAGCCCTTCATAGGAAGGGCTGTTCCAGCTGTTGAGTAACTTAAAGGCTGTTTCAGAGTCACATCTCCGATTGCTGCTTTTCTGTAGTCCAGGGTACACAGTTATGTTGTGCTCTTTGTCAATTTTCTCTTATTTTAAAGGAGTCAGCAGATCAGTAGTTACCCTGTATTTCTCTTGTACTGAACTGCCAGAGGAATATTCAGCACCAAGGGTTTAGAAGGATGTGTGGCACTTGGGGGTTTTATTTTATTATTCTACTTTCTTGTACTCGTCATTTTTTTATTATGTAAAATTTGTTGTACATTAAATAGTCCTTTGGGACAGTGGTATTAGTTAAAAAAAAAATTTAAAAAATTGTTTCACATTTACTGCAATCTCCAACATTATGCTGCCATATTTTCAGCAGTGTGTCTGAGTTTAACCCCTCAGCTGAAGGTCATTTGGAGTCTCAGGCACAGAAGAGTGTGACTGCAGGGTGGAGATGGACATCCAGGTTCTGGTCTCTCTCTGGGTGCTTAAGCTTCCCTTTCAAAATTGTTGCTTCAGGCTATTACGGTTGGTCTTTGCTCCTGCTTCTTTAATTTTTTTTCTTTTCTTTCCTCTTGCATCATGTAGTGAATAATAATAAGGGCAATGGGAACTCTTATGTTCTTTCTTACTTTCGAAAATAACTGGGAGAGTTATATTTTATACTGAATAGAAGCAATTCCTTGTGCTGTTTGAATAGACCAAAACTGCAAAAGGTTACTGGCAAATCACACCAGTTTCTTCTTTGTTTTGCATAAAATCTCAAAACTGGGGCTTTCTTTTCATGTTTAGACCACAGAAAACTGCTGTTCTTTCTGGATGTTTGTGAATTATTTCCTTGTTGGTAATATGTTGACAGAACTCAAACTACTTCATCCCAAGAGCACTTCAATATAAGTTCTACGTATCACATTGCTCCTTCTCTTTTTAGAGCTCTGGAAACTTAAATTTATTATGCAGAATGATATGATAACAAGTGACAGATAATCTCTTTTCCATTTTTCAAGATAATCCAGAAAATATTTTCTCTAACATTTTTTTGTCCATTGTTAAATTTGAAAGAATTTGAAATTCTTTTTCTGAAGGAAGATTCCAATGACAAAACTTCAGAAACAACCCCAACATTGGAAGAAAAAAAAGTTTTTATTGTCCTCAGAAATTATAGAGTAGAGGTTCTAAAGAACAGCTTCTCTAGGCCATGCATCCTTACTTTAATTTATTGGATATCATTAAAATAATGTTGAATTAAAGTAATATGCAAACATAAGCGATAGAGGAATTTTAGGAGGTGGGGCTTTGTTGTAAATTCTTTCAGAGGAGGTGCCTGGACATGCTGACTGGATATGCCTCAGTGACAGACATGCGAGCACATTTTATGCTTTTCCGGTTTCCATCCTGTATTTTCTGGGACAAATTCTACAAAAAGTGGGAACAGTTGAGCCTTTCAGAGGGTTGATGATTGAAGGTCGGGTCTGGAAGGAGATGCTGCTGGTGAGCCTGTCTGCCATGACGTGCCCATTTCTGGGACAGAGCACGTGAGGCCAGCCAGGCTTATGGAGCCTGTTGAAGTGGCATCTGGCAAGCACCCCAGAACGGTCCATTGACATGGGGACAGTTTGTAGGATGGGAAGGGAGGTATTTGAGAAGCAGCAGGCAGCTCCCACTGGTTTTGTGTACCAGCTGTGGATGCATCTCACGCTTCATGTCTGATGAAGTGTGGCTGCACAGTCCCCTTGTGATAGAGTTAGAAAAGCTTATGGAGGAATATGTGCCTTGCTATGTCTGCTCAAATATCTCATTTTCAATCCTGACTTCTGAAGGCAGCAGAACAAAAGCCCTGACCAAAAAAAAAAAAAAATCCTGCTCACAAAAAATTGAATAGATGAGTTCTAGGTTATAATTAACAGATAGAGACCATGGTTGGGCATGGAGAAATGGGGGATGGATGGAAGAGGATTCCTATGTTGAGCAATGGCCTGTTCTGTTTGATGCTTTGCCTAATGTGGCTGAAGTATAGCGGTAATGTGGTAGTGCCCCCTGCCAAGACGGGAAAGCATCCCAGCTGTTGTGTATGTGTTGTGCATGTGTACACAAGAAGTTTATTAGAGGCTATTCACACTTCAGTGGAGCTCTGAGATTGCAGTCTGTATTATATTGGCTAAATGAAGCATGTAACATTCTATATTTCTCATACAAGAAATATTCATTCATTTGTATTCATTTTCGTGATTCTCAGCCGCTCTTATTCCTTTGTTTTACCGAGGGCACTTGTACATTTTAGGTGTTTTGGCTGGGCTCGAACTGGAAGCTCAGGGGACTGATGGAGTTAAAGTGGTTGTAGGAGAAGCAACTTCAGTTTAGAAACAGAAAAAATTCAGTTGCTCAATGCTGTGTCAAACTCTAGGTATCTTTCATTAGGTTGAGCACAGTGCTGCAGGCACCTGGCAGCGCTACTTTTGTACTCACAACATGCATGTTAACATACTGTAGTTTCTGAACTTTACTTGTTAAATCTGTACTTTCTGGGCAATCTCTCTACTGTACACGTAGATTCATAGTGTACAGTTTCTTGTGTACTCTTCTCAAGCACATGATGAAAAGCTCCCACCAGAATTTCGTTTGCGTATCAGTAACATCTGAGGTTTTTTGGATGCCATTGCTTTTGAAAATTTTTTTATATACTCCTAATTCTTTTAAGTTTCTTTTTTGTTTGGTTGGCAACCAAAGCAAACAGTCAAAGTCCAATCTATCCTTTCATGACAGTAGCCAAGGAGACATTGTGGAGTATTTCCTCTTTGCCTAAACATGATCCTTCCTACTTCATTGTTGGGAGGGAAGCATAGGTGTTGGGGTTTGAAGAGTCTCTAGTGCTTTTGGTGAAACTAGTCCCATATTCCTGCTGCAAAGAAGACATTCTGGCATAAAAGTGACAGAAAACGTGTGCTTTCAATTTTCATGTGGTGTTTCCTTAAGATGTGCTCGCTTCCACATCTGATATTCACATTAGTTGGTTAAAAAAGTAGTTGGTAAAAAAGAAGTAATTTATTTACTTGTATAATGCTCATGATTTTCTGAATATGTAATCCATTAAAAGTGAAGATCATGTAAAAGCTATCTTCAGATCTGAGTTAAACTGCTAAATGTCTGATCCTTGTTGAATTTGAAGACTTATAGCTGACCATGCACTTTTTAAAATTTGTTGTCTAAAATTACAGTATCTGTTCTTACAGAAAGTCTCTGAACTTTAGGCAAGTAGTTGGGTTTTCAGTTTCAGTGAAATAAAACTCCTAGTAATGTGTCTCTTGTTCACATTAGCAGTTGGTGCAGTGCATTCATCAAGACTCATTATGCTTTAAGAATAAGAAAAAAGAAATCTGCTCTGTATCCTAGAGAAAATTTTTCAACGTATTACGTTGTATAGCTTTAGATTTCTGAAATTACTTAAATGTGGTCTTCAGGATATTTGCATTCATAAAGAATACTTGGTTATGCTTATTGCTTCCCTTTGCCTTTCTTGACTGTCAAAACACAGTGATGCTTTTGAAGATTTATAGCAGATGGGTAATGAGATTGCTGACTGTTAACTGCAGCATTCAGAATTTGCTGGTGGAAGGAGGTGGGAGTTTAAAGAAGGGAAAAGGTTACTGGGGATTCATTGCAAGGAAGACAGGTGATAGAACTTCATTTTCAATCAGGAGGCTTAAACATAAATATGTTATGTTGTAAATTAGAAAAATCTCCACTCTTCATGCTATCTAGTAGTCATATAAAATCAGAAAAAAAAATTACAGAGATGTCAGATTGCATTCAAGTGATCACAATGAATCACAAGAAAGGCAAGGAGATTATAAAATTTTTCAGTAAGTATATTCAGGCTGTATTGCATATGCTTAATTCAGCTCAAATAGCAGCCTTTAAAAAATCAGAAAGAAATCATAAGCTAAAGTCTGCAATAACTATCACTTGTGTACCTGTGTAGTTGTGCAAAAAGGAAAATAGATCGGCACTGCCCTTAACTGGGCGAGAAAGATTTCAAAGTCTGACTCTTGCAGTGAGTGCTGTAAATAAAAAAGGAAAAAGTCTGTCTTCTTTCCTGACCTTTGTACAGTCAGCTAGTTGGGGTACACCCCAGACTGCAATTTAGAGGAGAGGCAAAAAGCCAGCTATCTCCCACTGACTCCACTTGGAATCTGTCTCCTTACTTGTCACTGTCACTTCACCCAACTCAACACTGTAATTCTCTGTTCACTTGATTTAATAGATTCTATCTTTAGAAAAAGCACTTTTACATTTAGACATTAATGTTCATCTTAATCTTTTGTATGTCTGTATCTGTGTATATGAACAGTTGAAAGTTTTAGAGGATGTGTTAAGGTTTTTTCCACATTTTTGTCTTTACTGAGGCCTGAGAATAAAGAGCAAGCTACCTTGAGCTGTAAGTACTGGGTAAGTTACTAAGTTCAGAAGCACATGAAATAGTGAGGAAAAGGGATGAAGCCAAAGAAAGTTGCTCAATTGGCAAGGAAGAAGATTCTCCTTTTGTTTCTTGATGCAGGTATCTCTGTGCTGCTCTCTTCATTACTTTGATTTCTAGGTACCCTACTAATCAAACGTTGTTGCAGCTACTCGATTCTTTGAAAATATCTGAACACCTCTGAAAATGATTCTCTTAGGCTTGGGGCTCTATTTTACTGAACATAGTCATGGTCAATTGGCTGGCATTTATGTCTGCTAGGCAGTATCAGGAGATAGGCAAAGGATGGGAAAAACAGGAGGAAAAAATGTATAGCTCCTTATAATATATATTTGTTTAAAGGTAGCAGCTTCTTCCTGGCTGCAGCTTTTTCCTCTGCGCATGCAGAGGGAGCTCAAGAACTCCCTGAGAGTGTCGTCTAGGACTATGGCCTAGGTTGTGTGTTTTTGTTACAATTTTCCTTACAAAATGAGACAGAGGCAGTTGCTGAAACAAAGATAACGGGCAGCAGCATCTTCAAACAAAGTATGTTATTATTCTTCACAAGGAAGGTTGTCTGTGACCCCTTGGGACTTTTGTCACCATATTTCAGCAGGTAGTGCTGGCTTGCTCAGGGACTATTTCAGCAGATCATACACATTAGTCAAGATCTAAAATACCTCCCTGCACCATATGCTACCTAAAGTATAATAATCCTTTAATCTGTCCACTGCATGACATCTGGGCAGTTATTTGACTTAATAACTCATGTCGGTTGTTCATATCAGTATGTATCGGAGGGGGCATGTGCCAAAGCAGTGGGTTTAGGAAAATGCCTGTGGGGAAGTGCCTTGGGTCAGGGGAGACCTACTTGTGGTGTGGCAGGTGACCAAACTGTGTAAAATCTTTATATGAGAATAATATTGTCCTGAGATAAGCACAAAACAGAACAAGAGGGGGAAGATGAACTACCAGGACCTAAGTTACAGAAGCGCATTAATATTTACTTGATATCTCTTTATACCCTCTAGTCAGCACAACAGATGTAGCTGTGTTTTAAGACATTATAATTCGTTGAAAAAGGCAACAAAGATACTCTTTCCCTCCCTCCTGTCCCCGGTAATTTCAGATGTTCGCAGTGCGCACTGGGGGGAGGAGGTAGAGAGACAAGCGCTGGTGGGAGAAGAATGCAATTATCCCAAAGCCTCCTGACGGGCATCCACTTCTTCCTTCCAGCTTAGCTGCTCTGACCACAGGCTGGGGGCTCGTGGGACATGGACCAGATTGAAAAAAGTGGAAGCAGACAGATGGTTATTTGTAATCATCATGTAAATGTAAATCCTATAAAAATGTTTTCTTTCTAAGGACCTGAAAGCTGGAAAGAAGGATTAAGGCATGGATATCTAGCCTAGAATAATTTTGACCCCACCACCTTCCCTCCTACCCCATAAACATTGTGGCTTTATCTCCGCTTCCTTTAAACAAATTGCTGGAACCTCAGCCGAGGAAATTAATTCGGTTTCCATGTAATTCCCTGAGTTTATGAGCATCAGTTTGACCGGGGCCTGGATTTGGGCCTAAGCTGGCAGGTGCTGGTTAGCAGCTGCCTTGGGAGCGGGGGCTCCCTTTTGCTCCTTTCCCCCTCATCCCTCGCTCTGGCAGGTGCATGCTCCGCGTGTTTATCCCGGCACCGCCGCTGCTGGATGTGCTCCCTTTCCCTGGTTACACTCCTGACTGCCTGGAAATGGCCCTTCGGGGCTTTGCTGCCTTAAAGACTGCCGTGACTGCTCGCAGACATCTATCTTGTTTGAGCAGCATCAGCTTGTTTGATCCACAAAGAGACCGATCAAACTTTAATTAACTTTTGTCCGCAGCACCATTGTAGGCTTTAGTTGTTCTTTGCAGCTCTCCAGTCCCTCAGTGCCTTTCCAGACAGCAAGGCTCAGCCATCCAGAAGCTTTTGCCCTTGCAAGGCTTTGCCTTTTGAAACGTGAGGGTGTTTGTGCTGCCGTCGGGCTGGCAGGGGGGAGCAGCCCCTGGGACCCGGCTGCGCTGCAGTCCCATGGTGGACCTGCAGGGTGGGGGGCCATCTTCCTCTTTGGCACCCCTTGTTGAATCATAAAATCACGGAAAGGTTTGACTTGGAAGAGACTTGAAGATCATCCAGTGTCCCATAGGTAGGGACACCTTTCACTAGAGTGGATTGCTCAGAGCTCCACCCAGACTGGCCTTGAACACTTCCAGAGATGGGGCAGCCACAGCTTCTCTGGGCAGCCTATGCCAGTGCCTCACCAACCTCACAGTAAAGAATGTAAGGTCACGCTCCAGAATGTAGGGAAACACCCATGCAAGCACCAAGGGAGCTGTGTGTAAAATTGGAATAAAGCAAAGCAAGAACACAGGATAAGAAAGAGGAAGCTGGTAGCAACATTTTGCCGATTGTGTTGAATTTTTAAAGCATTAGTATTTGTGCCCTGCCGAAAGGGCCCTGAGGATGGCTGGCTTCTCAAGTGAACAAAAGCCTTTTGCCTGTGTGTGGAGAGGGTGGTCTGCTCAGGCACACTAATAGTTATTTGGAAGTACCCAGCAATTGTGGATAATTGGCTGAGGAATATTCCGCAGCTCTCAATCATTTTTCTGTTTTCACAGATGATTGTACCATTAGATATGGTGAGTGCACTAAGCTATGCTGCAACTTTTCCATTTACCGTGCTAATATGTGTGAATTCAACTTCCAGTTGATGCTCCTTCCTTCTGTGGCTTCCCGTGCCACTCCAGGAGGACAGCCAAACTTGCCAGCTCATGCTCTGGCCTCCTCTTCTCTGCTCCCTCTCTCTTGGGGTAATATTTGGATGTTCTGGGGTGGCTGCGCTGATCTGATTAATGTCTGTGCTTTATTTCATTGTTGTTAGATTGCATTAAAATACTGAATCACAGGAATGGCAGCCTGTGCCCTTTGCTCTATACCTTGTTTTTCTCTCTGCTTTTATTCTTTTTTTCCCTTCCTTTACCTGGCTTTCTCTTTTTAGTCTCCTTAAAGTTAATGTTTTCCTCTCTTCCCCTCTGAGTTATTCTCTCACTTTAATTTATATTTCACGCATTTTTATCTTATCTTTGCTTTTCTGTCACTGCTTTATTTTTTCCCTATTTCCTTTTTCTCCAACCATTTTTTTTTCTCCTCCAAAACACAGAATGCTTTAGATGGAAACGGTGAGATACATCTATTCAAGATTCACATATGTGCTGAGGTACAGAGCAAGATTAAGGAAAGCCTGTAGCATCAATTTTGTCTTCTATTCAAGCCAGTTTTGCAGTCAGACTTTGGGTAAAGGAATGTGATAAAATCAAATCACCTCTTAGTCTCATATTCTGAGGCTGATTGGAACCTTACACAGTTGCTGGGATGATTCAGAGAAAGTTAATGTAATTTGCTGTGTATCACTCCAAGAAACTATGTTTGTCAGGTTCATAAAGCAGTGTGAAATGTTCAAGGAAAATGCCTTCCTTAATATTGCTGCCAGGAGTTAGGAGTCAGGAATATAAAGCCATTATGTGGTAGGATCTGCTGATTTCCTGGGCATTTTCCACTAATGGATTTGCACTGAAATTCTGTAATTGCAAGTAGAATCAAGCCAATAAAAATAATATTTATTTTGTGTCTAGTAATGGAAGAAGTTAATTTTTATCTATTTGCCAATTATACAAAAGTGAGCATAGCATGGTCTAGAAGTACTTTTTCTTCCTGTGTATCATGGGGATCACAGAGACATATGAAGATGCTTTCGTAAAAACCATGATTTTGTAAGACTTTTTTTCTCGTTCTTTCCCTGACATTTCCATGGTATTGACTTTCTTGGCTTTACAAAGTGTTGTACTGCCAAATAGCAACAGCCCATGATTGTCATCATACTAATTCTGTGCTCTGCATTGCATAGGTTGTTTCTTACATTTGATCTTGAAGTTCTATAAATTCCATTTCTGCCAATTTGATTATTGTGAATCAGAAGTGTATGAGTGGTTTGTATTATTCAGAAATACCAAAGGATTGAGTTTTTTGTTAAGTTATCTATTGGGTGTGTCACCTAAGAAAACTATGGGTTCTTGCCAGAGCTGCATTTGTTGCCAGCTGCCTCCTGTCACTTTTATGCTTCAAGAGCGAGACCTAAATAGTCACTCCTTTTGTGTGTGTGTGTGTTAGAAAAGGAATTAACTTCCAATTAATTCCTTCCTTCCTCTGGGATCTACCTGTGTATTCCAGAATGGAGAACAATAAAAGTTACCTCCATGTCGTTTTGAGTGCCACATATATACAGCCGGCTCACCTCAGACTATTCAGAAACCAATTCTTGTATGTATTAATCATATTTTTCTTCTGACTTATCACAGAAGAGAAAAATATTCAGTTCCAAATGTTAAAATGGGGCACGTTTATTAACATTGAAAGCAGTAAATTATCTCTGCTTATGAAATGAGACTGAGCAATTTCTGCTGAACTCCTCCTGACTTGCCCCTTCACTAGGATACAGTGTTTTCTAATTTCTCAGAGGGCCCTGGTTCCATTAAGGGCGAGAACTGCTTTAAAGATGTAATGAAAGCCACACTTAGCTGAAATTCAAGGAGGGGCAATGCCCTAAATTCTATTTCAGTAGCTCATCTAGAGCTATTTTCAGTTTTATGTTTATAAGAATGTCAATTAACCTAGAGACTAGGACACACATGGAAGAATAAGGATGAAGTGGCTATCATTCTAACACACTGAAGCCAGCTAGTTGCACCTAATCCTTTACAGAAGCTTGATTTACATGAGAAGCTGGCGTGTGTTGCCTAGTTTAGTTCTCAAACAGCTTGGTGATTTAAATGCTCTTTCTTTTCAATGTAGTAGTACAGGGCTGGTCAAGGTGGCAAAAATATTAGAACTAAAAATATAGAAGGAAGAAATAAATATGCTGGAAGCACACTACTATCATTTTTATTTCTCTGAGACCTTTCAGAACTGGTGACCCTTTTGGCATGTATGTGCCAAAAATACAATAATAACAGTAATAATGGCAATGCCCTTAATCAAGTTATAACTCTGCAATTCAGTGTTAGTTCTGTCCCTTTTTTACCTAGCTTGTGCTGGAGTTGGAGTCCCAGGCAAGGCAGATATTCAACAGGTTGTTTTCTGTCATGAACTCAACATCCAACCTGCAATGCTACTTTTGCAATGCTGGAAAGTGACCCTGCCAAGGTTAAGAGGAGTAATGGGTGCTACAAGTCTTTCTAACTTAAATACAGAGCAGTGTTCTTATCTGGAGAGAAAAAAAAAGGAAAACAAAAGCCATGTATGTGAAATCTGCCGCCACTGGACAAGAGGGTGTATCTGCCCAGCTTCATTTATGAGATCTTTTACAGTCAATATAAGATGCAAAGTAATCACCTAATAATGTTTGAGACTTTTTTGTTTAATATTATGTGTTTCTACTTTTTTTTTTTTTCCTCCATTTACAATGTCATCACTTCTATTAATTTTTTTCCTCTTTCCCTCATTTATCTCTTTAGTGCTACGGGATGACTTCCGCCAAAACCCTACAGATGTGGTGGTGGCAGCTGGAGAGCCTGCAATACTGGAGTGCCAGCCGCCTCGAGGGCACCCCGAGCCTACCATCTACTGGAAGAAAGATAAAGTCCGTATTGATGACAGGGAGGAGCGGATCAGTGTGAGTACAACTCAGGTGGTTTTTTATCTATAGACACAGGGCCCACAGCTGAGTGCAGCAGAACTTACACAGCTTTATAGCCTTTATTCCCATAGAGATTCATCTGTTCTTGGCATCATTCATTTGTTCTTGGCAGTTTGCCTCTCTGAGCTTTCCCAAATGAGGGGGGAAAGCTGTTTTTTGCTCCTCATCTGGGTCTTCAGCTTGAACTTCTTTGAGGGTTGGTTTGTAAATCCAGTGTAATGGAGATTCTTTAGAGCTGGAGATTTGGTCATGGAAGGTGCTCAGTTAGATGAAGGACTCAGTGGATGTCTTGACCAATTTGGTCTTACCTTTTCTACATCTCAGTTCTCCAAACTGAGAATATCAGAGGTGTTTGATAAGTAAAATGAGTCATGTCTATGAGGTGCACAAATAACCCCTGGGAAAAAACCCAACATCTTAGAATGATCCTGGTAATGTTACAGTTATTGCAGTAATTTGGATGTGTCTAAACGAAGGCTGAAGTCATGCTCTAAAGAATTACGGTTCCTGAAAAGGAATGAATGTTGAGCAGATGAGTAACACTGGTTGAATTCTGTGGCCATTCATTTCTTGTACTGAATGAAAAGGGATCCAGCAAAAATATTTAACTTACCAAGTGATTAGAGATAAATCATGATCTGTGCAAGCAAATGGAGTAAATTAAGGAGGTGAGACTATGTTTCATTCCTAATTTTTAAATGCTTAGCTTTTCATCATTTATATTTCTTCAATAAAGTTTTATGTTGTATGGAATGATTCAGTGCTGACCTTATTCAACATGGAAGTACTACCAAGAAGCTTGTTAGTGGCTCTGGATGCCCAAGGAATTATTCCAAGCCAAAGAATCAGAGCTGTTGCTGTTTGTGGACCAGGCTGTCTGTGCGAGGGTGTACTCAAGAGTAGAAGAGCAAAGAGCAGCAGAGAACTGGCTATCATTCCCTGACTCTCAAGTTTCTTGGCTAAATTCCCAGCTTATTCTTCAGCACCCTGCTGTCTAACCTTTGACACTGTGACTTCACAAGCCACAGATTTTTACTTTGTTTCTTTTAACTACCCTAGGCTTTCACTCTGCAAGTACCCTTTATAGCCAAGAAAATGTTAAGTATCAGGTGAATTCCCAGTTCAGGACAGATTCAGTTTGTTTGCCTCAACAAAAAGAGAAAACCTGTCTTTATTAGTGATCAAGGAAACTGTTCAGACATCAGTAAAATAAAATTAACTAAATAAAACTAATAAAATTACCTTTCTTTTGCGAGAGATGTCAGGAATGCTTTACATATCGCCACGCAAGAAATGAAAGTACTCTGTGCCAAGAGGCAGCAAGAAATGTAATCTTTGAAATGTAAAGAATCTAATAAAAGCCAAAGGAACAAAATTAAATGCAGTTGAAATTAGCTGCACATTGAAATTAGTCAGTGAGATAAAAATGTTCTAGAACAGCTTAAAGATATTTAAGCATATAAGTGTGTAATTTTAAATCTATACATATATTTACAAACAAAACTTTAGGATGTCTTGGTTGTGGAACTTGTTGCCTGAGGAGGTAGCGCTTTTTCTTATGTAATTTGTTTACCTGAAGTTAAAAATGTGTTCCTTGTTTTGAAACAGATCCGTGGTGGGAAGCTGATGATCTCCAACACCAGAAAAAGTGATGCAGGAATGTACACGTGTGTTGGGACCAACATGGTGGGGGAGCGCGACAGTGACCCTGCAGAGCTGACAGTCTTTGGTAAAGAGACCCCTTCTTTCATTGCTTTTTTCCTACAAGTGTCATAGACTGAATTACCCTGGGTGGCTCATCAAAAACACAGCAGTACTGCTCAAGATGCATTTCACAGCTTCAGAAGGAGACCAGGTTTTAAAAGCTGCAGTTCATAATGATGGAGCTGTGATGGCTCAACATTTTTCTTCTAAGCACATAGTTTCAGTCTAATTGGAGGTCCACAGTGACGCGCATAACCAGAGATGGCAATGCAGGACAATGCTGTCTCTCACAGAATGGCCAAATGTAATTAAGCTGCTAATACAGCTGACAACGCCTACCTACCAGAGATTTAGACCAGGATTGCCTATTTAAATAATTCCATATTCCCGAGGGGTTGTGAAATCAAACCTTTGTAGGAAAGCACAAAAAAACTCACTTGGTCAGTAAGTTGTCATTGGAGACAATTCCAACATCAAATTTTTGCATATATAGAGATAACTTTCTTCATTCGTTTTTAAGAGGACCTGAAACAGCTTTTAATCCTGTAAGCCAGGACAGCATTTAGATTTTTGATGCTGCTGAATGAATCAAAAATGAATAAGTTCCTTGTGTGAAAGAGCTTCTAGACCTGATGGGCAAGGCAAGAAGTTAGTTGTTAGGAGCACTTGCCCCGTGGTTAGGGTCCAGAGCAAGAACAGAGAAATAACCCAACCCAGAGCTGGATCCATCCTGCTAACAACTGAATAAGAAGCAAAGCCACAAAATCATGCTGTGGTACATCCTACAGTCACGGGTTTGGAGGAATTAGTCAAGAGGTTCTGAGCAAACAAAGATCAGTAAGGAAAAAACCCTCGCTGCTAAAGAAAACATGTCCATGCTGACAAAAGAGAAAGAGAAATAGTGTTAATGTTCGCTCCTGCTACACCCCTTTGATATCCTTGATACAGTACTGAAATTCCAGATAAGACCATTTGTAACCCCAGAGAGACTTTTAATAGAAATCCTAAGGTCCTTTGTGAAGCAGATGCTCCTGATTTTTTCATCTTCTGCCTAATATGGTGCACTGGAAAACCCAGTCACACATATTACCATCTCTGTGTTTGCATGTATGAGCAATTCAACATTTTTGTTTATCCACTTAAAAAAATATGTATATTATGGGATTGACAAAAGGCAGAGAAAGATTTTTGCTAGACAAGATCCATGAATTTCTGAGGATATGCTGCTTTCCATCTTTACAATACTGTAAAGGTTTCCGCTCCCACTGGTGTGTTGTGGATTCATGAAAACATGTGGCTTATAGACAGCACTATTATACCTTGCAGAAAAAAAAAAGAAGAAAACAGAGGAAGGATCTCTATCAAATTATTATGCCCTTTGCAGCCAATCTGTTAAAGCTGTAGCTTTATACAGATGCAAAAGAGACATGACATATCTCCTTCATCAGTTTAAGTACTGCTAATCTCTGGTAATACTCCCTGTGGATAGCAAGCAGATTGCAGTCCTAAACTACAAAGCCTTAAGAAATCCTTAAGAAAATAATTTGTTAAAAAGCACTGAACTGTAGGAATGAAAACTGAAATGTGCATGTAATTTCGTATCCTGCAGAGCTATGAGACATATTAGGTTTGTCTTGATATGTAAAATAATATGTAGCCAATTACAATATTCTGATTTTTTTACAGGGTATAATCATAGCAATCAACTTTCAAAATACAATCTAAAACTATTTGGTGAATACTGAACAAAATCAGCAATAAATGAAATTAGATATTTTAATTCTTCTTAATTGTGTTAGACTGCCTAAAGAAAATTGTATTTAAAATTCCCCATCTTAGTATCTTCTTATCTACAATTCCACTTGTATCTGGGTATTCCCAGATACCTTCCCACCTTCCTTTTTGCTGTGCAAGAGTAGCATGCAGGAAGCAGGTGCTCAGGTTATGATCTGCTGTCTCACAAGATGGTTTGGCTGTCCTGTGCCCATTTCCTGGCTGCCTCCTGGCCCTCAAGCTCTGTGTTGGTGCTCTGGGCTCGCTGTAACATCGTGTCCAGAGTAGTCCTGGTCTGCTCCATACAAAAGGAGGGGTCTTGCCCTTGCTTTCCAGCAGTTGTATTCCATTCCTGGACTCCAGGCAGCAGCCCTTGTGTTGCAGGGATGTGCACAGTGACTGGAGAACGTTATCCATGATGTTTCCAGGAAGCAATGTATCTACTGGACAGTCAAATCACTCTAAGCACACGCAATAAATCCAATAAATCCAGCGACTCTGGGAAATGTCAGATGGCTCTGCATGTTCAAATTGACTTCACTGAACACAGGCAAAACCACCAGGATTATATGTTAGGTCCACAGCTTTCCTCTAATATGACTCACAGGTCTGAGGAACATGGGAATACTGCAAATGTTAAGGAAAAATATGCTAAAAATACTTATATGCAATTCATGTGCCAAACTTTAACTGCTTTGAACATATTTGAAAATGGACTTCGCAATAAAAATAAAGAGATCTTGACTGAGAGACTTAGAGAATTTTATTAGGTGACTGGCAAGCCTATAGCTGGTGTTGATTCTGGAAACGAATGTATATTAATTAGCAGATTAATCATGTCTTCATTTCATTCTCAAATAACAACCCCCCAAACCCTTTCCGTAGTGTGCAGAGAGCCTTAGTAAACACCCTATGTAGGAAGAGGAACTGTTTCATACTAGTTCTCAAATGTTTCCCGAAACCAGCTACTTGTTACTTTTGGCTTTGCAAGTTTTTCTGTAATACTTGAAATTAACTTCTGCATGTGACTTGTGACAGATCTCTGGCTCCCTGTACAGTAAATTTAGCTTGAGGCATTGCCTCTGGAAAAACTGAGTCAGTGTGGTGGGAACTGGTGGCCCAAGGGGAACAGCATGGAAGCCTAGCCTGAAAGATTACACCTTTCCTGAGTTTAAAAACAATAAAATAAAATGGGCCATAAGAACCTTGGGAAGCAGTAGGGGGAGAAAATAAAATTTTCCCATGTGCAGAATATGTCCACTTGGCTGGATACCCATTCAATAACCTTCACTACTGAGAGATATTTATGAATAATACATGTAGAACTTTTCACCTTTTTTTTCCAAGCTTATTTGCATAGGAAACATTGTTTTCAACATTTAGGTACTACTCTACAGTATACTGGTAGTGTCAATGCAGATTGCATTACTTTGGTTCCCAAGTCACAATTCTTCTATTAGCAGAAAATTGGCAAACTTTCACAGTAAAATACCATAAAGATCATATAAGCACTGCCGTCCCAAACTGTGTTTTGTGTAGTGACAAAGATGCACTACAATTTGTTAGTCTTCTTTTTCAAGCATTACTGCTAGTTTTTGGCTTTATGAGGCTCCAAGGTGCAATCTTGGAGTAAAGCAGAAAGACAGGGTCTGTCACAGAGTCTTAAGTTGGCATCTAAAGAAAGTTAATAACTTCAGTCATAATGTTCACAAAAAGAGGCAGTGTGGGACTTGATTGTTGTGTACACACTATTCTAAAGGCCAATTTCCGAAGTGTTAGTGGTACAAATTAGGCTGCATTGCTTGTGTTTGGGCTCACAGCCCTTGGCTGAACAGAATTAAAGCAAGATGCAAAACAGAAACAGTTTAATTCCAATTTGTAAGAAAGCTTTGTTTGTAAATACATAATATGGAGCCAGAAATTAAATAAAGAAGGAATTACTCCTTAAGATAACCTTTATCATTTTGTCATGCTACTTCACTGTTCTGAGATAAGTTTCCAAGTTGTTTTAACTGTTTCAGACTCTTTTATTTTCCTGTGCACTTAAAATGGTATGTTTGAAGAGAATGTACAAAGGTATATCTTGTATATTGATTCTAAAGCACAGTGAAATCGATGAAAGCCTTAGTATATCAACTTCAAGAGGCTGGCATCAAGCAGTGGAAAAAGATATATTTAGAAGAGCCTCAAAAGAATATAAAGCATAAATAAGAAGAGTACAAAAATGTCTTTAAAAAGATATGTCAATCTGGACATATTAAAGATTGTTTTGGATTATTCTTTGATTTTAGCTTTGATATCTGAACCTTTTTTCAGCTAATAAGGTCCTGGGGGATAAAGAGGTATTTTTGTCTGATGCTTGAGGAAGTATTTGTGTTTGATGTTCTGTAGATATTGTCAGGCTGAAAGAGAAAGTCTAGTTTCAGAAAGAGTATACTATGATGACATGGCGTTAGAGGGAAAAAATCCCCAAAATCCCTCTAATGAAGACATTGTGCCCATTTTACTTTCTTGAGTTCTGCCTATGTGGAAGGCCTAGCAGAGTCTTGACCCATTGCATCCTGGAAAGCTTTCCCAGTCACGTGGAAAAATCTACCAAAACCAAGTATACATTCACAGGTCACGACAGAGAAATCAGCAGTCTGTATTTTGTCCTTCAGATCAAATCTGCTCCTGGTTTTCTTCAAATCCATGTATTTTCCAGTTGCAGTCTACTTGTGGCAGTTTGCAAAAAGCCAGTTTAGCTTTAGAGTATTTGTTATCCACAGATACCAAGAAGTTGTAATAGGATAATAATACAGCTCTGAAAAAGTGTCTGATTTGGTCCCCAAAGTTTGTATGTAATGGTCAGCAAAAACTGTAATTAACATGGCTGTAGACATAGATAAAAGGAGAAAACCACTAGCAGCTGATAACATTAATTTTACTGCATTTGCCTCTTATTGGTGTTCCATGCCTTTACTGTGCAAGCTCCTCACGCCTTGGATGCTGCTTAGAGTGTAGGGGTTTGCAATGTCTACACAAGTGCTTATTTCTCAAAGGAAAAAGGGAAAAGTGCCTAAAAAGATGCAGTAGAAGAATGTCTTTAAATGTAAAACCACTTGCTTTTGCAATTCTATTTTCATTTATTTGGCCAACATAGGTAAATTTAGTGAGATTGTAATATCCTGTCTTCTTCCACATGTTCTTTTTTGGCAGAGAGCTTTACTTCATCCAGATCGTGTTGCATTTAATGAAATATCTATGTTATTGACAGCATTCTGAAGTGAAACTTACTTCCAACCATCTAATGTTTCTTTTTTTCCCTTTTGAATCAGAATGCTAAAGTGAAAAAAGCTTTTATTTGTGACTATTTGCTATTAAATCCCTCCCCAAAGCCTTTTAATTTGTGTTTTAATACTCTTTTTAGAACACAAAAGCATTTTAGAAAAATTATGTCTTCTCTCCAGCAAAGACAGAGAAAGCAAGAACAATTCTAAACCAGACTGAGGCTCTACATTATGGGGACCATCAAATCCTTCACTCTAGCAGTTGCCTCAGCAGAGAAAATATATTAAGGTAGTTAGGATCATTTTAATTAGATTGAGGCCACATATATGGCTGTCTAACTTTTTGAGGAACAGAGAAAGGGCAATAATACATCTGAAGGTCATCTGAGTCTCTCTAATAGACTGTGATACTCAGACCAACTGTTAAATATGGGAAAAATTGAGTTCTGAGGTTAACTCATGTCAGCACCCAAAGCAGGGAAAGCATTTTGCTGCTTCTGGGTAGGATCTGTAGGTTTCCTTGCAGCACCTACCTCAAGCACTGCAACAGATTGTAGGTGTGCGTCCAGACTGTATTAACAATCCCCTTTTATAACTGCAAGGAAAGTTTATTCTGAAGTTGTAAAGGTCAGCCTAGTAACAGCATGACTGGTTGACATGACATATAACCATGACCTATTTTATAGTTCTCTTCAAAGATTTTTAATATTCATCAGAGAAAGTCTGAGAAGTGGGTACTTTATTTACTCAGTGAAAGCTTATAAAATAGGTATGTTAAAAATTATATATATGCCTATGATTTTAATTTATCACCCTTTCTTGTTGTTTCTCAAATATATTGTGCTCTGGATGCTGTTGACAGAGTAACAATGTTTAATTATACAACAAGGCTTTATTTATGGGCAAACCATTTCAGAAGAAAAAAATATGAAAAAGATGATTTTTTTTTTCCCAAGATTAGCTCTGAAACTAAATTTGACCTGGCTGTGCAAAGAAACCTTCTTTATTTAGCATGCTTGGGCAAGCAGCGCTCTGTCTCCTGAGAGATTAACATTGTAAGCAAGTTATGCAGGTGACTCAAATCCAGTTAATCTCACATAAAGAATGTTAATTGCATTGGCAATGCCATTCACTCTGATCACTTTATAGCTGTATAATTAGCTATTGGACATATTCAAGGGGTTTTCTGAGTGATACAAACACAGGAAACATCGTGAGAGGTATCTTGTTCTTTCCTGATTCACACTGTGCAAAATGCAGAGATGATGGAAAAATGGAACCAGCAGTTGTTGCTATTTACGTGTCCTTGCTAACTGGGCTCTGTCCTTACATAGCTATTTTTTTTCTAGCAACTTCTTAAATGTTTTTGAAAATATACAGTTTTAGAAGCTAATATGAAACAAATATGTGTGTATTCTCCTAAATTGCCTTGATGTGGAATCCAGTGATTTACCTAATGACCTCAGGGCCATTTACTTTCTCCTCAGCAGGCTTCTCCTCAAAATGAGACAGGAATTTATTTTCTCATCTCCTGTGTAGGAGAATTTACAGCCACAAGTATCAATTTCATAAGTGTGCACATGCTAATTTCTTAGCTGTCTGCATGCAGCTTTTGTAAACGTGGTCTAAAATGATTTTTGTATGCAGACCAAGCCAGCATGCAGACACACACAGAGTTATTTAAATTCAATGGAGCTGAACCAGGGCCTCTAAATCACCAGTTAGAATGCTGATCTGGATCTGAATTACTTAGTTTAGGATCATGTAGTGAAAAACAACTGCCAAAATGAAGAGGGTATTTTGTATGATCTCAGAGCAGGAGTTGGTCTAAGCTCTTCTTAGGAGAGAAGTTGTGAAAAAGATGCTGTTGCAACTTGCAGAAAGTGTCATTAAAATACTCCCTTCCAGATTTACATAGTTACAGATGGGCCATGGTACATTGCTTAGCACTAAGATTTAAAAATAATTGGTTTTTTTTTTCTTTGTCCAGTTTTAATAAGTTTATCAAATTAAAATGGCTTTATCCAAAATTTTCCATGCCTGACTGGAAAACTGATTTTAAGTGACAGAATTAAACTGGCAAAATAATTCACTCTTCTCTAAGAATGTTGTAGTTCTTGCAGTTTGGAGGCAAAAGGGATAATTGGAGTGAAATGAGCAAGGATTTAAAGAAGAGGAATGGAGGAACCTTTTTGTCCTGAGAAGTGCAGGTGCCTCATACTGAATATCAGATACCTAAAATATGTTGGGAAATAGCTACCCTGTGCCAGAGATGTACTTTTTTTATTGGCTCGTTCAGAGGATTTTCACTAAATTTAGTCAAATATACACCTGTCTAAAAAAAAGTAATAGAGTCATTAATTCATACACCACAGAACCCATGAATGCAGATCTGGGCAGCATTTTCGTGTATCTGCACTGTGTTCCTGCTGCTGTCACTCTCCTGGGAGGGTCCTTGGGTACTTCAGCTGATTTTCCCTGTGCAAAGTTTGTGGATAGGCTGTATTTGGGTGACTTGAGGAAAAGGAGCTCCAGTTCAAGCGTAGACCAAACACTCAGTGGAGAAGAGTCCGTTTGCTGTGAGGTACGAAGAAGGGAGAGGCAGGGATAGTTGGAAGGGGAACTGGACTTGTGAACTTGCTGGGTTCCAGGTGTGAAAAGTGATATTTCTGGGCTAAAAACAGACAAATTGACAAGGAAACAGTCAGCAGCTGGATATGGCTTGTACACAGACTTAAAATGGGAAATTATAAAGATGTCAGTGTGTGCAGAGAGGCTAGAAATTAATTTACTTGCCCAAACATTGCTGGAATCTGCAGATCCTGGGCAGGAATAGGAATAGGACAAAAGCAATGGCTTGGGGAGAAGAATCTCTGCCCGTTAGACATGCTTTTATCTCTATCATCTGGAAAAGTGCTATAGATTCTTGAGCATGTCTATTCTTCTGCTGACAAAATATATTTTCCCCTGCCAATAGGTTTCCCTGCTAATATGGAATTCCTGTGTGATGCTGTCACTCATTTACATAATTACTAACAGGTGGTTTTGTATTCCTCATTTTCTGAGTGATATTCCAATTTGTAAAAGTGGTGAACACTTTTTTGTCTGCAGTTGAATTAATGGAAGCTGAGCTTTGAACACACAAAATTAGTGCTTAATTTCCA
>VZTD01005605.1:472823-703941 GCA_013397725.1 Rhagologus leucostigma | reverse complement strand
CCCCCCCCCCACCCAAAAAAAAATTGGCAGTTTTGCAGCTCAGGTTGAGCATCAAAATTTAGCAGATACTTTTTACCTTGCTTTCTAAGATCTCTATCATACCTCAGAGAGGAGCTATGAAAATAAGTGAGTTGATTATAAAGCATTAAGATGGGTGTAGTAGAGGTCATGAGGAAATTAATAATTCTGTCTTTCAAGTGAAGTTTGAGTAGTAAGACAGGGGGCCACCCTCTAAACAGTACAGCTAAAGCAAAATGTTAAACACCTGCTCATTAAATGAATACCAACAATCTGGAGATGTTTGCGGAAAAAGTAGTGTGTGATCATATTATTGCAACCAGTCCCATAAGGCATCAAAAACAGAAAGGAAGTGATTAAAAGACATGCAGACAGCCTTAATTCTGTCAGTAAGTGTGGCCTGCTTGATTTTGCAACCTTATTAATGTTCTTTTAACTTTTTCCTAAAATATTATTTGCATATAATAATCATGCATAACAAACCTGTAAAATTAGCTCTGTAGTTATCAAGACAAATTGCCTCGGTCAGAATCTGGTATTGCTTGCATCTGTGTGGATTTTGAGTAAATTTTTTTAAGTGACATCATATCCCTTAATTTGCTGAGAGTGAAATGTGAAACATAGTGTGTAACCAGTTTTAAATGTCTTTATGATAAATCCCTGTCTTGAGTGGAAATACTGCTTCCTGTAAACCCAGTCTTAAAATGGTGTGACCAGCATAAATAATTTATGACAATAAAAGCGTGGTATGGCTGAGTGGACAGAACAAAATTTGTGCGGTCCAAAGGCAACTTGGAAGCTAACCCCAGTGACATCCTTTCAAATGAAATTACCGGTACTTGGATTTTGTACCAGTATAACTGAGATCAGATTGTGGCTCTGCATCTGGATTTTAAGCAGGCCTGTACAACATTATGGTGATTAATACTATTTGTAGCCGTGCAGCCTAACATAACAAGGGTAAACAGAAGTTATTACTCAGTCCTTAATTTGGTTTTCCATGGTGAAGTTGGCGACGGGGATCAGGGAAGCTCTGTCCTGTGTACGACAGTTCACAACTGCCTGAGGTGCGTAACATGGAGTTTAAATTTTCCTCCGAAGCACCAAGATATTGATCACTGCCAAAGGCAGGCTGGCTCCATTGGCAGCTTATATATTGCTGCAGCAGGAGCTCCCAGCCCAGGCTCCGTATGTGCAGCGCTGCAGAGCCACAGTGTTTCCAGGGAAGCCTCAGAGGCCTCAGAGGGCTCTCCACTGTCCGGCAGGTGGCCGTCGGTCCTGGCACAGGACCTGCCTTCTGGTGGCTCCTGCTGGAGGGCGGGATGGGACAGCCCCTGCCTTTCCAGCCTGGCAGCCCTCTCCCTGGCTCTTTATGCACATCATCAGTTCCACTTGTCTGAATTTGTGGAGCTCAGCCTCCTTTCTGTTTGATGGATGGGTAAGCGACAAGATGCTGAAAAGTCAAAAAGTGTTCATTTCAGCCCTCTGACTCACTATGGAATTTTAATGTCTCTTTCAAGAGCGGCCCACGTTTCTCAGGCGACCGATTAACCAAGTGGTGCTGGAGGAGGAGGCCGTGGATTTCCGGTGCCAGGTGCAGGGGGACCCCACACCCACAGTCCGGTGGAAGAAAGATGATGCAGACTTACCGAGAGGAAGGTGAGAGCAACATTCACGTTTGCTTTCAAATTTCAATTGTTGCACAATGCTGGAATCTGTCCCTACTGCTAAGAGTTTGTTCTTTGACATTGTATCCAGGATTTATTTCCCATATTGCTGCTCTTTTGGCACTGCAAATCTTGTTCCAGAGGCAGCTGTGCAGGCAAACCCAGCCTGGGTGAATTGTCCTGATAATAGATTCCTGTGGAGGGAAGAAAAGTGATGTGTAGGTGTTGTGAACACATGGGTATTCAGTGAATTTATTGGAGACAGTAAAGATGTTTTAGGACTGTAATAGTGATAGTAGCCTTCAGAATGATGTGCTGATACCAAGAGGGAGAAAACTTGGCAGGAAAGTTGCTCTGTTGCACTGGCAAGGTGAATTACAAGCAGAGCACGGTGGGCTTTGCTGGCTCCTTGGTTCGCATCTATTAAGTCTTGGAGAGAAACCTTCCTCTTGAGGAAACAAAAAGCCAGACTAGCAGAAGTGTAAAGCAGAGCTGAAATCTGGAACAGGCCCCCTGTGTTCAAGAAAGATTAATTTAGTCTGGAACCAACAAGGAGAAAATTTTAGTGAGCAGGGGAAGGGAGTCTCTCCTGCAAAAGGGTTTTAAATTAGTTTGGCTCCTTTCAGCTAACAGAGCAGTGTTTGGTCCTCATTTTCTGGAACTCTTTCTTGTTTTGATGCTGAATCATTATTTCATTAAAAATCTCGATGTGGAAATAGCTCTGCAAACAGGAATTAGAACCCAGGTCTCCATAACCTAACAAATCCTTCTGGCACTATGAGTTCTGATTTATTTTTGCGCAGTTTTAATTTTAGCAGTAGACATGAATAGTGCCTCTTTTTTTTCCCCCCCAACTATAGTTGATCTTTTCCATCAGTTGAATATACTAATGGAAAAATACATAATCTAGAAAATACATTTCTGTGTAAGTTAAGCTATGTGTGTGTATATATATATATATATGTGTGTGTACTTTTAAAAAAAATTAATTTTCTTGCAATTTAAAAGAAATTAAAAAGTGTCATAGCTGTTTTGCTAATTATAGTGACAAATGTGTATGAATGTAATACATAAAATATTATTTTCAAGAGAAGACTTCAGGATGTCAGGACGGATTTTTCTCTTTGCTTGCTATTTAACATGCATTGTAGAGTAATAAATACATTGCATTTCTGTGATTTATTGTTGCTTTTGTGCTGCTTCTGTTGTTTTAAATCATGTCTGCTTCTAGGTCTCATAAGCAGAAGTAATAGATGATGAACCCACAGTGTCTTTGCTTAGATTGCTCTTCTGTTAGATATTTTTAGTGACTTTAGCCCTTCTTTTTTTCCAACATCTGCACTTTAGAGGCAAATGCCTCTGGTAGTCAGCATTGTAGGCTTTCTATTCTATATTTTTTTATTTATATAGCACCATATGTGAGCGTATCTTCACTGTCCAAAAAGTGGAAATTTCCAAACCGTGCTGCATGATGCTTAATCAAGGAAGATAAACTTGGAACCTCTAAAACAAAAGCTATTGGTTTTTTTCTGGATTTTTTGATACCAACAAAGAAATTTGCCCAGGTATAGTCTGAATGAATGGATGGATGGATAAGAAAATTATTATATATAAATTTTATAAATTAAGAAAAGAATGTCAAAATGGTTCCTCCTTGTTGAAATGAGAGATTTTTTTTTTGAGGCAAAAGACAAATTAGGTTTCAGCTTCTGAGCTCCTGTATTTCAAGCATTTTAACATCTACAGTGAAATATAAAGCCCTCAAGTATTTCCCTTTGTTATTCTTCCTACATGCATAAATACTTCTGAGCAAATCTGTGAGCTATTTGTCTTATAACTTTCAATATCAGTTTCCTGTTTCTACAGCTGACAGTGTTCTTTGCACATCTGTCTGTTTTCATTTTTTCAATAATTTCATTTCGGCTTCATCCGTAGAGTGCAAGACAATTTATAGTAGGTACCTGTTTCAATAGTTACTGCAGATTTTTAAATGTGTCTGTTGTTAATTCAGCTTTCAAAAGTGTCTGGTTCAGTGACAGCAAAGTGGGACAAACTGAATTTTTGTATGTATTTTGTTTCTGTAATTTGCTCCTGGTGAATGCCAGAATCAGTGATAGTGGATCCATAGTCTTTCAAAAATCCTTGTCTGTTTTTCCGCCTTACTTACTTTTAGTTTTTTTAGTGACCCATGTGAAAGCAAAGAGAAAAGTAATCACAGTGATTTCTGGTAGCAAATATGAACAGTATTGCTGCACCAATTGGTGTGTTGAGTAATAACTGGAAAATAATTTCAGGCTGTCTAAGTCCTAATTATAAGGGTCCCTGATGGACTCTAAGCAGCTCCAGTTGCAGTTGGATTAAATGAGAAAAAAAAACCCAACTTCTAGGGGAAGTATTATGTTTGAAAACAGGATTCTTTATAAAAAGATAGTTTGGCTATTTGTCAAATTGTCTGTTTAATTACCAGGAGTATATGAATAACCATGCTTTAAATATGAGAATAGATAGTTTATTCTGAAGGTGCAAAACTTCATTCCCAATTTCAGTTGTTTTGAACCGATGATCTAAACCAAATATGATAGTCTGTATTTTGAATTTAAAACCTTAAAGTGGTTCTTTGAGTAGCAGTTTTTAAAATGCCTGGGAAACCTTGGTCTCACTAGTAGTCAAAGGAAGTTACTTGTCCAGCATCCTGTGGATCTGACTTTTCAGACTGCCATATGTATCATGGAGCTCCTCTGTGTGTGACTGGGCAAGAATTTAAAAAATGATAAATCCTAGGTGAAAACAGTAGTGTGACTTATGTATGATAACTGTTTTCATAGTTCTTTTGCACCACTGTGATAATGAATTAATGATATTCAGTCTTTAAAATTCTTGTTAGAGCCTAAATTGGTCCCAGCAAATTACTATCTTGCTGATTTAAATGTTGATAACTGCACCAATGGGGAGAATCAAAATCCATTGAGAAGTCTGGGGTATGTAAAGCCTTTTTTCAGAAGCTGTCCACTTCAAACCAGTGACCCAAGACTGAAATGCGTTGTGAATCAAAGGTAGAGGCGCATGGTGTATATTTTATTTTAATTGCTCCAAAAATTCAGCCTCACACCACAGCTTCCCCAGTACACAAATGCTGGGGAATAGTTAATCAAGTATGACTCATTTCAAACTACTGGACGTGAACAGGATGTTGTGGGGTCACCAGTCCTGTGCCTTTGGCTGCAGTATGAGGTTCACTACTTCATTCATAGAGTTTCTTCTCATTATAAGTGACACAAGGAAATGGCACAAAGATTGTGCTAAAGTGACTCAGACAACTGTGGCCATGCATAATGATTAGGACCCACTGAAAACAAAATAAAATTTGCCTTTATGCATTGAAAATTTTTTTCCAGGCACATGTTCATGTATCTTTCCCTTTGATGTCTTCTCAGCTGAAATAAAGATTAGACTTTCCTTCCAAGGATCTGATGGTCTCCTGTGTGTTAGGGAACTCAATATGGCCTGAATCAACTTTTCATTCATCTACTTTTTAGTCCTGGTAACAGGAAGAAAATTACATTATTTGAGAGCCTGTAGTATGAGAGTGGCAGATCTATGACTAGCAATTTAATAACATTTGAATAAGGTTTGTACAGTGTTTCATGTCTTGAAATTTTCTAGCGAAGCCGAGGAGAGCAGCTGCATGGTCTGTAATTATATAGCAAGTGATAAGTACTTTTTTTTTTTTAGGAAGTGAAGAGATTTTCAATTACAAGTCAAAATTTATGACACACTATAATAACTGTTTAAACCTTTTATACAGAAGAAGTTAGCAGTGCCAGCTCTTCGGGAGAGTGAGGTTAGCTCAGCAAATGTATTTTTCAGTTGCCTTAAAAATGACTGAGTAGCAATCACATAGGCCGTTTTTGCATTCCAGCCCAGAACAGCTGTTTTAGCTCAGTAAATACATCTTTAATGAAATTACAACCTGCTCTTTTAAGTTGCATTTACAGACACTGTCTGATTAGATGGATATTGTACTAGAGATGAAAAGTGGCAACTGCACCAGCAGGAAGAGGTATTTGTTTTATGCGCCACCCACGCAATGGGAGTGTGGGCAGAAAAACCAAGAGTGATGCCTCAGAAGGAAAGTGGTGTGTAGTTTACACAAGGTATATTGCTAAGTGTTAAGAGATTGTAGGTTATTAAATGAAGCAGAGCCGTGACACGCAGCAGTGAAAATCATAAACAGCACAGTAAGCTTTCTTATTTGCTGGAGATTAGGAACGTTCATTAAAAATTATTTGGGAATAAGCATTCTTAAAGCACAGAATTAATGTAGTCTAAGAGATGTGTTAGCTGCAACAGCACAGGCCTGTGTAGGTGTTAGTTTTGCTGTGTTTTTAAAACTGTCCGCTTTTTTTTTTTATGCGTATGCATAGTCTGGGCAGAAATGCTGTCTGTCACACTTCTGATAGAACTTACTGAAAAAGCACACCAATAATTTCTCTGCTTTCATCCATGGCTTCTCGTGAGCTCAAAACTAAGAGTATAGCACGACATTTTAAAAATATCTTACTGTCTTCCAGATGCAAATCTTTGAAATGGATTTAAACATAACCGACAGCAAACCTAATGAACTAAGAAAAGCTGGATTTTTTAAGAGGAGCTCCAGAAAGAGCCTGATAGCCAGAGAAGTTTTGCATTTGTATTTCTCCATTGTGCTGGGTTGACCCTGGCTGGATGTCAAGTGTCCCCCAAAGCCTTTCTTTTATTCCCTCCCCAGCTGGACAAGGGGCAGAAAATGTAATGAAAGACCCGTGGGTCAAGACAGGAATGGGGAGAGATCACTTACCAGTTACTGTCGTGGGCAGAATAGACTCAACTTGGAGAAAAATTAGTTCTGTTTATTATCAATGTAATTAGAATAGGATAATGAGAAATAGAACCCAATCTTAAAAACACCCTCCCCCGGCCTTCTTCCAGGCCTCGAGTTCCCCCCCAGTTTTCTCTACCTTCTCCCTCATGGAGGTGCAAGGGGACAGGGAACAGGGGTTATGGTCAGTTCATCACACCTTGTCTCTGCCACTGCTTCCTCCTCAGGGAGAGGAGTCTGCTCCTGTGCCTGGAGTACCTCCTCTTCTCCTTCTTCACTGACCTTCATGTCTGCAGAGCTGTTGCTCTCTCATGAGAGCTTTGGTGGGCACCTTGCACCTTCCCACCACATCATGACCACAAGATAAGGCTCTGTAAGCAAGAGAGACAGTAATTTTTAAGAATAAACAGTGGTGCTCCATAATTCCATTTATATTCTGTGGATAGGGTAGTGAAGTATTTAACTCCAGCCCCCTCTAGATACAACCGAGGGGAGAATGACCTTTCAATGAAATATGAGTTAATAACACTACAGCGCTGTGTGCTTTGTTCGAGTTAATATCTGTGCAGATTGTAACAAAATGCAGTCTAATGTGTATTGAAAATTAATAAGAGTAAGGAGTGTGTTTTAGTAGTGTAATGAATATAATCTTTGGTTACATCAGCAAATTTCTATTGCAATTAATAACAATTAACAGTTTTAAATAAAGGGTCAGGGGGAAAGGATGTTTTTCATATTAGCTATATCACGTGTACTATTTGTCATCTCTGGTTAGATCCTGTATGATTTGCTTGCCCGTCTTTTTTTTCCTTAAGCTAAAGCATTAAGGAGAGATTAAGTCCTGTTATGAGGAGCATAGGGGAAAAGATTGGATGTTCTTAATAGCTTGTCAAGAGGAGACAGTGAAAGAAAGAGGTTTAATATTTGTATCCTTACATACCTCTGGAGGCAGCAGAGGAGGTTTGCAGAGGATGTTGTTGTAGATGACTGGCACAGAGAGAGCTGCTCTGTAACTTGCGGAGTCCATGGGGTGCAAGTGAACACCAACAGATCTCAGCCAAGTGCAGCATAAGCATCTTTTCCGCTGTTAAGTTGAACCATTTGAGGAAACTTCTGTAAAATCAGAGATATCATTTAGAGATGAGATTTAGGTGATGAGGGGTAAAATGGATGCAGGAATTGGTTAATTTTTGTGTATATGGGATCAAGATGATGTACCCCAGTGATGGTAGGCTACCCACTCCTGTTGCACTTTTGGTTGAGTATCCCTTTTCCTTGATTGCTGTTTTGCCTGTCACTGATCCCTTCCTGCTCTGTAAGTGGAAACATATTCCTTACAGTTGTATGAGGAATACATGCCCCAGTGAATGTGTAAATGAGAGCATTTTTTGACGTTTTAAATCCCTCAAAACTTGACATTGAATAAGGTCCTATAATTGCATCGTCCCACAGTTACCCCAGAGGTTTATAGTCTAACCCAGGAGTTGCCTGCCATTCCATTTGTCTGAAATATTAAATGCTGTGAGCAAAAGTGGTAGATGTGTGGCTCTGCTAGACTGATCAGCAGAGAAACAGTTAAAAACACTGACATTTAAATTGGCTTCATGTTAAGTGTCAGTTCTCACCACAGAGCTGAAGAAGAGCTATTGTTTCAGCCAGTCTGTTTGCAGATTCATGAAAACAGTCTCCAGTTGCTTACAGAAGGGTCAAGGTTGGAAAAATAGCTTTACAACTCCATGGACAGCAACCATAAAGGAATTGTGTCAACTAGCACTCCTGCCTGCATGTTTTCTCTTTATGCTGTGTTAACTATTGGTGATCTATGAAGTGATCACTGAGAGTGTACTAGAAATAGTATTGTCACAGGAGAATGTTATTTCTTTTTATTCTCTTTTTGCTAATTAAACAAAATTTATTGCCAGTTGTAGTAGCCTCAAACGTGTTTATCTGAATTTTCCACTCACAGAAGGCTGCAGTAAAAAAATAGTCTTGCAGGAAGGGGACACAGTAAAATTTAATGTAGAATTTCAGTCAAAAAAACTTGTTCTAGTGCTTAAATATTTCTTTAGTATCAAAAAAAGCAAAGTATACTAAGTAAAAGCTTGGTAATCACATGGTTTGTATACTGTATTTATAAATTTTAAAATATTAAAGTAGCCTTCTTTCTTGTAAAGTATATGGATATCAAACAGTTTAAGCTCACTATTATCAGTTTATTGACTACTAAAATCATAGAATTAAAAAGTAAAGATTGTTAAGTATATATTTTTTTTCCATGAAACCCTCAGGAAAGCAGGGAGAAGGAAGTTGGTAGTTATATTCGAGTGGGAGTAAGATTCGAGAGCTCTAACCACTGATGCTACTGGAATGTCTGGCCTGCAGGGATTTCTCCTCCTTTATCACATTCCATCTCTTCATGGGATACGAAAGTTGTCATTTCAGTTAAAAACAAATTAACTTACACTGTCAGTGAAAACACTTCAGTGGTAAAGTTTTAAGCCTAAAAATTATTTCAAGTTCCTATCAGTAAGTTCTATGCTGATAATTGCTTAACTAGCAAAATGTACTTTTTAAGAATATGACTTCTGGCCCAACTGCAGAGTTGAAGGCACTTTCATTAAAACATTAACATGACTTCATCTTTAATTACCACTTCAAGGTTGGTTACTGATTCAAAATACAGATTAGGAAACATTTAATTTCTCTGACAAGTTTGTAGTAATCTCTCATGTGCTTAAGGCAAATAGTAATAAACAGGCAAACACAAATTCTGTTTATTTCAAACTACTCATGATCTGCATGCTCATGTTAAAAAATGCATCAAGCCAAGTTTAGTGAGTGCATGATGCCAGTCTGGGCTCAGGTCTTGCTTTGTTCCAGTCCTTGCAGTAATGTTTCAATTTTTCAAAAGCTGAAATGGATGAAACCAGGTAACTCTGAGCATCAAGGGTACTTTTCTGAGGGATTAATTTGTGCCATAGGCATTGATAATATAAATCTCCCCAAGTACCTGACAAATGTGTCTCATCCGTGAGGGAAAGGACTACTCCTGGTGACGGGAGGATAGGTCTCCATGCCAAGTCATTACACAGTCTCTTAGATCATACTTCCACCGACGCTCCAGTTTCTGAAATGCGGAGCTCTGTCTGGAACTAAAATCAAATCAGAAGCCCATTTTGGGTAATTATCATGTGGTAATTCCCTATGAGTACACTTCCATGTGCAAACAGAGATGTAGAGGTAAAGGATGGAACCCGCATAAGTTTAGATAGGATTTACTGAGTCACTGATTCCCAGACATATGTCTTGTTCTTAACTGCTGTTTGTTTCCAAATTATTTCAGAGAGAATCAAAAACCAGTCTCATTTTTCTATCTTGGTTCTCTTCTGAGCACATGGCTCCTGATTTTGTAAGAGACTACACATTTTTATGTGCAGTCACACCTGTCTGTTTGCATGTAAGAGCAGTGCTGTGGAGTGTAATGCTTCCAGATAATTTGGAAAACACCGTTTCCTTGGACACAGGTATGGTTTCCCAATGTTGGCCCCATAACTGTAACAGCTGTACACATATTTTATAAGATTTAGACCATTTTATTGAATGCCTTGCTTTCAAACACGGTGCAGTGTGGGTTTCTGTTTTATATTATTGCAGTTGAGAGTGCCTACTCCAACAAGTACAAATAATCTGCTGATCACAACCCATAAGAGGTTTTGGACTAAAGCAGAACCTGCGTCAGCATAACTGAAGAAAAATCACAATAGTGAATAGTGGCCTGTGTCACACAGCTCTTCTCCTGGTTTGTTGTATAGAATAAGGAAATACAGAGTATAGAAACCCTTTTATATGACTGCTTGCATATATGTTTCACACAAAGAAGTTCGAGGTAATGTCACATTGTCTTCTACCTTTCTCTGGCATGAATGGCAGAGCCAAAAAATAAATGGGAATCTGGACATGTAGATGTGAGGAGTAGCCATCCTGTCAGCACCTTGGAGATAGCTCCCTAGTAGGTCAATTTATCACGGCTGTAAGCACTGTCTTAGAGCCACACAGCAAAAAGCAGCCTTGATTTCAGGGGCACAACAGAGTAATCTGAGACCAGTGCACACAAATATATCCATAGCTGTCACTGATTCAGGTTTTGCTAGAGAAATAAAACCTGACAGTCCTTTATCTTTCCCCCAGAAAGCTGTTACTCATATAGGTTTGGGCTTCTTTCTTCTTCCACATATCAGTGCATGGGATGGAAGTGAAAAAAACTCAACTTGTGTCACATACGCATTGCCAGTGGGCATGAAGGCTCTCCCTTCTGCTGCTGGATCACACCAGCCTGAAGCAGGTAACAGCTCACACTTCCCATCTCACTGCAGCTTCCCTCTGGCTCCCTCCATCTGGCACGGGGAGTGCAGGAGCCAGAGAAAAGCTGTGGCACTATGCTGGGAGCTGAAGTGCCAGCACCACAAAAGAGAAGTGGAGACAGAAGCTTAAGCCTCCGTAACTACCTCCTGTTTACCCTGGTTTTGGCCAGTAGCATCTCTCTATTTGGGCTCCTTAATCATCGATGTTGTGAGCAATCTTGAAGCTTTGTGCATGTTCTGCAAAACAGTCTGGCAAACAGGCAAAAGAAAATAGAGCAAAGTCATTTTTGTGCCATCTCTAAAAAGAAAAAAAAAAAAGGCAAGCCTCCAGTGTGTAAATACAAAGATTCTAGTTTATTATTTGATGTTTTTATTTATGAGAATGTTTTAGATGAAAATATATACCTGGTATAAATGAATAAAAATGTTTCGAGGCCACTGGCATCAGTCTTTAACAGTTTAGATATGACTTTTTCCTCTTGCAATATCCCTTTAGCAAGAAATAAGACTTTTTGAGTTGGATTTGTTGAGTTCAGCAGTGCATTCTGTGAAGTTGAAAATACTCTGCTAAAGCAAGTACATCCTTATATTGCCACTTAGGCCTACTTGGATATTTAGGAATGTAATGACTCCGGCTGCAGATGCATTTTTGCTTTCTGTGCATGTAAAAAACAAAAGAGGTGCGTTTATTTTTATGCATAGCTGCATGCACTTTTTCCAAAATATGGAAACTAGGGGTTCTGTGAAACACTGTGGAAAATTCATATCAAATGCAAAAAAAAAATATATTGTTAAATCTCTCTGACTTCAGTAAATTTTTGTTTACCCTTTATTTTTTTATTTGATAATCATGAGGAAGATTGATGGCTGAGTATGAATGGATACACTTTTGAATGTGGGGAGAAAAATTCCAACTGTGACAAAACCAGTTCAATTCAAGTTTATTCTTAGATGCTTAAGTCAATATATGAATTCAACCTCAGTACATTAATTTGTGATACTTAAGAACAGTTAATGTGTTTTGTTTTATTTGCTGTTTGGCTGAGCAGATGGTAATGGTTTTGACACAATTCAGTTTTTTTATTTTTCTTCTTTTCTTTTCTTGAAAAAGACAAGGCTCTTTTTCCCACTTTGTCACAGCTGGTTACCAATCAATCTCAATTCACGGTACAGTGATGATAGCACATGTTGTTCAGGGGCCAAATCTGATTGGGTTGCATTTTCAGCAGTGTTTCATATCAAAAAAAAATTGTGTCTGTATGGCAGTGACTGTCAGCACACTATTGTACAACTGTCATTAATCAAAACTAGCAACAATGAATGCATTCATATGTGCCAGAGACTGCCAGATTTCACTCAAAATCACCCAATTTCTGTTAGAATTTCCTCACCAGCAGTGATTTCTCATGTGCCTCTTGTTTCTCTCTTTCTTTTTTCCTTACCAGTCCCCTGCCAGTCCCTTCGTTTTTGCTTAATTAAAGGCAGACCTGCTCTATTACTTGTAGAACAGAAATTATGTAACATGGTGCCCAAAAGTGGCTGGTTTATACCTGGCACAGACTGACTGGCTGTTTAAAAGAGCTCTCCCAGCTCAGTCTGATGGCTGAACTCTAAGCTGAACTGAAAGGTTAAGCACCTCTGAATGTTTAACAAAGAGAAGTACTTAAAATCAATTAGATGTCCATAAACATGTGAAACTGATGACTGACGCCCTATGGTTTTAGCTCAATGTTGCATTAATTGGCTAGGAGTCAGCAGTACTGGGGCAATATGCCGCAAGTTGTTTCTTGACACTGCACATATTTTGAAGACATTGCCTTCTTCATGCACTGGCAGTGTTAAGGAGCAATTTAACCACTGCACCCTGGTTTTCTGCCATTCCATCATCAATCCAGGAGCCTTGTAAACGCTCGCTGTGATTGGTATTAGCAGAGAGGACCCTGATCCTCATTCCTAAGTGTTCAGTAGCGGTAATCCAGATGAGAGTGAACTTCCACAGAAAATGAAGTGAAAACGTCTTGCTATGGGGATATGAGGCTCTAGGACAGAGAGGAGACGAGGCACTGTTCGAGACTGAGCAGGTGGATGCTTGAGAAATTGAGAAGATGTTCAGTCTTCACTGCTTGTTATTTTATTTGTGCTGCTGTGTGTCAGGCTAAAAGCCAGTTTTCCTCCTTTCTCCTTCCTGTCTGCTTCATCTGCCAAAGCTCTTCACTGAACCGTGGTGACTTCTGGGGACAGTGCGGGTGGAACAGATGAGTGAGGGGCAGCGTATCAATACTGCAGGACAGCAGATGGTTCTAACGCCCCACGGGTCCATCTGTGTATGAATCTAATTGCTAGGTGGCACGTTCTGTCAGGGTGGTCCAAAAGTGTGGAGAAGCAGACTGGGAGAGATGAACCTGTCCCTGAAGTAATTGCTAACTGGACCATGGCAGTGACATGTTTACGCCACCCTCCGTTTGGTGACCCAAGTGGGAGCTGATGGCTGTACCCACCGCCCTGCGTCCTGGCATGCCATGCAGCTGGCTCCTCCGCCCAGCAGCCTTGGCACAATGTGCATGATTGGCAGGTGCAAGGATAAAGGCTGCCGGAGCCCCGAGGCAGCTGGCTGGCATGCCGGCACCAGCATGTCCGTGACAGGAAGCAGAGTGAGTCAGCTGCAGCCCACAGCACGCTGGAGCTCCCTGTCCCAGCCTGCCTGCATCCCAGTTCAAGCAGCCCCTCACTCACATACAGTCCTGCTGCCTGTCTGTTTTGCTCTCGGCAGCATTAAGTGAAACACAGGGTTGTTATCTGTTGTATGGAAAAAAAAAATCAATTACATAGACGGCTAATTGTTGCCCAGCTTTATAGCCCTGATTCCAATATCCAATTCATATTTATATTAGAACTGATCTTAGTTTTCTCATCATACGGGAGCTGAATACAAATTTATATTTTTAGTCTCCTAGAGCTGGCCTCATGTCCAGAAAATAAGCATTTGCTCTTGTCTGCAACTCTGCAGTCGCCAAAGACAAATAACTGCTCCATCGTTGTGGGATAATGTTGTCATATTCTTGAGATTTTTAAGGGGAACAATTTGCCTTTTCTGTCTTACGAAAACAGTGATTTTTATTTGCCATTGACTAATGCAGCACAGCATGCAAAATGACATAATTTGTGAGCAGTCTAGAAGAAATGCTCTTCAGCTTCATGTGGCTGTTGAATGCAGTTTTAATAGATCTGTAGTTCTCCAGAAAGTGCATATTAAGTTCTCTACCATCACAACTTCCTGCCCCCACCACCATCACCAGTGGCACTATGCTGGCAAAAAATTATCCCTACAAGTTTCTAAAGTTTGCCATGGCATTTACTTATTCTTCTCCTTGGCTTATCTCTTATTAATCAGTTAAATCTGAAGTACTGCATATACAAACAATTAAGTGTAGCTCCTAAGGAACTGTATATTATATGTGTTTATGTTAATTCTAAGAGAATGGTTAGCCTCAAATTCATCTTTTTAAAATTATTTCTTGCTAATTAATAGAATGGACCTACTGAATATAGAAAGAAGTTGTATTGTGGTGAGTGTGAAAAGTGCTCTTTGTTCTCGGAGTTGCTTGTACTGCTCTAATGGATATTGTGAGCTTTAGTTAGACCTGACAGAACTTAAATGTTTCAACATATGGGATGCTCTGAGTTAAGATGCTGTGAAGTCTGTTATCACACAGGGCTCTCTCTACAAACGTATGCTAAAGGAACCAATAGTGATGTACATTATGTACACAAAAAAGTTGTGTTTCACATTCCCAAAGCATCTAAAAATGCTCATAGAGCCCGACAACTATAAGGCATACTGTTTACTGCATAATAAAGAGAAGGTAAATGAATCCTTCTAAAATTATGTCATGACTGTGTATACAGTGAGAAATAGTATTGACACCTCCTGAAGTCTGGATCTGTCTTTAGTTTTGTGTTCCCCTTTCACTGATACATGTGAATCTGAAGCCAAGTCTAGATTCAAGGTGACTTAATGTATTATGTCGAGAAGAAATGTTGTTGAACATAATTTAACAAAATAATATTTAAAGGGTAAAGTATCTGTGCTGAAAACCAGGGTTTTCCTGATCTGAGAACCAAAGACATTTTATACAACATGAAGTCTCCTTTTGTACCCTAGTGAGCTTTGGATCAGAGCCTAAAATACTTTGTTAAGCATGACTTCTGGAGGATAATAACAATTTAACTGAAAATATTTTTCTAGGTATAATTAATCTAAATGTTCACTACATGTTGGAGTACATTGTATTAATCTAAGTTTTATACATCCTCGCAGTTTTAGAATTATTTCAACAGTAGAAACAAAGAAATGGACAAAGCACAATTGAATTGTTTCTAATTTCTTTTAAGAAAGAGAAAATGTTATTGTCCACTCTTAATGAATCATTTTGTTGTATTTCTGTGAAATTGATAAATCTGCTTTAATGTGCCTCTTCAATAAATGTCACCTTCCAGAGCCTGAATATACTTTTTTATTGTTTGCAATTGTGTAGTGTGAGATCCTACCAACATGCTCAGAGTTCCCTAAGGGATTGCTGCTGTAGGGAAAAACTGTATATAAAAGGAAATTTCCAAATCAGCAAAAGGTAAAATGTGTGGCTCACATAGTTAAAGGCATGATAAACCTGAGCTGTCATGTATTGATAACTGATGTCTGATACCTTAATTTTATCTTATTGCTCTAGATCAAGGACAAAGTGAATGATATTATTAATAAAGCCCTAATATTGAACATAGCAATACTAATTTTATGTAAAGTTTCTAACTAATGCAGAGTGCAATAAAAATGTCATGAAGATTAATGCTTGGTGGAATTATCTAATGCTAGATAATAATTTATCTTCCAAACTTGGCTCCAAGATAGATTCAGACTGGCATTTTCCAGGTGATAGTTTTTGTCCATTTCTGTTGCCACAAAAAGAGTTTTCATTGTTTTGCTGTGACACAGGTATGACATCAAAGACGACTACACCCTGCGCATTAAGAGAGCCATGAGCACAGATGAAGGAACCTACACCTGCATCGCTGAGAATCGAGTTGGAAAAGTGGAAGCCTCTGCTACGCTCACTGTGCGAGGTGAGTGTTCCCACGGAGGCAGGGCCTGTGTCCCACGCAGATAAGTGTTTGCTGATGAGATGGGCCACATCCTTCCCTGCCGTTGTTTGGGTCCCACACACCCTTTGCAATGGTGGCTGCTGCACTGATTTACAACGTAGGGGACATCCTGGTCCTGTTGATATCTCAGGCAAAATTTTAATTTATTTCAGTGGGATAGGACCTCCCTGCAGTCAAGGTCCCAATGTGTTTTTATTGAAGAGCAGATGCATATATATGCATAAGCAAGCACTATATAGCCATAGGCATAGACATTAATATGTGAGCCATCGGTTCAGGCTATTAGTCATGTTTCTTTCTCTAAGAAGTATAAGGAGTAGAGTAACTATATTTCTTAATGACAAACATAATACAGATAATATTATTATATGATTAGCTCTGCCGTAATTAAACTCTCTACCACTACCCTTTATCTGAAAAATAAACCATAGCCAAAGGAAAGAGAAAATCCTAATTAAATTTTTAAGTATTACAAGGTAAAGACTAATATATTCTCTCCTAAATTATTTGTGGTCTCTAGTATCCACTCACTGTTTATGCACTGCTCTTTGGTTTGGTAAGGAGGTTTTAAGGCTGGTGGAATAACGAGTTGCTTAAATATCTTTCGTGAGAGTAGATATAGACATGCTAAAGATTATGGGGAGAGAAAAAGTTTTTAAGCTAATATTTCTATACGAGTAAATAGAATATAATAGTTATTACTTCATTCCAAAAGATAAGCAGCAATTTGGCACAATGGATATCATGCAGACACTATTTCACAGTTTAGTAGTTCATGCTGACGGTTTTCAGTAGAGCTGTGAAAGGTTAATAAAAACATTTTTAGCTTTATCTGTCCTCCTCTTCTCATACACATTAAATCAAATGTTCAAAGTCTCAGTGGATTGCTTTATTAGAACTGGGGTCAACTGACCCAAGAGGCCAGCTTCCATTTCCATCCATTTAATGCATGGACACAGTTCAGTTTAATTTGCTGAATTCAAAGGGAAAAAAAAAAGCTACTGAGTGGCTTTGTAGGGGGAGAGATGTTAGTATGTAACAAAGAAAGGAGAGAATTGTGATAATCTGTCTGTTGAAATATTACCTCAGTGTTCACTTAGGACTGTAAGTGACAATATGGCTCTTCCCATTTTAAGTTGAAGAAATAGGTGTGTAAGGGATTGTTCTTCCCTTTTGTAACATGGGAAAATTAGTCACCACAGCGAACTCCCAGAAACAGTCTCACTCTGTTCCTTTGTCACAGGCAGGATCACAGTATCCAGTAATTCTGGTAACCAATTCCCTGGCCTTTAAACGTTCCTAGAACAGTGTCCACTGTATACATTCCTGGAGCAAGCCTTTCAGATTTGCTACCCTGACTTGTCATGTAAACAGCTAGAACCCAGCAAAGAAATCCTTTGAAATCATCAAAGCTTGAACCCGATGAAATTAAAGGAAAAAAAACTCAAGGAAATATGTAATTTAATCGATTTTCCCCCAGTAAAAGCATGTTTTCATTATCTTGTGTATTTTTCCGCCTGGGTTTGTCATTTACAGTCAAATACATAATGTTTATTCAACAAGAAGCCGTGATATTAGAAACATATTGCATGTTCACGATATGACAGAAAATGAGAAAAACCAAGAAATCCATTGGAGAGAGCTATAACTCTGAATTTTGTGAAAACAAAGGACTGGGAAATCTCCCATTGACTTTAAAGGGATGATGAACAATGGACTTTTTAATTAAAGAAAGCCTTCATTTTGAATTCTTGATTAACAGTGTTGTCTGACACTGCTTGTACCATGTCATATAAAGGAGCAAAACCACTTAGTATTTCGAAATTTACCTTGAGCATGCCTTGGACCTTGCAGGTATCACGTAGTTCCATCTGCACACCTGACAACAACCATGTAATCCTTAGCTCCCTCGTTCCTTAGCTCCATCTTCTTAAACCGGAGGATGGGGATGCAGTCAGGAAAGTTGCATTACACTGTCACAAACAACAGCAGAATCTGAGTTCTGTGACCCAGACTCCATGCTCTCTCTTGGAAAGATGCGTATCACTCTTACACCTCATCTTTCTGCATAAGAAGGAATATGTCCATAATACTGGAAGCCAAAAGTGTTCCAATAGATGATGGGTGAGAATGGCAGCAGACTAGACACGGTTTAATGAAACTGGGACAGAGCCATGGAAAGGTTGAGAACTAAGAAGGCCCTTGCAAGCTCTGTTACCTCTGAATTTGCATGTCTTGCATTTGACCCTAGCCTGCACATAAGCACACACGGCTCGTAATCTCCTTAAAAATAAAAAAAATTAAGAATCATGCTGTTGCTCAGAAATGTGTAACTATTGCTGCTGATAAGATAAGGGAAGCTTTGCCTATACAGATATAAGCTGAAGTCAATTTTATGTCCAAATTTTCATGTCTTCTGAAAGAGATGTCTGTATTTTATTAGCAGAGGGACTGACAGCCCTCTTCCCCAGCACAAGTATAATGAAGGGCTTTTGCTGTAACCAAGAAATCACTTGTTGCAACAGCAACTTTCAATCTCTGTATCAGCCTGAAACAGAATTAACCTGTCTATCACTCAACAGCAATTTTTTAGGAAGTAGAAGTTATCTAAGCAGTGATTTGGGAGGTTCTGGGTTGAAGTCCCTGTGGCCATTTCAGCCCGTTTGTTATATTTTCATCAGCACTGTCAGTGAGGAAAAAGCACTGTGCTGTAAGCTTTCATGCCCATTATTGAATGAGAAAAACTGTCCTGGGCTTTCTGTACCCCTTACTGCTGTACTGACTGGTCATGCTTAAAATGCAATTGGTATTTGACTCAGAAAGCAAATGCCGTGTGTGACATTAGGCAGTGTGAGGCTTAAATTGATGTGTTCATTGGGATCTAAAAGTTTGTGCTAATGCAATGCAATTTTTCTTTTATCAGGCATTAACAATGATACTTGGTGATGGCATGCGAAGATAATAAAAATGTTTCTCAGAGAATTGTTCCAGTCAGCTTGTTCAGATGCTGTGCTCAAAGTAAATGGGATGATAGTGGCACGTGACTAAACAATAACAGCAGTGAACATTTGACTTAGGCTGCCGTTTGAGGGGTTGGCAATCATGGTAGTATCCATAGTGGAAAGTAACATTACACGTCATGCATTCTGACAGATATTCTTTTCTTTTTTTAATTTCCTTTTTATGTTCTCACTACACCATTGTAATGTCAACAGCTCGCCCCGTTGGTAAGTAACCATCCTTCTATCCATTTTAGCATGGCTTCATGCAATGCTTCATCTTTCATTTGCAACATCATTTCACTGGCTGGAATAAGCAGCCAGCGCTTAATAGTTGTAACTGTCTAACACCAGGCAAGCGGTTTTGTCTGACAAAGTGCTATTTCCAAATGTTGTATTTCCTGCTGTGTCATGTACAAGCACATTTGCCAAATCATCAGCAAGTACCAATCAGTGAAACGGGGTGGGTGTGGTGATACTGAGCCAAAACCGCTCATTTAGATGTTTTTATTGCTCTGTTTATGGGCCTGGTGTAAAATCCATTGAAATCAGCAGAAAGGATTGTGTTGACTTTGGTTAGCTTCTACCAGGCCCTAAACAATCAGCTCATCCTGCTTTTCCTGCACAGCAGTAAAAGCACAGGCTTTGCATGTCCCGTCTTTCTTGTATCGTTCGAAGAGTTCTGAAATGAAGTCCTGAAGTTCGAGAGGAGATGGAGTAGATTTCTGTGCTTGCTAAAGAAGTTCATCACTGGTTGTTGCCCTTGGGTCATCTTGGAGTGCAGTTTGGAATGCACTGTATAGGATGCACACTGTTTTGAATAACAAGTCCTGAGGAAGAAAACCTCTAGGTTTTTAATTCCCACACTGAAAATTTTATTATTTCCTGTGCCTTTGAAATTCTGTAGATGCATAAAAATCTTACTGAGGATAATGGAAAATTTGTAACTGTCAGTAGCTGAAATTCACTTCTGGTGTTCAGAAATATCCAGAACATATGATTCAATTTTCTTTCATGAATATTTACTCTGTGCCTGCATGGATTTAGTTTAATGAGCTGCATTGCTCCTCTAATATTTGTAGTTTGTATTTTAATGTATCTTTTAGAATAATAATATGGTTAGTCTGATTTTTTTGGATTAGTGTAAAAAGTCAGTACTGGTGTTTATGGAGATTGCTGAGGGGTTTGGTCTTTATTTACTTAGTCAGAACTTTTGTTAGATATGTATTTGACTAAAGTTTGTGAGTTTGAATTCATCTCAGCTCTTCACTGTTCTAAGTTTGGAGGAAGAAAGATTGGAGTAATTTAAAGGTAAAATCCAGGTTAGGCCTTTGTTTCCAGAACTAGGGTGATCCCATCATATTAACTTGCTTGAACTAGCATCCATGGAGCCAAGCCAAATACCTCCACATTCATGGCTTATCCACACCTGGAGAATTCTCTGTGCAGAATAGAAATTTACTTTTCTCCTTCTGGGATTTTGATAGCAAGCTTTAAACCCAAATCACTATGGTATTCCTTCAGCATTAGGCTGGTTTTCAAGTAATTCGTTCCCAGGAATAGCAGAAGTGTAAAACTGCTGTAAATTCGGGAGAAAATTTTCCTTTGCTTAGAAAATGTAGTGTGAATTTAGAGTGCTTCTTCATTCGCTAAGAAACACCACAAGACTAAAAGTATTTTGCTTGCAGATTTTTTTTTTCACTTTGTTCTTAAAAGACAGGCAAGAAAAAGAATCATAAAGTAGAGAGTGTTTCAAGCTCTGTGAAAACTACATAAAATAAATGGCTGGAGATTCACAAGAAAATGATAGCTTTCAGCAGTGTTGATGGTGTCTCATTTCACAGCACTGATTCTTTCTTAAGATTTTTTCAGGCCATTGAGTCATCCCTGATTCCATCTCTAATGCTTATACAGCAGGTCTTGGTCTCAAGTTACTGTATGTCCAGGTATATGTGTGATCATGCTGTGGTCAATTCACATATTCCCTGCCTAGGCTGTTTTATTTTGTTGAAAGAGAACATCTGTGACAAAGAGATTTCTTCTTTTACATAATTTATTCAGGAAACTGAATTTAGAATGGTTGATCTTGAACTATGTGGGCATACGGTCTTTATCAAATTACTTAATTTAGTGATTATCTTTGTGACTTGTGGAAAGATTTTTGAGTAAATAAGTCTAACCCTGAAGATATTTGGCATATAGAACTCCCATGCAAATGTATGTAGTGATTGCTGTGTAGAAGCAGGTGAGAGTCTGTCAGTCACTTTTATCTGATCCTGTACGTGTCAAAAAGACAGTGATAGTGTGTACCTGTATTGGCTTTTTTGCTTAAGTACCTGAAATAGAAACTAATTTTTGCAGTTCATAGCTCTGTTTCACTCAAGAGTAGGCAAAGAAGGTGGCTACCCATCCTGATTTTTCAAAAATTTAAAGTCTAGTAAGACAGACCAGACCACTCTTCTTGAAGAAACCCAAGTGATCTTCTGTTAAAATTGTCATTTAACAAGAACGGTGAGTCAAATCTTGTAGCATTTTTTTGTTGAGGAAGTTAACTGGAATGCAGAGCAAAAATACCTCTCCTTACCTAAAGGAAGCTAAAGCAAACACTGCTTCATGTAATTAAGCTCACAGCTTTCTAGGAGGATGACATTTTAACAGAAGTCTATTTGTCTATTTATGTATATGTTAAAGTGCAGGGGAGCGCTTAAAAGTTTATATTCTTTCATGACACCAGAGAATTATCTAGGTACTTCTATCTTCCATCACTGTCTCCAATTCAAAGCAGACATGTTTTGTCTTTATTAGGTTTTAAACAAGACCAAACAAATTTTTTTCCATTGAAGAATAGAGAAATAGATTTTAATGGTCCAGATTGTTGGAAACAGAATAATTTTCATTTTCTAGTCAGTTTTTGGCTGTTTGAAATACTTCTATTCTGTTAGGTGTGGTATTTTTTTAAAATTTCAGCTTGAGTGGAAAATTCAGGAGTGGAATTACCAATGACCATCTTGGGTTCAAGAAGTTATTAGCAAATGGTTCATACTACACAGATAAAATGAGGTATGGTGCTGCCCGAGGTGGGTGGCAGCTGGTGAATTTAAAAGCTCTGTGCCAGATTACTCCTCATGTTTGAATTTGCTGCTAGGAATAAATGTGTTGCCTGTTTCTAAAATGGATTATTTATAACCTTTTGAAAAGATTTCTGACAGGATTTACAACAGATGGGTTTAGGAAACAAGATATTTATCCCTATTTAGACCATTTCTATATTTATTTCACTCATTAAATGGATTTTCCAGATGAGCAAGTTAGAATTTTCTCATTTTTGCATTCTGCTGTATTTCTTATGTCAGTTGGGCAGGAGTATAGCTGCTGAAAGAAGCACAATAGTTGGGAAAAGCCCAAAAGTTTCAGTAACACTGACCTTCTTTTCAAAGGCAGTTGCTGTACTGCTTTGAGATGGAGGATCTTCAAATGGAAGATCTATGAAGATCTGTCTGATATCCCAGTTACTTTTTTATTTATAAGAGAAAAACTCATTCAGATGACAGAGTACTGCAAATTAATTTCAACTAAGTCCGAGTGAAAATACAGTTCTTTGCATGTCAGTTGCATTGCGGAAAGTCAAGTTTGCTTAGTTTGTTGTCATGGGCTGTGGTTCATCTTCCCAAAAAGAAGAGTCTTGCAGCCAAATACCTGGATACTTTTGCCACCAAAAGTATCCAGAAGTTAAGTATTTGAAATTAGCTAAGGGAGTAAAGGGAGACCAAGTCACAAAAGCTTAACTTCCCTATCATGGTGGTGAAGAGACAAACAGATAAGACACCTGCCATGAATTTTCCAGATTTCCTATTAATTAAATGCAGTCTGTTGACATTTAAGTGCAATGTGACTGTATGATGCATTTCAGTCTGCACTGGGAAGTTTTCATGACATAAATCAGCCTGGCATGACTTAATGGTCTATTAAGAGTGGTGCAGCATGAAAAACAATAGAAAAGGCTGTATTTTATAGAAAGTGGTATTAGGTTTTGTGACTAGAAATTACATTGCTCAGATGGTTCAGATTGGTGAGAAAGAATTCTGTTTATTCTTCTTCATTCTGACTCTTGCCGGGAAAGCCTATACAATGAATGCTTTTATTTTTATTACATTCATGAACATATCACCTTCACTTGAGACACTGAGGATTTATAAAATATTAGTAACGTGGAGTGGTGTGTGACAGGAGAGATGAGATCATGCTTCGCACTGTGGTGCCATCTTTCAGTGCCAGAAATCTTAAATTTCTATCAAAATGTGCTATCTTGGCTGTCTGCTACCACTTTTTCAGAAATTTTCAGGACAGGGTAAGAACGACAGTGGACATTAGGCTTTTTGGATTTGTTAAATGAAAGAGTAAGACGTCATTATTTTTTAAAAGGTCAGCAAATTCTTCAGATTTAAAGGGAAAAGGTTGCTGTAGAATGAAATTCAGGTTGCTTTGTGTACCAGTAAGAGATTAAAATATGGAGCTGACTTCTTATGATTTTTCATAGCCTATAAATGCCACTCTAAAAGTCTTGCAGTCCGTAGCGTATCTACTTTGCCTAAAGTTCAGTCGCTGAAGTGCAGGAAGTGATCAAGAGCCCCATTATTTAATATTTTTTTTATTGCTGAACTCTAGCTTGGGAAAATTTTAAGATGTTTAATGTATAACTTTTATTTTTTAACTTTCAAAGTTTCTCAAAACATGCTCAAACGAGTGGGAATTGTTTTCCTATTTCTGTGGCTTCTTAGTTCTGAGTATCTCCGTAAGTCTTTGAAGATTAGTCTATAAAAAAGGTCTGTTGATGTGTTGCTCTTCCCAAGCTTTTCCCTTCCTTTTAGTAAAAGGAGTAATTGGTTACTTTTCCTTCAAGAGGGACGTGGAAATCAATACGTTAATCTGTTCACTTTTCCCTTTACTTTCTTTGCTCTATTGCTGCCAAACAATTTACAGCTTGGAAATGATCTCAGTGTTACTCCACAGCAAAACTACTGTGTGCCCTATTCCTTGAGTGTTAACACTGTCAGTCAGAATAAATAGTCATTTTTCTTCCTCCCTTCTTTTTCTCTCTTCGTTTAACAGTGTTCCAAATTGAGCAGAGTGTCTCCTCTCAGCCTTATTTATTCTCAAGGGTAAATAAACCAGGAATTTGTCACCTTTCTCACTATAGATGTAGCCTGAGCCTATGCAGGCTCTTTACGCTTCTCAGCATCTCCTTAGCTCTTCTCTTCAGCATGTGAATTCATGTCTTTTTGAAGGAGGTAACCGGATTACACTCATTATTTTGATGAAATCCTGCTGTATCAGCAAGGGCTGTGCTTCTCCTTTTTAAACATATTGCCAACAAACCATCCTGCTATCTCCCGTGAAAGAAAGAATCAAGGCATATTACATGTGTTTTTGTTGGCATAATTTGTTTCGTTAGGTCAACTCACAGAAGGTAGAAGTGGCACAAGCCATCCCCTAAGGGTACAGTTTATGTAAGGAACCAGGCTAAAGTGTTAAGATTTTAGGAGAGCACATCTTTTCTATGTGATCTGAGCAAAAGGTATATCCTGAATCTCAGGCACTTGAGGAAAAAGGAAAAAATTACAAAACATTCTCTAAAGCAGAGAAAGTTCTGAGTAATGGAAGTTACTGGGCAAACAGAACCAGTGCTCCTTTTCGTTACATACATTAAAACTAAATCAAAAACTTTCTAGATGGGGTTTTCCAGCAGCATCTGTAAAGTTCAGGGGCTGCTTAGAAGAGATGATTGGACAAGGTATAATAAAATAGAGATGTATGACTAAATGAGAACAGGCTACAGTCTAATGCTGGAATGAAATTAAGACTGATATTTAAACTAAATATTTAAATGCTCTGTAAAACAGAGAAGAGGAGGAGCCCAGGAAAAGTGCTGCTGCTGAATTCAGAGCACTGGAAAACAGGATGGGGGAGTGGAAAGTAAATGCCTTTATTTTTGGCTATGTAGGAGGCAGACTTGAATTTTTTTAAATAAATATTCTTTTTTTTAATAGTTTTTTTTAATAAATAAATATTTTTTAAATAAATACGTATTGACATTAGTCCTAGGGAAGAATGAAGAACAAATCTTTTTTTCCGCCATGCAGATTTATTCCACTTCATTCTTTTGGGCCATTCAGAGATAAAAGAGAGATTCTGTGTGTCAAAATATATAGGACAGTTAGCAGTTTTTATTTATGGGTTCTCTACACTTCTTTCACCTCTTGCAAAGAAGGAAAAAATGCTTCTGCTTCCATGCTTTAAGAGATTATCTGCTTCAGTGTTTCAGACCAACTGAAGGATAAAAATGTTGTTATATGTGAAATTCAGAACCTGAATTTAAATTGAAAATTAGAACAATTAGTATGAAAGAAGGTTTAGCATTCTCAAATGATCACAATGTTGTGTTTACACGTGGTTCATCTGAAAACAGCAACAAACCAAAACAAGAGGAGTTTCTCACTTTCCATGAGACAGGAGCAGTGTGAAGGACACTTACTGGAGAACTGGTCCTGGTTGTAATGCCCCCTGCTCTCTGCCTCTTGCTCTGATTCTTCTTCCCCAGTGTTTCCTTTCGTTCAGCCTGCCAAAAGTCCTCCCCACTTGTACCGTGTGCTTCTGCTTTTGTGTATTTGACCTATGGTTGCAGGACACATGAGAACTAATTTTGAAGCAGTATCAATGTTAACGGTGGTATCCAAGCTATGGATTATCCATGCTTCCCTAGTTTACAGGAAGCTGCTTTCCAGAAGACTCCAAACCAAGCACCTGCTTTGCCACCTCCACCCACGTAATTTTAAAATAATATCATGGGTCTAGTGAAGGGCTTCATGAATCACCTGTTAGCTCCACAACCTATCCATTCTTTATTTTTGTGGCGGAACTATTCACCTAAAGAAGAAATCACGAAAGACGGAGAACACTATAAATAGACAAGCAAGAGTTTAAAAAAACTGAACCAAAACAAAAAGCATTCACAAAATAAGATTTATGCATTTGTTTCAAAGGCTACTGCACTCATACAGCCTAGGAAATGGCAGAATAAGACATGAATCTCATTTTCCAGGTTACTCAGTTGTAACTCAAGTGCTAAAAAGTTACTGCCTTTCCTGTGTTTGAACACACCTAATCATTGGAGCACACCATAAGATTGAGATGTCTTTTCTCTTTAAAGAGAATTATTATCCTTAGCTTCCATTAGTTTATCCCTGATAAGAAAGATCTGAATTAGTAATAGGCCTAAGCTGTCATCGTCTCAGTCTTCTGTAATGGCTCCTGTGTCAGAGGCTACACCCTTGATTTATCATTAGTCACAGCTAATAGTGCACTAATAACTTTATGTCCGAACAACCACACATCACTTTCAGTACCCATTAAGAAGATCTGAACTTCTCAGGGAAGAACTGCTGAATCAGCCCAGGTTTCTAGAGGTTGAGGCTGCACCTATTTTGTTTTCCTCTATTTACTCCATCAGCAATAGTAGCCTTGCAAAAGATCTTTCAAAATTTCTAGAGTTTTTTATCTGCACTTCCTGGCAGCTCATGCTAAACATTATTACCAGATGTATAAATAGGATCTTAAAGGATTATTTTGTATTTGTACCACAAAATCATCTAAAATTCCAGTATCTGCCAGACAAATTCAACCAATGACACACAAAGGTAGAAGATCATTGTTTTCTTTAAAGAGTTCCTGTACTGCCTTCAATTGTCATCTAAGCTGGTATCAGGAACCAGCAAAGCAGTCCTACGTATAAGCAGTTCTATTCCATAGATGGTGTCAAGGGTTACCTCCCTTTTAAAAATATGTATTGCTTCACATGGAGCTCTGCAGGCTTCTCCTGTCCTCTGTGTAAATGTCTTAGAGGCAAGTCTTGATTTTTGCTTGTAAGAGTGGAATTGAGTTTGATCTCTTAAAATATCCGTGTGTATCAAAGGCAGCTAAGGGGGCCGCACGAATATTGTCACTGCAGTAAGGATTTGAGAGGAGCACTGAGATACCAGCTCCAAGTCTTTGAGGGCTTTGCAAAAGAAGCATGTTGATAGGATTTGTAATGTGATGTTGATAGGATTTCAAAAGTCAAAAAGCAGTTTGGGGAAGGCAACATTATCTTGTCACCCAACTGACTCTCTTAGCTCCAGACAGTACCAGGTGTAACGTTGATTGTTCAAATGAAATTAATTGATTGCTGCAGATGTACAATGTTGAAAAAGGCTGTAGGTGGAAATCTTAGGTTGGTCTGCTGTCTCTTCCCTGCTGGAAGCAGAACTGAGTATTACAGAAACTTGCTATTTTACCAGCCAGTGTGTTCCTACTTGTTCCTCAGAGCCTTTTCCCCTACCGTTATCTGAGTTTTGCTTAGAATATTTACAAGTCAGCATCTTTCCCCTTGCCCCTTTGAACCAGTCACAGAAATATATTGATGGATAATAAACAATTCCAGTTTAAAAGGAAGCACTCATCTTTATCACTTTAGCTTGCCTAAGTAATCTTCATGATGAATTTCATGTGCAGTTCACTATCAACTGAAATTAGTTGTAATTAAAGGTTGTCAAATCTGTAATTTAAGCTCTTGAAATTTGTTACTGTCACTCATTTCCTGTAATACATTTTTTTTTTCGGTGGATTTGATCCAAAGTCCACATAAGCCAATAAGAGAATTTCTACCAGCTTCAGTGAGGTTTGAATAAAGTCTCATATTCCATGGTGGAATCATAGAATCATTTAGGTTTCAAAAGATCTTTAAGATCTTTGAAGTGCTTCCAGGGATAGTGATTCCACCACCTCCCTGGGCAGCCTGCTCCAGTGCTTGACAATCTTTTTGGTGAAGAAATTTTTCCTAAAATGCAATCTAAACCTCTTCTAGCATGACTTGAGGCCATCTCCTCTTGTCCTATCATTTGTTACCTGGGAGAAGAGACCGACCCCCACGTGGCTACACCCTCCTGTCAGGGAGTTGTAGAGAACAATAAGATCTCCCCCAAACCTTCTTTTCTCCAGGCTGAGCCCCCCCAGCTCCCTCAGCTGCTCCTCATCAGACTGGTGCTCCAGACCCTTCCCCAGCTCCATTGCCCTTCTCTGGACACTCTCCAGCCCTTCAATGTCCTTCTTGTAGTGAGGAGCCCAAATCTGAATGAACACAGGACTGGTGGTGTGTCCTCAGCACTGCCCAGCACAGGTGAACAGTCACTGCCCTGGTCCTGCTGCCACACCATTGCTGGTACAGGCCAGGTGCCATTGGCCTTCTTGGCCACCTGGGCACAGCTGGCTTATGTTCAGCCACTGTCGACCAGCAGCCCCAGGTCCTTTCCTGCTAGGCAGCTTTCCAGCCACTCTTCTCTAAGCCTCTAGCACTGCCTGGAGTTGTTGCGACTCAAGTACAGGACCCAGCATTTGGCCTTGTTGAACTTCATACAGTTTGCCTTAATTCATTGATCCAGGCTGTTGCAGTAGGAATACTAGAAAAAAAAACTTGCTACAATATCTACTTTTGATTAAAATCACCAATATAAGGTATGAACCCAAGAGTACCTGGTCTGGGGAAGGTACTTTGAGCAAGTTATGGTAATAAAATTCCCGTAGGATCGTTGAATTCAATGTCAACTACAAATCACAAGATCAGCTGAGAAAACTGTGTCCCTGGAAAAAAATGTTGCTAGTACTTGATACAGGATCAATGTACTTTTTTGCTATGAATTCACATTTTTATGTATTAGGTTTCCCCTTCCCTTCTAAATCTTCTGCCACATTTCTTATCAGATGACCAGAGTTCACCTACAAGGGATGAACTCTCTGTCTCAGTCAAGCTTCTCTGCATCAGCAGCTTTATCAGCTCCTGTTGGCTCAGTGTAACCTTTAGTATTCAGCAGCAGTACAAGGAAGAAATGCATGAAATCCATCCTATCAGATTAGAGATTCTGCTAACTATTAAGATTGGAGTAGAGTTGAGAAATCCCTTTGAAATAATATGCAGAATTTTGTTTTGGTATTTTTTTCTAAAGCTCTTTAAGAATGGAGCAGGGGCTACCTTCATGTACATTTATTAACAGCATAAAAGATATATTCAGCCATCCGTAAACCACCAACATCCTAAAAGAGAGCAGCAGAATGCACTCTTCCCATTTTGAGCAACATAACTAATGCTCACTAGTGTTCATGCTTTTCTATCTCCATTTTAATTCCTGCAGTCAAATACTGTTCTGTGCTGTAAAAACAGTTCTGAACATGATGTGATTAACCTTAGGGTCCCCCCATCCCCTCATCTCAAAGCCCCCTCGTACATGGCCTGTGCTTTCTATTCATGTTCAACCATCTGATTTCCATATCATCTATTAGCATAACAGAGCTTTAGTGTGACATTGATTGAAGCCAGCGCTTGCTGAATGCAGTATCAAAGCATAATTTGCCAGAAATCAAATCTAATTTACTGTGTACTATTCAAATTTCTCAAAAAAAAAAAAAAGAAACAAAAAAGGAAAAGAAGTTTCAATAGAAGTATATTGGGTCTGTAATCTTAATTGTTCTTTTTTTCTCCATATTTTTGGCTAGTCTGCTGGAATCCAAGCAATGTATTTCATTTTAGAGCCACTGCCTTTGACTTTCAGATGTCAGTTGGGCAAGAGGTTTTCCACTCTGCTTCTTCCAATCCAGTTAATGTTACATCTGAAATAGTAAAAAGTAATAGTCTGATAGGCACAACACTCGGTTTGCTGCTTCATAAGTTTTTTCAACAGATCCTTCTAATGATCCTAATGTTTAGTTTGAATTAAGCATTAAAGTACCACATAACTCTAACAGCTGAAGCATATCAAGTCTGCTATTACTTCTCTAACTGTACCTTTTCAGAATGTTTTAGAAATTCACCTACTTTGAGAGCAGCAATAATGGCTTAAATAAATTTTTCCCAGTGTTCCACTGAAGCTGCGCTTTGAGCAAGTCATGATCTCATTTAACCCTTCTGCAAAATGGAAGTAGTAATATTTATCTGTCCTTATAAACATCATCCATATGTGAACATAATGAGCTCTCTTTTTAGGAAAATTGAAGAACCCAAGTGCTTATTCTGTCAAAGAAGCCTTGCTGTCTCTGAGCAGGGTCACACTGCATTCTCTGGGGATAATGACAGTCTTACTGTTTGAGTAGTTAATTTGACCAAGAATTGCTCCTGCAATTATTGACTGTTACTTTCAGTTTTCAAGTTCAACTAGAAATTGCCAGATAAAACTGATGTGGTGAAAACACTGTTTAAATGCTGTAAACAATGGTATTTTGATCAGGGGCTGTCTATAAACAGAGCTATAGCTGAATATGACAACAAACTATGATAAAATGAAGATTTCCTTCATTATAGAACCCCATCTTTGAATAAATTTTAAAAAATGCATGCAAAGTTTTATTTTTCAAAAATTATGTTTTTCATGTCCTTTAAAATTATGGTGCTAAATAGTTTGGCTGAAGAAACTGTTTCTGTGTTTGATTTCATGTGAGTAAAAACTCTCATTCACTTATTTTTATAGGGAATTTCTAATAATTATGGCTGCAGAGCAAAGCTAGAAAAGATATTGTTGCGTATATATGTCATTGTTGCTGGAGTCTTTAGAAATCTTGTCCTAGTAGCTATGAGGCCAAAGATCTGCTCATGTAGTATGTCAAATGGTGGAGAGGACTTGGTGTGTGGCAGGGAGAGAATAGAGCAATAGGGTCAGTCTATGTCTGGGCTACAGACTTATTTTCCTTGTCTGTTTGGGGGAAAACAAAAAAAAAAAAAAAAAGAGGAACCTTTTTCTGCTCTTAGGAAAGTGAGAGCTGTTGAAAATTAGGGATAGGTCCAAAACTGGAAACTAGGTAGAAACCAGAGCGTATATCTCTCGTTGTTCCTTGACTACCAAATCACCTTAATTTGATCTTTGAAAGGTCTGCTACGGCAACAAATTCAGTTGTGCTGTATCTGTTTAGAGCTGTGAAATCTTGATTTACAGTACAGACCTGTGTGTGTGAGTGTCTCAGATGAACCTTTAAACTTGCCTACCTTGCATTTACTCTGTTACATGATTTGAAGGACAGGCTCATGGAAATGCCATGCCCTTGCTTCTGTTGAGCTGTCTGAGAGCACTGTCTGTGCACCCTCCACTGCACCAAGCAAACCTGAAAAGTGAATTTAGGCATCCATCATGCTTAGGTTTCATCTGTGGGATGGTCTCCTGACACCAGGTTATCAGTCACTGTAGGAAGATTGTGGTCTTGAGGCCACCCATAACCCTGCAGGGACAGAGGAGTAGGGTGTGCGTAGCTCCTGTCAAATGCAGGTATAGCACCTGAATAGATTAGGGGGTTTCTTCTCTCTGCTGTGCCTGAGGTCACTGTTGGTTCTCTATTAATATCCTGGGCAATGAACTTCTATAGCTGAGCAGAAAACACTGGGCTGATTCACTGACCTTTATTAAACAGTGGTCAGAACTGTAGAGATACCTTAGTGTGAGGTGTGTCAATAGGAAGGGAGGTTTCTGCTTCACAACTTACAGCTCTTTTTCTCTTTCCCTTCCTGTACCACTGAACAATCACATGCACTGATTACCACACTGCCATTTCCTGGCACCTGTGGGGGTTGCACGCAGATGTGCTGGGTAAAACAAGGTGAGGGAAACCCAAGTAACTCGCTGCAGCTCAGCAGCTGAGGAGTGGTGTAGCATGAGCTCAGTTCCTAGAGTATGTATAGGAACACCTTATAGAAACCTCAAAACACATGGCTATAAACAGGCAGCAAGAGGACACCTCACCCGTAGTCCTGTCTGTTCATAAGATTAACGCCTGCTAAGGTGGAGAAAGAGGTGGACACTTCTCTCCAGTGAGGCCCAGACCTCTCTTTAGGAGTGTGAGGCAGAAGAAAATACCCTCTGCCTTCTAAATTGATTGTGATTCATGTTTATTAAGTGCTTTACAGTTCATATTTTAAGAGTGCCAGCACTACTCAACTGATTCTTTTTAGGCTCCTGCTGATCTGTAAAGCCTTGGGAAGTACCTCATGAGATAACTGCAAAGTGTGTTCCAAGAAAATCAGGTCTGCTCATGTTTCTATGCAGTTAGCAGGTTTGTGTCTGTGCTGTCAGCAGGTGTAATCGGAAGCTGGGTCTTGATTGCTCTTTGTGCCTAATTAAATAGTTTGTAATTATAATGCTGAAAATGCAGTTTTCTAAAACACTTAAATTCTGTTTACCTAAAAGCTTCGTGTTCCTAAACCATCCTTCTGCACAACCACAAAACAAATAGTGGAACAGTAGAAAACGAGGGTGGGGTGAGGGATATGTTTTTGGGGTTTTTTTTTCACTTTTTTTCACCTTCTTCAGCCTACCCCAAATGTTAGCTGGTCCTTTGATAAGAATATTTGGAGGTGCTGCTTACATTTTTAAAATATGCAAAAGAGTACAAATCCAGTTTCAGTGAATTCCAGTGATGAACCAAGACTGGAGAGTTTTCGCGTCACTCATAGAAAAGTCATTTGCTTCTCTACTGCATCACGCTCAACATAGTTACTGATTTCGACCTTTTTATCTCAAATCCTCTAACACTTCTTCCCCACTCTTCTTTTTACTCATTAGCACCTTTTCTCTACCTTCACATTCCCACCAAGCATTGATTCTCTATTCTCCACCATTACTCCCCAGACGAGTCAAATTATGCCTCTCTCTTAGAAACTGTTCACTTCTGACTGTGCTTCCTTGTGCCCTATGACTGAACATTATTAATGCCAGCTACTTGAAAACATAGCCAGTCCTTCTTCTTTCTTGTTTTTACTCCAGTCTCCTTTTTTCTTTTCCTTGTGTCTTCATTATCTCCTGAAATATCTACTCCTTACTCACCACTCACCTCTGCCCACTAACTCTTCAACTTTTGCTTCTCTCTGGTCTTTAAACTAGCTGAAACCTGGATTTACCAAGTTTGTGTTCTTTTAGCAACCATTCTTTTTACACCAAGTCCTCCTCCTCAATCCGTTCTTGACCACGCTGCTTCTAAAAGGAGTGAGGGAGCTCTTGAACTTGTCATCCAGACCTTTCTCTCCTTTCTAAACCTTTTTTAAAGGTTCAGAGGGGCAGATTGAGAAAGGCAGTCTGTTTATCCTAATTCATACCTTGCAATACACAATAGCTCCAGCAGCTCTGTGAAGTATGAGACGATATGAGGGTGCTGATACCTTTCCAGAGCAAAGGTAGAATACATCCAGAGTCAGCAATATAAACACCTGACTCCTGCTCTTAGCATTTAATGTCATCAGAATTGACTCTAGCATGTATGGTTGTAATGTTTCTTTCCTTTTTTAATTTTTTTTTAATAACTGGGGATGTCACATACATATATTGCTGCTCTCTTTGTCGCTGTTGTTGTTTCTGTTTATATATTAATTCTGTCTATACTAATGAATGTTTCTGGTGTCATGTCCTCTGACATAAAACAAATCTCCATAATGTTGTCTCTTTCCTTCAATATTCCCTATCTCTCCCTTGCAAAATATCCTAAACTTACACCATGGTTTTTCTTACCTTGTAGCTCCCCCACAGTTTGTGGTGAGACCACGAGACCAGATTGTAGCCCAGGGTCGAACTGTGACTTTTCCTTGTGAAACTAAAGGAAACCCCCAGCCAGCTGTTTTCTGGCAAAAAGAAGGAAGTCAGGTAAGTTGCAAGCACCCTGTTAGTCTTTCAAGTCTTTCTAAATAGCTATATTGTTAAATTTTAAGGAAAATTATTTACATTCTCTTTCACAGATTTTTAATCTTTCACAGAAATTATTCTTTTTAAACTATTGCTAGTCTCTACTGAATTTCATGCTGCTTTTTTTTTTTTTTTATATTTTGAAGAGCACAAAGGCCATTTAAGTTGTTGAAACCTATGCTAGGCACTGTATAGATGAGTAGAAAGCAATAGTGTATATCTTAAAGGCTTTTTGTTCTGAAGCCCCCAACAAACACGTGTGTGAGACAGGCACAGTAGATAAAAAAAGGTATGACTCAATTTTGAACTAATCAGAGCCAGTAATTACAGTTCACAACCCGTCTAGACATGATCAGGCAGAATGTATCCAGCAAGCTGATTTACATTGGCATTCTCTCATAGAGCATACAGATACAGGTTTTGAACACAGAGATGCTTTCTTCAGTAAAATTGTCTCAAGAAATTTCCAGATCTGGTTTTGGAAATATTTCCCTGATCATCTTTGAAGGCAAAATTTGTGAGGTAGCAATCGGCGTTGCCATCAGCCCATACTAACATCTATAGCTTAATATTTGAATGTGATGCCACATTTCTTTACTGGAGGCATTGTGTGTACCAGCTCAGATACAACATGAAATAAGAGCTGAACCACAGATCTGCTCTGCCTCACCTGCTTCTGCTTCACCTTCTCAGGAGATCAGAAAACTGGTCCAGAGTGACAGGACCAGGCCAACAGCATTTTGTGCTCTGCCGTCTTGGTGGCTTATGTGGATGCTAAAAGCTTGGTTGCAGAGAGATTTTCCAGCTCTCTGCCAGTGTCCGTGTGAAAGCGAAGACTTTCGCACGGATGCTGGCTGAGAAACAGTTGGAGAGTTTTTGTAAATAATCCCTTTATCATTGCACCTGCGAGATGTTTTGCAATATTGTTATGGTTACCTGCAGAATTGTTTTGAAATGGGTGTTGTAGGATTTAGCCAATCATCCTGAGAGGTGGATGGTCAAGGGGCCAATCACCTTATGCCATTCAAGCGAGCTAAAGGATAAAAACCCATCTGTATATTAATAAATAATTCCGCTTTTCTAGCCTGTTTCGTTTCTCTCCGTCCCCGGTACAACAGCGACAGGCTTACAAAGACACAACACGATTACTTTATGGGTGTAAGCTTGTCTGAGTGTAAGTTTAACCTTCAGTGTGTATCTCTCAGCATACTATTTAGAGAAATTTAGATCTAGCCTCCAAGGATCACATCCTGGAAAAGCACAGTATTGTGAGTCTCACTAAGGTGACAATTTTTCCAAGGGGAAAGTAGAATAGCGTATTGAAATTAAAGTAGAAAGTACTGATGTGCTAGCAAACATTTCAAACCCCTTCCTTGTAGAGCATTTTAATAGCATGGTAATGTTTATGTAAAGTGAGCTTATAGTGTCGCACTTGAATCTAATAAAGTGGACATCCATCATGCTGTAATAAAGAGAAGAGCTTCTAATTAAAGTAGGACATCATTTTCAGGATTAAAGTCATTTAGCGTAATTGAAAAGTGTTAATACTCTATTTTATCCTCTTCCATTGGTATCACTTCAAGGGTAAAAACATTTTAAGGTGAAAATGCATCTTGTGTCTTTAATTGAATGTTATTACCTACTGATTGTACCATGTTGAAGCTGCTTAATTACAAACCTGGAAAATTAATTACCATATTGAGAACCAGATCCCTGAGGGTTAGAATAGTCTTTTTTGGCAAATAAATGCAACATAAAAATTGATACTTGCATGGTTTATAATCAAACCTTGAAACATGGCTCGATGGGGTTTACAGCATCCTCATGTTAATCTTAATTGATCATCAGTGAAGTAACACAGGTTGGGGTTGCCATCTCCGTGTATAACTTGCCAGATTTTGCCATGAGATGCCACAGAGTGAGTGAGTTTCCACATAGTGTATATCATCACAGCAATGGAGGGTGGTATCTTTGCCAAATTACATGACTTTTCACCTTTGCATCCCAACTATAAATTATTGCTTGTCTCTACAATGCTCTTTCTGCTTTTAGGGGAACTGTCTGCAGCACCACTTTCAGTGTTCAAAGTAATATTATATAGTCATGTTATCCCACTCCAGTAATTGTAGGGCATTTTTGGTTGTGAATTCATTTCTCGATCCTGTGTTTTTGAGCACAAGCAGCTGGAAGGGAGGGGAGCTGTTCCCTCCTGAGTAATTTTTTGTGCCAGCTTGTGTGTAAACAGCTGGTCCTTTGTGCTTGGTGGCCTTTTCCCCAAGGCCCAACAGCCGCCCGCCGATGACATGCATGAGGGCAGGGCCTGTGTAACCTTTAGATTCTGTGGATTAAATTCTTCCTTGAGATAAATTCAGTGGTACTGTATCAGGGATGGCTCTGGTCTCTCTGTTTGCGACCTAGCCTGCCACCATTGCGCCCAGATGAGCAACCTGACAGCTAACTAAAACCAGTGAAATTGTGACAAGCATTTACTGTAATTTAGGACAAATTATACTTCGTAGTTATCTGGTCTTTGAAGGGAGGAGTTATGAGACTGGTGAACTCCTCCTGATGGGTGGAATATTCACTGGGACGTGGTACCTTTCCAGAACAGAGATGCTGAAAATAAAAAGAAGGATTGATTCCCCTTTCTAATGCAGCGATAAAGAGGGTTCTGGAGTATTTTTCTCTTAAGAATTAGGAGCTTAATCCTTGCACTGTCTTTTACATTGTGCTTCTTTTTACTTTACATAATGAGTGATAAATGAAGTCAAGATCAGCCATGCCAAATTTCTCCTCTTTCTCGTAATATTTACTGCAGTTTTCATAATACCCTTACCCAGTAGGTATCTGTGCCAGGCAGAAGTTATCTGAAAGTTTCAAGGCAGTTCAGAAAACAGGGCAATTATTTGAGACCCAATAATTTTAGTCCCATAGCCTAAAATTGTTTCAGAATTTTAACACTTTTTTCCTATTGGATCTGACATGTTTACTGGGTGCATATTGATTTTTGAGGAAAACTTTGCTGTTACGAATTTCTTAAACATTGCTATTGAAAGGCAGTAAGAGAAAAGCCTAGTGTGAGGAGTAACCCAATAGGTTAATACAATTATAAGGATACTTGGAATGTTGAATCTTATTTAAAGCATATCTCTTTCCTTTTGCTGCCAAAGCCATAGAGTGAAGGTGTGAGTTTCACTTCAAAGTATAATTAATTTCTTATTTGAATTCTTACTTGTTTCTCAAGCAGTTTGTTGCTATCAGTTCCAAATAATTTTTGTAAACCATCAAAGTCTGCTTCAGAAAAAACTGATCCGCAGAAAATTCATTTAATACCCTACTCTACACTTTTAGATTTTATTTTTAGTCCACACAGACAAGCTTAAAAGTTAGTAGGGAGTTGTCATTAGAAAGCACAGCAGAGCTAGACAGAGCTGCAGTAATGACTGAAAGATTATCACAGTATGGTAACTGGGTTTCAGGGTATTCCTGATGCAAAAAACTGTATTTTTCATAGAGGCTTGTTGAGTTGACATAAAATCCAGACCCTATTTTACTGGAATTACTGTCGTTTAATTATTGTTCAAGCTGTTCTCCTTTCTGTCTCATTGGGCAATGCTGCTGACCTTTCTCTTCATATTGCCTTCCTTTTCCTGTTCTTTATTCACAAGAGCTGTGCCAGAGGGTATAACTTTTTCCTTGAAAACACAGCTCTCACCACTAAAACCTTTTCAGGTCCGTAGTATTGATTCATTCAGTCCTTCATCATATGCAATGACTACGAAAGCCATTCCAGTTATTATTATTGACATCTCTCTTTTCTCCAATCCAGCCCAAAGGCAAAAACTAATCTCTCTGTTTTGTGCTAACTGATATCTTATCCTACATGAAATTATTTTTTTCTCTCTGATGATTTCCACATCAGATTAATATCCTTTCTCTTCACACTTCAGGCTCTATGCTGCATTTCTCCTCTGGTGTATCACAGTTTTAATTTGCTTTTACTTCTCCTTTAAACTCTAATGCTCTGCCAGCTTCTCTTACTTCATGACATGCTCCTATTTTCCTCCCAGCTTTACTTATGTGCCATGCTTTCACTTTCTCCTTTTCTCAGAACGTGTTCACAGCCAAACAACAGTGTTCTGCTCCCTCAAGTCTCCAGGATTCAATGCTTTCTGCTAGTTTTCTAGTGTTTACTGTAGTATTATGTCCTTCTGGTTTGATAGCCAAGTATATTATTACAATTACATTCAGAATGAAGATGAACGTGTCACAAATATGAATCACTCAAGTATGATTGTTGGAAAATGTCTCCTTGCCTACACCCCAGCCAGAACACAGCACTGTGTGCTGTCAAAAGGCTGTTTCTGTTTTAAACGGTGAGTTGCCCAAGGCAGGGAAAGCAGCTGTATGTGTTCATAAAGCCAGAACCACACTTACTTTTTCTCCTCGATTATTTATAGTACTTTTAAGGAAAAATCATTGTCTCTGTAGCTGAAGGAAAAGTGGTGCTTTTGTATTTTGAATTGATGTGAGATGAATTGTCTTTGCAGAACCTGCTCTTCCCAAACCAGCCTCTGCAGCCCAACAGCAGATATTCCGTGTCACCCACCGGGGACCTCACCATTACCAACATTCAGAGGTCTGATGCAGGCTACTACATTTGTCAAGCACTGACGGTTGCTGGAAGCATTTTAGCAAAGGCTCAGCTGGAGGTTACTGATGGTGAGCTGTTAGAAATTCCTATTGTTTTTTTCCTGTTAAAAGTACTTTAAAAGCAGTGTAAATAAAGGCGTATGAGACCACATAAATCATACAAGTAAATGGACAATTTTCTGTAGGAAATAAACTGAGAAAATATCTCTGTGTTTGTCTGTGGAGTAAAAAAGACATCAAAGTCTCCTTTGCCACTTGCTTGCTTTCTGTAGGTTTGTTAACAATGGAAAAAAGGGATAAACCAGCTTAGAATAAGTTTGGTGAGAAATGAAGCTGCTTGGTTTGCTGGAGCTAAGATAGGACTGCAAAAAAAAAAAAAGAGAATGAATAGCTTTGTGATTAAAGCAGTGAATTGGGGTGCAAAAAAATATATCTCCATTCCCACCAGTCTTCCGTCCTGTCTTAGACAAGTAGGGGATGTGTCCTTAGCTCAATTAAATCAACAGTTGCTCTGAAAGTGGTGGAGTACTGTTAGGTTAGAATGCCTACAACATGTAGCCCTTAGTCCCTCCATGAAGAAGGCACCTACCTCAGACCTGTGTTCTAAGAATGCCTCAGTAGAGGTAGGTGTGAAAAAAATCATGAAAATCCATAGGTAGAGAAGAGTTTTCAGGAAAGGAAGAGCACTACATGGTCTGTCTTGGTGCTTTTCATTTCAAATTTTTGGGTTTGAAATTCATCCTGCCATGAGGTTTCCCATCTACAAACATGAATCCTTCTCATATGTCAGGAATCCTGTTGATATCCCTCTTCATCTTATTGTGGATCGAAGGCAGTTTGCATCCTTTAATGTTAGTGAAGAAAACAAGAGAATTCCTCTTATACTCAGAGACTGTGGCATTCCCCAGCATCATTATTCCTTATCTTAACTGACACATTAAATATCTCCTGACAGACTTTGATGAATTTTTGCCATTAAAACTGTTGTTATATGCAGAGGTCTACTTTTACTGTTCCCTTAGAGACCTGCCTGCACCATGAAAGTTTGAAAAGATGTCTAATTTTGAATAATCTGCCTTTTCACACGAACATATTCATCACAAGTGACAGGTAGAGAGGTTCAGGCTCATGTTATAGAGGTTTGAGCATTAATTTGATGCCTCTTCTTTGTTTTCCAAAAGCTGCCTATATTTTTATGACAAGGGGAAATAATTTCTGCCTTATCCTTGAATCTCTTCAAGCACATTGCTTTTCTGTACTTTCTGGAGACTAAAGACTTGGCTTTGCTCTGCAATCTCTTAAAGTCCTTTCTCTCATGGTCTATGACAAAATGATGCATTTTCATTCAATTCAAATTTAAATGTAGATTAAAAGGTCATTTAAAAGGAATGGAAAGGCAATATTTTTTAATATCTGTCCATAGTGCTGCCTGATTCAGGGCCATGACTGTGATTGGAACAAATAGAACACACAAATATTGGCTGGGAGGACATTGAGCTGTTAAATGCTCACACCTGCTGATGCTGCACAGATTTACAGCAACAGGCACTGAGTGGATCAAATCGGGTTCAAGGATGCTAGTGATGAGAAATTCTTCCTTTTGACAGCCAAGGGCTTTGGTCCATCTTTATCTATTTCTTGTGCGGGGAAAATAATAAATCCTAATTGATCTCTTTGGAATTTTCATTAGTTTGTTTAACAAGCCAAGGGAAAGTGTCCCTGCTGAAATGCAAGCTCATCTCTGGTTAATTCTGATTAAAGGCAGCGTACATTGCACATTGCTCAAGAAAGCATTAGCTGGTGGCTCTGCTGCTCAAGGAGCGCAAGGCCTGCCTTCCTGAAATGCTTTCCAGAACCCACTGTCAGCATGATCATTATGAAATAATACAAGATTGCTTTATAGAAATACCATTTCATCCCGGAGTCAAAGGGCGGGTGAGGTCAGGAGAAAAGTGCCAAAACAACATTGTGGAGCTGAGATTATGTGAATAAATGTACCATTAGATCACAGATATTTTTTTAATTGCTTTTAGTTAGAAAGTTAACCATAAATGTCAAAATAATCTGTTTTGGTTGATGCTGAGCAGAAGTTGTGGGAGCTAATGACTTTTATCAGTAGGGAAATCTAATTTAATAGTTTTAAGAATATAATAAAAGATAAAGACTGTGCATGCTAGCTATATGCTTAAGCGTTAGTGTTCTAGTTTTTGGCTGGTGATTTCAGTTTTACTTCCTAGCCCAGAATTTTTCTGTTTGGTTAATGATTTAATAATAGTGGTGAGCCATCTTTTTCATTTTGAACACATTTTTGTTTGATCCAGAGTAATTTAGATCCAATTGAAGTTCCAACACAGAATGAAAACATGTCATGTGCAGAAAAACAAGTGCTTAATTATACCATATATAGCAGTGTTTCAGTTGTTACATTTTTGCACTTACAAGTCTTTACTGGAAATATTTTTAACTCAAGTGTTCACATGAGAAGAGATTACTAGCTGTGATGAAATGTGCTGAGTTGAGTGATAATTTTGCTGATTATGGACTGTGCTAAGAGCCTTCAGCATATTTGAAATTCAAATCTTGTATTTTCTTGAAAGGCTATCATGTAATTCACTGTCTAATGCACATCTGGAAAAGCAAAATCATTTTAAAAATTGAACAATCTTAGCAATCCTTTCAAACCCAAGAAATGAATATACAGCTCGCAATCTTAAAATGACAGATCATGCAAATAAACCAAGTGCTTCCATCTCTGTGCTCAACATAAAAGGAATAGTTTCCAATTAGTATTGTGTTAGTATTTGTCAATCATGCGTAGAATATTTTGGAGAAGATTTTAATTTCTCCTCAATAAGTATTAAATTTATTAGTAAATGTTTCACAGTTTGCTTGTGAACAAACTTGTCTGCAAATCTGGCCACCATGACTCTTAGCCCTCATCCAACGTATATTACGTTTTTTAGGAAGTGTGACACTTTCCAACAGGAGAAACCCAGAACAAATTCACAGCTTCCTCTGAAGCTCTTCCGCCAAAAATAAAGACAGACGAGGGATTGGTCTCTGCTTTTCCACCTTTCAGAGAGCACCCTGCCCTCTCATGAGTGTTCACTATGTGAATTTCCTTACTTGTGTCTGATTTTACCTATTAATTCACCAGGACAATTTTTTTAAATTTTGATTTTGTAAGTGCCAAAGTAAAGACTTCATTTTGTCTTTCTGTTATTTTAATTTCCATTGTAATTTTACCACAATCCCCTCAAATTTAAATATGGTTTCAGTTGATCCAAATTGCATTTTTAGTGAATAAACTGTTCATGAACAAATATAATTCGTTCTTTTCCTATAACCTGCTCCAAAATTAAGATGCATTTTAACACAAAAAGAATCTGTTATTTTTTCAGTTACCAGAATATACAGATATATGGATACTGGCAAATAGTTTCAAAACCTTTTTTAAAATTAAATTAGTTTTGAAATCAACTTCTGTTTTACCATGCAAATATATTTGTAGGTACACAAAATGTTTTTGTGGAATGCATATAGAAGTTTCCAGCTAGGAGAAAACTATGTAAATGAAAAAAAAAAGTATTTAAAATGTTTTAAAAGCAACTAATAATCCCCACACCATTTTGTGGCTATTTTTCACTAGCCGTCTGTTCTTCAGAATGCTTCTAATATATATGTAATTTTAAACTCTAACCAAGTTTTGGATCCTTACTAATGAGGACCTAAGTAGTAGGAATACAAGCACACACATGTTTTAGAGAAGATTTACAAGTCATAGTTGTGAAGACAATACAGCCATTCACAGATCAGTGGAAACCCTAAGTGTTCATTTAACCTTTAGCCTTAGTGTCATGGAAACCTGTAGTGGTCTTTCACCCATAACACCCTTGAAAATGAAGATTCCTTCTGGCCAGGAGGCTTTCAATTACACTATTGATCAGAGCTATTTAAAGGATTATGAGCTCCTCATTTGGCCTGTAAAAAAAAACTAATTACATGCCAAAGAACAATATCTGTAATGCAGTAGGTTTTGAAAATACCTACGTTGCTACACCTATGAGACACTTAGATGAAACAAATAACTGCAGTGGAATAGCTAGCAACTTAAATCGTTATTTTTCCTTAGTTTTTAGCTACCTAGAATACTGGGATTTGCTGTTTTATATCAAATCTAAAAGATAACTTGCACAGCTAAGTTTTAATTTGAATATACTGATGCTGCAGCTACCCTGATAGTACATGTGAGCTGAGATCAATTTTTATTTCACCCAATGGCTGAACTGTGTAGTCGTAAGGAACCTTAATGAGATTAAAAATTTTGTATTACGGTGAAAATGCATTACATTTTTCTTGTTATATAGTGTTTCCTGTCCTATATCTGGGTTCAGTGGGTGATATTTCAGAATTTCCAAAATAGCTTTCACATTTTGGTGTTGAGAAATAATCCGCATTGGCTTTCTATTTTCAGTTTCAAAATATGTATTGGCTTTCTATTTTCAGTTTCAATTTCAGTGAATGTGATGAGCTCACACTCCAAGGTGTGATTCTGATAATATTAATGATTCTGTTCTTTCTGACTCTTGTTAACAAAAAAAGGTAGGTAATATTTTTGCAACATTAAAATTTCAGAAACAATTATTTTAGGCATAAAATGTACCACTAACATATCCCCGATATATTTTATTTATTAAATAACATGATGAAAGCGCTTTGCATCTGTTGACGGTTCCAGAGGTTTGCGTCTCAAACAGCTCAAGTACAACAGAAACCATGTTACTTCATAATAATTTGTTTTCACTTCACTGTTAGAGTCAGGTGTTGTGTATGGACTGTAATAAACAGATTCTCAGCTAGAATAAATGATTCAAACTCAATTGACATCAGCAGAGGCAGGCTAACACCAGTTTAGAAGGTAATCCTGCCTTCTACAATATTTAATACCGATCACACAATTGTTCAGTTGTTTAAAGATTTAAAACAGCATCAGTAGGGCTGGTAAATATATAAAAATACATTAAAAGAAAAAAGAGTTCTCAGTTCTGTTATATAGATTTTATGCAGGAGTCCTAGCCTTGTTTATATTCAAGTATTTCACATTCAATTTGTGTAAAAACATTCTTTAGAAACAAAGGTTATATTTTGTTGCTTAACAGATGGCTCAGAGAATAGGTTCAACAACAGAATTATTTAGGAGAAAATGGTCTTTCAAGAAAAATGAACATGAGCATTTTACCTCATCTTCAAGGTATCCCACTGGTCATGGAATGAGGGTTATACACAGCTATGCCCTCACTCACTGTTTGCAGGGTCCTTTAATCAGCATTGCAGGCATGCAAATGTAAATTATCAGGGAAAAAAATTAGGAGTTCATGGCTTTAAAAGGTGATGAAATTATTTGATAAGTAAGCTGTTAAATGGTGTGATTGAGTTTGAGCTTTTCTCCACTGGAAAGAGCAGTACAGTCATTTAGATCACTGAGATTATGAAAATGTTTTGTATAACTCTTAGATATTTTTGCTGGTGAAAACTTGCAAGTAGAGTAGGAATGGGGGATGTGGTTGGTACCCAGGCTAGAATAACTATAGTGTTTCACTTTTAACTCAGCAGGTTTTCTGTTTTAGACCACAAGTTGGGTAAGCAATTAAGCACATTTTGATGTGACATCAAAGGTGTGCTTTGAGTGCTTTCCCAAATCGGAAGAAAAGAGTGATGTACTTCAATTCTTTTCTGAATCAAGGTCTTAATTTTCATCCTATGTTAAACAAATGAGTCTGATGATCTTTGCTAACAGATGTTTTTCTATCTACATGTTATCTCGCAGTTGTGAAATAAAACTCTTACTAAAATGCTTTTCATATATGCCAGCTAATTGTTAACCTCTATCTATGGCTCCTTCAAAAATAATGTTTTTAGCCTCTTAGAGGCTGACTTCAAGCAGCCTCTCAAAACTGGTCCTGTGTGGCAGAATAAGGCTCACAGCAGCAGCAGAGGATGTTAAAAGGTGTGGATGCCAATGCCTGTGCCACTGTTCAGTCCTGACAGATCGGCCTCCGCCCATCATCCTCCAGGGCCCCGTCAACCAGACTCTGGCAGTGGATGGCACAGCTCTGCTCAAGTGCAAGGCCACCGGCGACCCCCTCCCTGTCATCAGCTGGCTAAAGGAGGGATTCACCTTCCTGGGCCGAGACCCTCGAACATCCATACAGGACCAGGGGACGCTCCAGATCAAAGCACTGCGGGTGAGTAATGGCAGCACAAGGCGTGTGACGGGTTCTGCATGGCCAGTTTGGAGCTCTTGGTGAGTGCCTCAGCCCTGCCGCCTTCCTGTTGTCTTCAAAATTAACTTGTTGTTTTTACTGTACAATTCTCACCAAGTCATCATCCATTCTTTGACACTGTGTAGGAAAGGGCAGGGGAAAGAAGAGCAAAACTGACTTCAGATATTTCTATGAGAATTCCCTGAAAACAGAATTGGTATTTAAAATCTTATGGATGTAGCAATAGAAGACATGAGTTGGGGGTAGATAGAAGTATAAAAGGACAGTCCCTCCTTATCTTTTAAGTTGGTCTTACCCTGAAGCCATTGGCCTCTCTGTCAAAACTTAGAGCAGTTCCTTGGCAACACCTGATCATAATTTTCCAAGTACTTGTGCTAGCACATGATCTGGAGCTCATCAGGGTTTGACCATGCGCTTTCTCCATCAAAAACTCATCAGTCCTGAGCTGGCTGATTTGTTCCAGTGTTATGCTTTCTGGAAATGTTCCACCAGGCTGCAAATGGGAAAAGACAACTAATCCTGTAGCATACATGCGGTCATATGCAGAGGGATTTCTATTAAAAATTAAATACCTATTGTAATATTTACATTTTTACACATGAGATAATACAATATCCTATAATACTGCAAATAAGATAATGTCATATGTTGTCGATAAATATTGCATCACTAATTTCTTTTTTGGCATTAATTTTTCCCTGTTCGAAGATAAACACGTGTATTTGTTTGTGTGTGTTTGGACAAGCATGCATATGGAAAAATAGTAAGTTATATGTACTTATTTGTCAAGAACTTGAAGATAATTTCAGAAACCATTTAATTTAATCAGCAGAAATGTCTGCACTTAATTTTGCCGTCCAAAGAAATGTCAATAAACATAGTACTAATGACAAGACATGAAGAGCAGTTTTGTTTTCTGATACCATCTCATCAGTGATCATAGATGAATTGTGAACTTCCTTGGAACAAAATGGAATTTATTAAAAAATTTATGCTAGCTTTCCTTGAGTAAACAATTTATCCTTCCTCCCTGGGCTGAAGGCAGGTTTAGGCCATGAAGGTTAATGCGTTTTTCCTGTAGAGCTGGATTAAAGAGTGTGCTTGAATAGTCAAGATTCCCCAGTAGTGTTAGAAAGCAGCAATTAAAGGTGGAAGCTTAGTGATTTCAAACAAACTTTCAGGCACTGATGATGGGCTTCTGTGGAGTGTCCACGAGGCTGAAGCTCTTGGGATACCTGTCTGCATGCTGCTATGCAAACAATGAAATTTGTTCTGAATCATGCCAGTGCATTAATCTCACCATTACAGTCTGTGTCTGTAAACTAAATAAATTGCTTGCAAGAGGAGAAGAAAACAGTATTAGTAGTGAGTGTGGTTCTGAAAGGCATGAGGCTCTTATTGATCCTTAAGTGGCTCGTTCACTGGTAACCAATTTTCCTTAAAGGCTCAGAAACGCATTTTTGAGAAACACCTCTACAGCAGTAATGTGCACTGTTTGTTTGACTCCAATTTAAGAACAGAAACTACACGGAACCATAAACACCAGTTTTCTCCTGTGCCTTGCAAATTTTATTAATTAAATATGGATTTAAATGATGAATGTTTAACTTTTCTCTCAGGTCTACCTAAACAAGGACTAGCACCACTTTCTAAGGAAAAAAAAGGCCACAAAAGTGTCCAAGTATGCTTATATACCAAGTTCAAAATAAATTAGTAACTGCCACCCACGTATCCTCTGCCTTCTGGCTGAGGGTAGATTTAGATTAGGTATCAGGAAGAAATCTTTACTGTGAGGGTGGTGAGGCACTGGAACAGGGTTCCCAGAAAATTTGTGGATTCCCCATCTCTGTTCAAGGCCAGGCTTGGATGGAACTTTGAGCAACCAGGTTTAGTTGGCTGGAACTTTAAGCAACCATGGCAGGGGGTTGGAATGACAGGATCCTTAAGGTCCCTTCCAACACAAACCATTCTCTGATCCTTTTCTGCTATTTCTGTTACAGCACAATCAAATGATTCATGAGCCTGCAACAGTCACATAGCATGAACATAGTCATAACATGAATATTGAGATTTTTCTGATGAGCCAATCTCTCAGTTGCCCTGGGGAAGATAACTAAAAACTCATATATGTCACTCACTCAGTACCCCTTCAGACAGGTCAGCATTGATGGAAAACTCCCTTCTGCTCTGTAGAAATTCACCACACCAGGATTAGACATCTGCTTTAACTAAGGAACGAAACTTTCTTTTTCTGAATAGTAAAGATTTTTCCATTCACGTCTCCTGTTGTTTTGGTGGTTTTTTTTTTTTCCATAGCACAAAAAAAGTATACATAATTGAATTACCAACACACTAAATCAGTATCTAATTCATCCACAGCCTGGAAGTTAGATAATTTGCCATGACTTGCAAGAATTCTGCAGTGTATCTCCAGCTTGCTTTGTATGTTGTTTGCCTTCTGCAAGTTACTCTGTTGTGTACACCACATACCTCATTGAGGATGCCATACACCATCTGTCACAGTAGTACACAAATGAAGTTGAGAACCATAGCCTTGAGAAATATTCCCCATTATCATGTAATGAAGAATTATATATTTAATAAAATCTCAGAGGAAGCAAAATAAAACTCTGCTTCAAAATGCTATAAGGCTATCTCCTCTGGAAGATCTCTCCTTTCGAGAGTCTTTCTCATTTCAATAACAGCACTGCTATATTTTGAGTCTTTGGGCCATTGTCAGAGGAGTTTTCATTATTGCTTGTGTTTCACACAAAAAAAATCTCCTGAAATGCAAGTTATGCTCATTCAGAAAATTGAGCTGGCATTAATGAGTTGCTTCCTCCCATAAGAAGGAGACTGCAGTCTCAGTGTATCTGAAGGAAAATAGCAACAAAATTCATACATGACAAAGCTAAAAATCAATTAAAGTCTATATCAACAAGTAATCTAAGGAACATCTTGCTTTTTTGCATTGACATTCCTCTTGAAGAGTGACGTGTAAGGACATATGTTGTAGTGCCAATCTGCATTTAACAGAAAACTCATTACAATTCCTTAAAGTCCAATAAAACTTCTTGAATGCAGTTCTCTTTCCATCAGGTCATGTGATGGTGAATAAAATTCTTCTTAATCACTAGAGTCAGCACTCTCCCTCTTCTGCTTCCACCTCCAGATTACCTTGTTTTATGCGTAGTGGAAGGAGAGCTCCTCCATATATTTTGTGATTTGTAAAGTTACCATTTTCCATCCATCACTGTAGTCTTCACTAGTTCCTGATTCAGAAATCTTTATTTTAAATTTAAATAGCGAATGGGAAGAGACTTGGCAAATTTGCTGGTAAAACAGTTTATACAGCAATGAGATTAATATTGGCAATCTAATTCAAAGCAGTTTCCCGAAATAAATTTAAAATATTTGAACGGACAAGGGAATCACAATAGTTTTATACAAATGCAGGTTTTTTTGGTACCAAAGGGCCTTGCAAGCCTAAACTAAAATCCCATGTGAAACGGAAGAAAGGTAAGCATGGTGTAGGATCTAATTTAGTGCTGCTCTTTGGAAATTGCTTGGAGGACTGTCTGTGCAGAGAGAACCACTGTTAAGTTTCAGCAGCATTTGTATGTGGGGTGTATAGAAATTACTTCATCTGTCATAAGAGTCTGAGGTGATGTAACATCCTTCCTGGCACTGGAAACCTCTGGGTCATCATGGGATAATGAATGCTGAGATTTTACTGTCTAAGAGGTTAATTGTTATATTGTTACCTGATTTCACCTGCATTTGTTGAACCAATGCAAACATTGACACTGTCAAGAGCATCCATTCTGGAGCATTTAAAGTACCATTAACAATATGAAAATTAGAATTAGTAAAGTATTAGAAGCAAGTAATCTTATTATAGTTCTCTAAAAGCAAGCCACCATTAAATGATTGCTTGAAAATGTCTGGTGCCTTCTAGTCTGGTGTCAAATGTAGGCTAAGTCCTTCTTAGCAAGGAACATTTAGAAAAAGAAAATTAGAGTAAACTTAGCTGATTCTAGAAGGTTGTTAAAACTGCCCTTATGCCCTTTTTCTGTCCAGCTGTCCGATACTGGGACTTACACTTGTGTTGCTACAAGTTCCAGTGGGGAGACGTCCTGGAGTGCTGTGCTGGAGGTGACAGGTAAGCAATGCTCAGGGATGTGTTCCACTTGGCACATGAGGAAAATGTAGACCATATGCCAGCAGTCTGAGTCAAATCATCTGTTCTAGAACTTCTGGGCCTGACATGGAGAAGTTTTGGGTGAGAAGGCTGTGTTCCTTCACACACTTTGCATTTCATTACTGTTGTATTATAATGCCCATTGAAATCACAACAATTTTCATGTTTGTGTCCAGTGACAGCAGTATGCTTTAATTCTTCTGACAGGAGTATTAATAAAATGAGGATTTATCCAATAATTGGCTTGGGCAAGAAAAGTTCAAAGTGCTCTCTGTGAGTACTGCAGTCGATTTGGATACAGGAACTTTCTCAGCAACGGAGATTTTGGTATTTTACGTACACTTCGGCAAGCTGGGCTTTCTTGTTATTCTTTCTTTTCTTTTTGGGTTTTGTTTTGTTTTGTTTTGTTTTGGGGTTTTTTTGTTTTGGTTTTGATTTTTTTTATATTTATATAAAACCTTTTGAGTTTTGCATTTTTTTCTTTCAGTATATAATTAAAGAATGATAGCTCTTCATCCAAAAACACTTGGTAGTAATGCAGTTGTTGACTTAGTTCTTTATAGATTAAGAACATCCATTATGCTGATTTTGCAGATGTTTGCCATGTTTTTCATTTTAATCTTCTACTTTGATCAAATTATATAACCAAGGATAAAAAGTAATTGTTTTGTATTTGCCCTTCACAGAATCCGGTGGAGCAACAGTCAGTAAAAATTATGATATAAATGACCTCCCTGGGCCACCATCCAAACCTCAGGTCACTGATGTTACTAAGAACAGTGTCACCCTGTCCTGGCAGCCAGGGACCCCTGGAAGCCTACCAGCTAGTGCATATATCATTGAGGCTTTTAGGTATGTGAATTATACCACTTTTAAGCTCCTTTCTTTCTAATTTTGCTTAAACCCTGGTACCAAGGTTTTGTGGTGTTCTTTTGGACTCTACACATATCGTTAGAAGCTCATTAAATGACTCAACTCCCCAGAAGGCATTGATTCATATTCTTTGCATTGATTTTTTTGTAATTTATCACTTTTTTCGAAGTGATTAATTGGAGGACATCTAACTATTTCTTCAGGTCAACAAGAATATAACAGAACAATGCAGTAATTATTTGTTACTTTTCCCTTAACATTGATGATCAGTGAGAGTCTCTTGTGAAAATGCTGCAGGTTCTTGGCTATCATAGTACAGATAATATGAAAATAAATGGGTAATCTTGAAGCCTCTTTTCAAACTTTAATTCCTGCTCTTGTTAAGGCAGTACCTACTAAGGAGTCAAAGTGCTTTAAATTTCTGGTTTTTTAGTGGTTTAGATAGATGAAAACTTCTAACTGAAAACACCAGTGCTGATAATTAGGATTTATCCTGCAGCCTGAGGCTGAAAATAATCCAGGTGCTCCCCTGCACACAGCAGCAATTACTATGTGGTACAAAAGAACTCCTGGGCTCCAATTCAGCAAGTTTGTTTGAGCATGGGCCATATTTTGACAAGTATCTCTAGAACACATTTTGGCTTAAAGATCTGCACCTTCTTAAATGTGTTCCTTAATCCAGATATTAAAAAAATGACAAATGCTTCAGTTCATATCTAAGTTAAAATTCATGCAAGAATTTGTCAAAATCATATGCATGCAAATTTTAGCTCAAATGCTATGTTGTATGTAAAGAACAGTACTGTATTTGCAGTTTATTGGTTTTGTTCTAGAACTTACTCTTTATGCATTGCATGAAGTGATTCAAACAACATAAACCTTGTAGCTTTCCACTTCCTTTTTCCTTTTAATATATTTAAAGATTTTTTTATCAATGCTGTACAACAAAGCACAGTAAAATAAAATTTTCTTTTTAAACTTTTCTGATGTTTCTCCCTCGATAAGCTTTAATGGCATCCCATCAATAACTTTTATAAAAGCCAGACATTTTCATTAAAAGCTGTTTTAACAATCACATTTGAAATCTTTTCATATGGTGGATTGTATCTAATTATAATAATGTTGAATTGAAAATGCAGTGACAGAAAAAACATTCACCTACTTTCCTCCATTTCAAAGCATGTTTTCAAAAATTTTTAGCTTTGAGTGTGAATTTAGTTCGAGGAGAATACTTTTCTTCCAATGACAGTTTATTGACGTAGTTTACTTAGCAGCATAGAAAATTATCTTTTAAGAGAACTTTCCTTTCTAAGGCTTTTGTTCAAGAGTAGCCTGTTTATCATTCAAATTTACTTTATGGCTTTCTACCCTTTCCTTTTACAGGTATTTATTTCAGAGAAATAGCAAAAAGTTTTACTTCTATTGCAAATAGGAATACTTTTGGCAGCTGCGTTATGTTTCTTAGCCCATCTCAATGAGTTAACTGAAACAAATATTTTTAATTTCACCCTGCATTTACTCCTTTTTTCTGTACTTAGAGTTCAGCCAGGGTTACAAAATAGGTCCTTTCACTTCTTTATTTTTCTCCTGTATTAGTTTATAATCTTCCACACTTTTCTCGTTGCAGTCAGTCTGTGAGCAATAGCTGGCAGACGGTGGCCAACCACGTGAAGAGCACCCTGTACACTGTGAGAGGCCTGCGCCCCAACACCATCTACCTGTTCATGGTCAGAGCCATCAACGCACAGGGCCTGAGCGACCCCAGCCCTATGTCAGATCCTGTCCGAACTCAAGGTGAGGGGGAGATTTAAGGCTTATGTGCTTGAGCTAAAACAGAAGGAAGGAACTTAGGGTTGACTGATAGGTCAGTCTGGCCATTTGGCTTTAGCACACTCACTGAAGGAATCATTATTTGAGCTTAACCAATAAAAATAAAAGTAGTCCAATGTTTGCTGCATCAGTCTGGGGCTTACAAGAGAAAGGTTACATCCTTAATCCTTTGTACAGTGTAGACCTTTTGGTTTGCAGTTCACTTAGACTCGATTTGCTCCTGGTTTCTCTTGAAAGCAATGTGCGTTAGCCAAGCTTTTCTGAAAAGCACTCTGAATACCCTCCTCTCCTCAGTATCTTTTTTCTCTATGTCCTTTCTTCCTCTCCATTAGTGTAGTAGGGGTATACTATGATAACAAGTGTTTATAGCAGGCAGACACCATGTTTAGAATTAGTTTTAATCAAAAGAAATGCACAACATATCCATAGTGTGTTGATTAATCTGAGCCAACACTGAGGCAGAGAATTCATGTAAATTAAGACATCTGCATGCTAAGAATATATGGAAGTTATTCTGAGAAAGGTATAGGCCTTCTATTTATAAACACCTACATTTCTGAATTCTTTGTATTAATCCATTGCATAAAGCAAGAGGGAAGGCTGAAGTGAAATGCCTCATTTGTAGGGTGGTGATAGGTTTGGTAGCTGTGGTCCTGCATTGCTGTTGCATCAGCTATTGCATCAAGGTCTAACTGAATATAACTGCCACAAGCAGATTTCCCTTCACAGCATGAATTTTTTTGGCTTTGACAAGACATTGTTTGAACACCTAATTCAAGAGTGTAGTTCTGTGTTAAACATGTCGTAATACAGGAATTCATAATTCTTTGGAATCATAATTTTTTGAATGCAAAGTAATAGCTCCTGTCACAGTTAATTTAAAATTAAATCCTCTGTCTGTATTTATTCTTTTTCAGAGACTTCTGTCTCTGAAGATCTAAAGGTGCCCATGGAGAGCACATCCTGAGTCAGTCTCCAGCATGTGTGCTGGAAGTTGTTTGGGTCCTTTGCTGGATGGAAAGAGATAAACAAGAGTAGGGTGTTATTTCTTTATCACGTAACCATGCAGTCTCCCTCATCCCAGCCTAGTCCTGAATAAATCTGTCCTGAATAGTTATACCCTCAAAATAGTACTCATGGCTGGAAAAGGAAAAACAGAGCTGTCTTCTCAAAAGCTGGAGGAGTGAGTTGTGCAGGATTTCATGGTCTGACTATCCATGAAGTATCACAAGTTTCCTTCTTTCTTATTTTCCCATTATTATAGGGTGACTCATGCTTTTCATTGCAACAGCCTTTTAGTCTGCATAACTTATCACCTAGCTAAAAAAAAACAACTTTGTTTGGCATTTGAGTGTCAAGTATAGACTTTTTATCTGACATACTGACAAGCAATTTGATTTCAGTAAAAACATGTCTTTTAATTAGCTACAGCATGTGTTGCAGCTTCCATTTCCAGAAGCTGTTTAGCAGTCAAACACACTGAGACATGTACAGGATTTATAGCTTCTTTGCAAGCCTCCAGTTTAATAGAATTAAATCATAAAATCAATTGAAAATTAACATAATGTTTTGATGTGATTTCTAATTATGCCTGAATTCAATCCAGGCTCACAGAAGAAACTGACACACGGTGGAAAGCCTATTCACAGTGGCCATGGAGAAATAACAAAGCAGCTATAGCAGTGCTATATAATAATAATTTGCAACAGGTGTCTATGGTAGCTTTAATAGCTGAACATTTAATGTCCTGGTATTCAGTATAGCAAATACAAGTAATAAGATTTCATGTAAATTTTCACCAGTGAACTGCAAGTAGATAATCAGTCACTTTCAAAAGGTTACCTAATAGCACTTATGTGAAATAAGGACAGAGAAATCAGTAACTACTCTAAGGAAGGACTTGATTTCTTGTTGAATTATTGATATATGAAACCATACATTAAAAAAAAACTTTCAAAAAACTGCATATATTCCTATCTCGGAAATTTAAATTAATAATAAATAATAGTATATTCACTGAAAGCTGATAAAAGAGGGACTAGAGAAAATATCTAACCAATTTAACTGTAATCAGGATGTAGCTTCTTGAACCAGTTTTGTTTGAGTCATGATTCTATTATTCCAATACTTAATCATACGCTTAATGACAGATCAACTGCTTTTCCATCAGGAGCCTCCTAGTAATGTGAAAATGACATTACACTGGGAGCATCACACATGCATATGTTTTCAAATGTGCATACCAGAAAACTGAATTCCACATGTACATCTTGGCATTCATTTCTTACTGTTATTAATCCATGTTATTCTGTTACTTCTGGGCATATATCCCATTAAAATGATGAAATGCTGTTCATACAAACTACTGTGTGGAAATGCCTTTTCCTCTGAGGGAGTACAGGTACTTAGTTGGTTGTATACCACAGAATGACTTAACCTAAAATGTAGCTATGGATAACTGTAGGTTTATTGTACCAAGGATCATAACTTTTTGTGGATAGAAGCATAAATGATCATCCTCTAGACCAGTCTGAGATGGAGTTTTATTTTATAATATCTCTGTTTCTTGGCTGCTTCAAATAAACATAATTTGCTAGACAAGCACCTTCACTGACCCTCATATTTGGATTATATTCCCTTTGGAGATCCATGGAGACATTTTAATTAGGATATCAATGGAAGCCTGTGGCAATATTGTTTATTGGTGACTCTGAACCCATAACAATCCAGGATTATGAACGCGAATTATTGATCATCAAAAACTACTTATTTTCAAGATCTGGGGATGTGATTAAAACTCAGTTGATGTATTGAAATGTTTCATTCTTAAGACAACTATTATTTCTTTCAAATAGCATTTAGAAGATAAAAAGAAATCACATGATGCCTATTCCCATATCTAAGTCCATCAGAAGGGGAAAACTTTGATGTATGTATTTTTTTCACGAAGACATGATGTTGATCCGAAAAATGAGGAACTGTCTTTGACTATTGAATCCCAAGGGAAAACCAAGCAGAATTCAGAGATGCCTAGACAGGCATGACCATAATTTATCAGGCCTTTTTGAATATATCTATAATCGGATTCTGACTAGAAGAAACAATTCCCCCACACACTTTGAAGGGCACATAATCTTGAAGAGAAAATTTTTGTGGTAGATTGTTTTTGTTGGCCTTTTACTAGATGAGAATCAGTTTGGCTTCCTAAATTAAATATTTTTTTTTTCATGTTTGCACTAGATTTCATTAGCTATATCTGTAAAGGGAAAATTTGCTTTGCAGAGGAAAATGCTATTTTTAGTCTTTGGTTTCTTGTGTGCATGGCGTGTGGGGAGAGGAAGCTTAGTGAAAGTTTGGAAACATATAATGACTTAATGTCATGTGTGCTCTAACAGAATAAAAAAACACTGTTCATTTTCTTCAATTATGCTAACCAATTTGGTTCCAGACATCTGGGCAGCAGTATTATTATCTGAGTACTTTGGAACTAGTGAACATTGCATCGCTCTCATCACTTACCAGAGCTGAGGAAACTTTGCTATCTAGTCAGAATACTCCTTTAAACATATTTATACTTCATTATTTCCTAAGTGGCTAGAGGTGAACAGTTTGTTTGCATTATTTGATATTCGTTTGAGTTTGTGTTTAAACCTTAGTGCTGTATTTTTTTAAAAACAGTGCTATGAAGGATGTTCAAATCAGGTCATTAGGCTACTCAGTAATTTTTATTGATGCCATATATAGCTCTTCTTATTAAAGGAATGCTTTCATGTGTGTGCCTGGCAGATATCAGCCCCCCAGCACAAGGTGTGGATCACAGGCAAGTCCAGAAGGAGCTGGGAGATGTCATTGTGCGGCTGCATAATCCTGTTGTGCTGACACCCACGACAGTGCAAGTCACATGGACGGTAAAGCTTCTGCTGTTGTTACCTTAACAGTACTTTTAGTCTGCCTATTTTGCCTATTTATCCCTTTAGTCTTTACCACCCAGAAAAGATCCAGTCCTGACCCCAATGTGAGTGCTCTGACAATCTAACATACAGCAGTGTGTGTGTGTGTCTGTGTGTGTGTCTGTGTGTGTGTGTGTGTGTGTGAGTGTGTGTGTGTGTGTGTGTATACATACATATATATGGCAATGAAATAGGCATTTTATTTTCTCTTTCCAGTCAGGCAGGTTCCATGTCTTCAGTCTTCTGCTCAAAGCAAGTTAGCTGTCTGGCTATAAAAATGAGTACGCTTAAAGGATAATTGATCTGTGGATTCATTACACTGCATGTCAAAAAATAATCAAAGTTAAACATCAACAAGAAATTGCTGTATGAAAAAGTACTTTCTGCTTCAAATCATAGTGACCTCTGACAATACCCTGTTATTTAGTGACCCAGAAATCAAAAATATCTTTCCTATGGGGCACTTGTAGTGAAGTCAGAAGCATGTGGTGCTCGTGCCTGATCCACTCTGTATTATCTGGTTTTCCAGCACAAGCCTTACCCACAGTGAGTGGATATCCTTTCATTAGAGAAGACCAGAGTCTTTTGGGCAGTGCTTAACAACATTTCTATTTGAGGGGTCAAACTACTGGGTAGAATTTCTAATATAGTGTTTGGCTTTCAAATTGCTCTGTTTCCCTTCCTGAGGCTTGATGGAAAGGATTTGTAAGAGTAGAAGAGAATTCCTAGGGTACTGCACACCAGAAGAGAGTTCTTTGCTCTTGGGGCGTCTGCCCAGAGGAAGGAGAGCCATGAGTGGAAGAGTGAGAGAAAAACTACCCTGCACAGCTCCAAAACAGTTGTATTCGATAGGATGAATTCCGCTAAGGGGGCTTTCGCAATGCTCAGGGTTTTTCTTCTACATGTCATATTGCTAAGAGCTTAATGTGTGCAGAGGATTACACAAGAGGAGATAAGAAGTGTGGTGATAGATGGTGTATTATAAGGATTACTGTTGTTTTTGCACAACTCAGCCATATTTATAGGAGCTTATGCACCATCCATATTCTGACAGATTTCAGTGGTCAGGGTACAGATTAGAATAAATAGAGAAACCCACAAATTTGTCTTTCATGGAAGATTATTTAGATTATGTGTCACTGCATTTAGCCATTGATTATGTCAACATGCAGCTTGGCTTTCTTAAAATGCTTCACGTTTCAACTACAATACCTCCAGGACGGGCTAACTAACTTTTGTAGCAAACCCTTTTGCCCAAGCAGATGGATCAGTAGTTCAGAAACTTTGGATGTCAGCAGAGAGTAATCGTAAACCTGTATCACAGCCATGTGGTGCTCCTTCGAGTCCTTTCTTAGGTCTGACAGCTATCAGAAATACAGATTCATAGGCTGGCTCTTGCTTTAACATATACTGCAAAAGGCAGCTCCAATATAAACAGAATTCAGATTTATATTATGTAACCAATGCCATTATATTTTAATTAAATATGTATGTCTCTGTGTGTATGTGTGTGTGTGTGTATGTATGTGATACATATATTCCTATAAAAGAATTTCTTGGTGCCCCTACTGAACAAGTAATGCTTGGAGAAATGGTAAGATAAAGGCAAATTGTTGGAAATACTATGGATACCAGCTTATTGGGAAGATCCCTCAAAGCATTGACCCTGTGCCACCTGACAAGCACACAGGCCTCTGTAGAGGCATTTTGGAATTGCCCAAGGGAAGAAAGACACAAAGAAAGATCTCTGAAGCAGCTAATTAGAAACTATCCAGCAACCAGAACAAAACCAATTAATTAACCATAGTCTCTAGGAAAAAAAACCCACTCCATCCGGAGAATAAAGTCCACACTATTAATATAAAATGGAGAGATAGTGTAGCTATCATATGAAAGGACAGAAGTGCCATGAGAGTCATAAGACTCTTTGTGCTGGCTTTATGCAGTTCAAAGGGTGAATGCCAAGGAATGTCCTTGATTGCTGAGTTTCTGGCATCCTGACTCACAGCAAATTAACACCATTTTCTCCCTCCTTTATGAGATTGTTTTGGTTTTGCTTTCTCTTAATTTTTTTTCAAATTTGAGTTTAAATTTAAGGAAATAGTTCCCTGTGGCTGTGTTGCAATTTTAAAATATGCACATATTTTGAAAAGAAGGTCAGGCTTACAAAGTCAGTGTTAAAAAATAAGAAGAGAAATGTCAAAATTTAGGTTTTCATTGCCACTTAAATTTATTCCTCTTGTGTATAGATATTAAAATATAGCTGTAATTATCTGGTCACATAGAGGATCTCTTCTTCACGGAGCTATTAAACATTTCTTTTTATCTTCTTTATTCTCTTTCTGGTGCCAGGTCTTATTAAATTCATACCATTGAAACCTTGCATTGAATAAAAAATTATTATTTTGTTTCACATGCTTGCTTATCTGTCATGCTCTCAACGGTAACATTTGTGTGCTTCACAAATAATACTGAATTTAACATCACAATGATAAAAATATGTCATTATCCTAACTTTACACTTAGAGAGGTGAGGTGCAGAGATAGTTATTGCTGATGAGACTTGTGGAGTCAGATATGCCCACTGTTATCAAATGGCTAATTTTAAGCCTTGGACATGATTTATTTTTACTTTTATTAAAACATTTCACATTGCAAGAGCATATTCTGTACTCCAAGAGCTTTTTTACCTGACCTCAGCTATGGGTCAGCACTTCTAGCCTCGGTGGGCATTAAACTGAAAGTTTCATTAGTGACCAAATATGAAATGTTCCCCAGCATTATGAAGATGCCCTGGGGCACAAACAGGAATAAAAATCAGTTCTTCAACATGGCAAAAGAATTGCTGCCTTGAAGTCCTGACTGCCTTCTGGGAGGCTACCAGGCAGAGGGATAATTTATTTACCTCTTTTTTTTTAATTTGATGTAGATTTTAAATGAATGTACTTCACTGGAAGCTTCAAGAGCCAAGTCCTTTAGACAGTCTTCCAGAGTATTGTCCCCATTTGCCTTGTTCCTGTAGGATCCATAAATGCTAGGGCAGTTTGAATTTCCAGAGACTCCTGTGAGTGCCTGCCAGGGAGTTCAGCACAGCGTGCGAGCTACTCTGCCCAGCTGGAGAATTGCTGTGGGTAATGCTGTGGGAGCCGAGGATTTCTTAGGATATTTTGGGATAGAAATTTGCATACTACAGAGCATGTTGCAAAATGTCTTTAGGGTGCAGATTAGCAGGTTTGCCTGAAAGGAGCTTATATCTGCAGCATAAGCTGCATTATGAGTTTCTTGCCATCATTTTAACAACCCAATAGCCATTGAAACTGTCTCGTGTTCAGCTGTGGCATGTGCAGGTTTGAACGTGCAGGGAAAATGAGTTTCCTGTTCTGCAGAAATGGTTTTGTAGATGCCTCCTGCACTATGGACTCATCATTAAAGGGGATGAGAAGGAGCACACGAGACCAGTTCTGCTTGTAGATCACATTAGGTCACTGCTGAGCAGCACCTACCCAGGAACTGCTCTCTCCTGCCTTTTAAAGGAGCATCTGCATGTTCTGTCATCTGTCCTTTGAGGGAGAAAGTGTGTCTTTAGATCAGCAACTGTTGCAGATCTTTTGAGCTGGTATCAATGACTAGAAATATTCTCTGATCCCAGTATTCAATGCGGAGAGTTCCTGCAATTGCTGAAATAATGCTGAGTAATTCATGTAAGGAAGTGGCAACCATTTACATTCTTTATTCTTTCATCAAGTCACAGTGCATGTTTCTGCAGCTCTGCCTATGTGTGAATGTCTGCCAAACTTAGAGTTGCATAGCTGAATTAATTTCTTTAACGCTAAGCATATAAGGATATTTTTAGCAGTCTGCTCTTGGCGTGACACATCATTACCACAAAAATGAAGAAAACTGTGAAGTCACAGTCACTTTATATTATATATGGCCATGTGTACAAGTGTATATAGACGTACACACGCATGTATGCACGTGTGTGTGTATCTGTATGTGAAATATACCTGTCCTACCCCTCACAAATATTTCTGGTTAATCCATGTAATTATCCAAGAGTAATTTTTTCATTAGTTTGAAAACTCTGAACAAAACAAAAAAAACCACCTTTCTCAGTAAGTACAGTGTCCTCTGAATAGTTTCCCAACATTTTGACCTTACAGAAGGCCCTGTTCATTCAGACTAGCTGTAATTGGGCATGAGAGATGGCTTTGTATCCTCTCCTTGATACTGAATGTGACCAGATGTTTATAGAAAATATTAAAAATGCATAATATTTTCTTTTGTCAGTGCCCTCCCAGACCCTGAATGATGGAATCACTGTCAATAATCTGATATTTGGGCAGATCACTCTGCGCTGCTGTAATCCAGCTACTAATTGAAAGCTCTGTGAAACTCGAGTGAGCCCCAAATCCAGCTAGTTTATAGCACCCATAAATGTGACAGCCTTGTGGTACTACTGCATTCTGCTTTCATATTCCTTCTGTTGTTTAATGTTTCAGCTTAGGAACTTAGAAGTCTAGGAGGAAAAGACATGTATGGACAATTTGTATATTACCTCTGTGGAAGTAGATACAAAAGTATGATGGACTGAAAATTTATATTCTATGGGTATTCAACAAGGGTCTGGCTCTTCTCAGTGAGCTGGTGGGTGTGTTTGTGTTTGTGCCATGCTGTACGAAACACTTCCCTTACTGTGTTGTAGCAACACAATGCTACTGTTCAGTCAAGCCAATTCTGAATTTTCGGTTTTCTCCACTAGGCAGCAGTCAGTAGAGCTTAAACACAGAGCAAAGACAAAATGGAAAGTTCTAACAAAGTTATGCCATCTTTCAGTGTGGCTTCTGACTCAGAAGTAAGGCAAGAATCAAACTCAGTGTTTGATTATTAAACATCATAACCTTATATTGTAATTTAGGTTAGAAATCTGTATTACAAAGTGGATGAAAGCATTATTTTTGCTGAATTTTGTAGTAAACGTGAGGTTCATAAAGTCTTTATGTCCATAAAACATTTAGTTAATCAAAGTCAAACATGGATAAAAACAATTTACTCTGATTTACAGACTCCCTTCATCTGGAAACAGCTGCTTAATGTTCTTCTTAAAAACACAGCTTGATTCTTTCGGTATTAACAAGCTATTATTGTGAGTTATATCCCTCTTTCAGTGCATAAATTCACTTAAAGTGAATGCAGAGAAGTTTATAAAATGCAAGCTTAATGTTGTTGTAACATATGTTGCAAGGTTTTTAACAGTGACAGTTTTGATGAAAGACATTTCTGCCTTGCTTTTATAAATAAAGCTTTCTTCTTGCTTGCCTTGCTTTTTAATGTCTAAGAATCTGTGTCCCCTCTGAATGCCTCAATAAACTGTAACAAGATTGTAGAAGCAGCTCAATAGAGCATGGTTTGTGTTTTCAGCCTTAAATTCATTTATTCTTAAGAGAAGTCAAACAAATGTTTCTCTAGTTCTGGAATGTCTTTGAGCAGGCAAATTGACAAAAACATAAGAAATATCCTACTTGTTGAATCTTAGTTATAACACAGATTTACCAAACAGCCAGCTGTATAGTCTTGTTATTCGTGCTGCACTTTCTTTCCTCCCTATTTGGTGGCTACAGAAGCAGCTGGGTTTGGTTTACTTTTAGCAATCAAATTGGTTTTGGTTTTTTGGGTTTTTTTTCCAGGAAAAATTTGTGCAGGAATCGTAATGTCTTGGTTCTGGGGCTTTTTTGGAATAAAAATAAATGCATGCAAGCTCTCCAAGATAAAACACATATAAAGGTTTTCTTCAAATAAAAATCCTATTTCTAGGATAAAATTGTTAAACTTCCATGGTCCAATCTTGAATTCCGCTTGCCTAGCAACAAATACAATATAAACCAAAACCAACATTCCATCTCCATCTGATGGCCTGAGAGCATCACAACTGCAGGATGCAAAGGGACTGCTCAGGCTGTGAACGCAAGAAACAGCACATGTCTTTGGAAGTTGTTTTCCCTGCATCTGTCTGATGTTTATTTTACTTTGCTGTGCATCTCATGAGCTGTGAGCCGAGTAATGGACTAATTGTAAGCATATAGGGTATCTTCAAAGACTTGTCCTTTTCTGAAAAGAATTTGTTTTTCTTTTCTTCTCCTGTTTCAGCACATCAGTAGCCAAGATGTGCTTAGTAAGTTTACATGCTGCAAGCCTTATGCCAAAGTTTTCTTTTCATGATTTATTGCAGGGATGGAGCCTTTTTTTATGATTTAAGGTGGTATTTGTCATGAAATATAGAGCTGGAGAAAGCAAAACAGAAAGAAATATTCTATAACAAGTAATGTGAGACAAATGCTCTTTGTAGACAGTTAATCAACACTGACTTACAAGAAGGCAGTTTGATTATTAAATTCAGCATCTTAACTGTTAATTTTCTCTTTTTGATGAGGGAAGAATTATTCTAGGCAAATGTTTTGTTTTCTTTTTTACACGGGGTTTTTTTGTTTACTTTAATATGTTTATTGATGCATTATTTAATGTCATTCCTAGGTTGACCGCCAGTCCCAGTTTATCCAGGGCTACCGAGTCCTGTATCGCCAAACATCTGGGCTGCCTGCTCCAGCTGTGTGGCAGAACCTGGAGGTCAAAGTCCCGACCGAACGCAGCGCCGTCCTCGTCAGCCTGAAAAAGGGAGTCACTTATGAAATTAAGGTTCGCCCTTATTTCAATGAATTCCAAGGAATGGACAGTGAATCTAAGTCTGCTCGTACCACAGAGGAAGGTTAGTAAAAGGGGCAGAAAAGCAACGGGCTTTCATACCTGGCACTGGAAGTGAAACAAAGAGTGGCCATTTTGGTTATTCTGTGTATGCACGTGTTCATCTCTGTTTCCTCCATGTGATTTCTGTTTGTTCCATACCGAGGTGACATTAAAATTTGATATAATATTCAGCTTTGTGCTGTAAATATCCCCTGAGAAAGCACTGTACATTCTTCTAGCTGATAAGGTTCTACCTTCTAAGATACAGGTGGCTTTTGGTCTTCCAAAAAGTGTGCACTGCAGCTCTTCTTTTGTAACCAGAACTGCTGCAATAAAAGACTTTGGTCTGCACTTTGAAAACAGAATAAATGCAAGCTCTCACAGAGGACTGTTTGATACTAAGCACATCTTTCTGAATGGGTAATAATGTAGATGAACAGTTGGCTGGGAAATGAGGAGTAGTGAAGGACACGTATTCAACCAGTCTGTAGAAACTCCAGTCTCAAGGGCACACCACTTCACAGTTTCTGTTAGCACAGTGTTCATGAAACTGCCCTGTTCAGTCCTGCAGAGGATTTCCCTGAGCACCCAAGCCTCTCTGAAACAGGATTCAGGCAGAGTGAACAGTTTACACTACTGAAAAGCTTAAGCTTTTATACCTATAGCATGTAGCCTTGTATATAGTTGTGCTAAAGCATATGCACTCCAGGACTGCTGGATTTTGTTGAAAAGTAAAGGCAGTGGGATGAGATACAAGTAATTTAAACATTTGCTGTTAGAAATCTACCTTTCTACCTATGTACTGCAGTCTTTGCCTGGAGAATCTCTCCCGTAAAAGTAGGATGGTCCTAACAGTGAGGGTTCATCTTCTCTCTGTGTCATTGATTTTTTAATTTTTTTTTTTTTTTAAATAAGAGAAAGAAATACTGGTGAGGTTTTAAAATGTCCGTATGGTTTCAATGGGTTTTGAGTGCACTCTTTCCTTTCTATTGAAAGTGCATCTTAATCATTTACAGTAGTCTCCTGAGGTTTAATTTAGTGCTGATTGCCAAGTACTCTTTAATCCTAGAACAGACTTGCTTATTACTCACTTTTCTCTTTGATTTGTTACGATTATTACCCAACATGTAAGTAAAACTGAAGATAACTTGGTTGCACTTCACACTTTATGGATGAGGAAATTCAGTGTCCTGCAACATGTAGAAGAGTGTGCAGGAAGACATTGTTCAAGCCTGATTTGGAATTTGGGATTTTATGGTCCCCAGTTCTTTGTTCAAACTAGTAAGCCTAAATCAGTTAGTGAAGATGTTTGCAGCAGTCTGAACAAAGCTTTTTTTTAATAAAAAAGAAAATTTTAAAAAGCTTTCTACAGGTGAAATTGCTTTTCTGGAGTTAAAATGTAGGATTTCATCCTCTCACTAGCAGATTTTCTTCTTGTCCAATTTCAATTGATTTTTGGTGTTTATTTACTTCATCTAACTGTCTCTTGCTCAAGGTAAATTAAGAACTACTGAAAAAGAGACAAGGTCTTATACCTCCTGTCTATTTCTATAAAATACTTGAGGAATGACATTCTCTTTTATAAACCTTAGCTCCCAGCAGAGCCTGTCAGGTAATTTCCTACCTTAAGGGACACTTTGTTCATGTGGAATAGCTTTTCACATAGTGAAGATTTAAAAAAAAATATTCATGCCTACAGAAATGTCTAACTCACAGCCTAGAATCTGCTTTGTAGATTAATAGAACCTTCAAGAAGTCTGTTTACAAGTATCTCCTCCCAAAAAACATCAGCATAGGACCCGTAATATTATCACCAGACAAATGTCAGCTCCTGTAAAAAATTCTTCCTCTTCTTTGGGTGATAAAATTAGGCACTTCCATGAGAAAATTAAGACATTCAGTGGATGCAGTTCTACAGATATTTCCTTTAGTTCCTCATATTATCTTTGTAATTATATTGGTGTTCATGTATTTCAAAAATAGCGTCAACTAAATGTTTAATGACAGTGGTTTGCTTCTCTTCCACTGAAGAAAGATGGCAGTCTATTTAAAGGTGCTGTGTCACCTGTGATTCCATTTCAAAAATGAGCTTTTTTTAGACTTGACTTTTAAAAAATGTCAGCTATACTATTTTTAGAAAATAACTTGGAAGAGTGATATGAATCTTGGAAGTTTTTTGCGAGATCAAAGCAAATATCCCTGGTAAAGGCAAAGTATGACCAAAAGGTAGTGGCAGCTTTCTGCTGGATTGGATTTTACGTGCAATGTTACTTCTGAGGCCTACCTCTAAAAATCAATTTTGCTGCAGTTGGACTTTTCCTCTAGATCAGACATTTGTCACAGTTCAGTATCCATCCATCTCCTGCCTCTTTGGCCTTGTGAAGGTAACAAATGGAATTCTGTTTGGCTGTGTCTGGAAAAGATGAGCAGCGATTTGGGTTCTTTCATATCTGTAAGAAGAAGCTGAGCACTGGAATAATTGACCTGTCAAGAAGCAGGCAAGGTGTTCTCCACAAGCCAGCAGCAAGGGAAATGAGAAAACGGTTTTAAAAATGTTATTTTTCAATGTGATCTATTTAATAACTGCAGCAGTGTCAGACGAGTGGCTTAATTTATATCACGGTGCCAGCTTACAGAGTGACATTATCAGAGAGAGGAAGCTGAACTGTTACATGCATACATGTGGACACACATGCCATGGGAGCTAAATCAAAGATTTTATTTTATAATTTTCACTATTTCTTTCATACTTTCTCTAGAGACAGCTGATTTTTCTTTTTTTCGATTGCATCCACTGTTTTAAATCTCCTTTGGAATAACATTGTGGAGTAGTACTTGTCCTGCATCTTGTTTGTCACCAAAATATGACAGTCAGGAATGGAAATCTCCTTAGCTTTTATCAGCTGCTCTCTGTCAGTTTCTCCTCACCTTAATGCAGCTCTGAAAATGATATTTTCACAGCTGCATTCATCAGCTGCAATTTTAATTTTGCTTCAAAGTTATCGTATGTCCTCAAAAAACCTCCACAAAACCAATACATGCTGGTAGAATATTAACTAGAATGTTCATGCAGTTTAAATGCAAAGACAAATGAGTACAGTATGGGCTTTTTTAAATTTTAGAGTATGGTATTCATTTTACCTTTTTTTTTGCATTCACACTCCCCTCTTCCCCCAGGTATGCGTATATAAGACATTGTATTTCTGAATGCTGTTTTTGTTTCAGTTATGAAAGTAAATATTGTTTGAGCAAGTTGTTCCATTGTACTTAAAACCAAAAATGAGTTATACAGTGTTAAGCTTTGCCATTTTTATGATTATTATTTTCACATAAAATATTCTAATTAATATCACACACATACGTTTATTCACGGTTTTGTTGTTACTGAATAACTTGAAGACTTTTAAAATGCTAATTTTTTTACTGTGTGGCAAATTATTTCACTTGCCATAAAATACACAATGCAACTATTTACTTCACCAATTTTATGCTTTGCACTATTGCAAGGAGTAGCCCAAGGCCACCTTTCCGTGCTTCACTCGAGCTGGCTCAGAGTCAAATTGTCCACAATACAGCTCCATTTCTCCCTGCCAGTTCACTGTTTCTCTGCATCAGGCAAGGTCACAAGGACTCTACCAAGCACTATTAGCTTTGCAGCTGAACCAGCATCTGAAAATGTAGTTGTCGAAATGTGCAGCCTCCCAGGACTGTAATATGTGTTTCGTTTTTCATCTAAAATATTTTTATTTCTGCTGTAATCTTGTATGGTTCCTTGTCCTCCCCTCTGATACTTTAGTTTGCAGTTGTGTGATTCTTGCAGCAGAACACTCCAATTTTTCAAGATTATTAGGGTAAAGATTTGAGCTTGGCTCCATGAGCCTGTGCCGGGTCAAGTGCTGAGGAGCTTCCGACCTGGGAACACAGCCAGTCTCAAAGAGGCCGTGGAGAACAACAGGAATATCTGAACTGACTCAGGAGACTTGAGCACTTCTGATATCTGGAGCTGTGCTTATTTGTGTTAAACCTGCCAGATTTTAATACAAAGATGCCAGGGGCTCTTGGCTTTTCTCAGAAGCGTGGTCCGAGGTTGGGCATGGACTCAGGGATATCTGTTAAAGATAAGATTAGAGTTCTGTTGCCATAAAGTTTAGCAGTGAGGGAGTCACTCTGACCAGGGGCCTGAAGTCAGGGAGCCTTGACACATGATGTGAGATGCCCAAACCCAGGTTGTTATCTAGATTTGGGGCAGGAGAGTGATAAATATTTTAGGTTCTGGTACTATATCTACCGTAAGTTTTCAAAATCAGCTTTCATATTTCATATGAAATGTTTTAAGATCAGATTAAAAGCAATGAAAAATATGGGGAAAACAAATTCAATAAATTTTTATTAAACACAAAGACACCACCTTAGACTAGAAAGTGTCTAAGCAACAAGCTTCTGTGAACTGGGATATTGTCCTGGAGAGGTATCACTCTATGCTTGCTTTATTAGTTCACATTTTCCTGGCCTCTTTCTGTTAGTTTTGTTGAAGACTGGGTAGACAGACTGGGAGAGAAGGAACCAATAGATTCTAGGACCAGTTCCAAGCAGCTGCTATCAATCAGCTTTTCTCCCCAGGGGCTGTACCTTAATATAATACAGTCGACCTCGGTGGCCTAGCTTGCCACTGTGGTGGAGTTTCAACACTTGCCTGGGAGCAAGGGAAGGACGGAGGGGAGCTGCAAGAAGTTTTAGGTGGCTGAGCAGGGCCATATTGACAGTCCTCTGCCATGGCAGCCACAGCCATGGTGGGAGAGCCCCATATGGAGGTGCAGCAGATGATCACAGAGGAGACTTTTCCATAGGGGAGCTCCTGCACCACTTCCCAAGCAGCATGTCCTGAGCCAACAGAAGCACCCTGCTGCTGGTGTAGCTGCAAGAGGGGCTTTGCCAGCATAGCTCTGGTCACAAATAACTATGATTTTTTTTTTTTGTCCCCACAAAAAAAGTGTTTCTAGACAACTAGCAGGGCTGGCAAGCAGTTGTCTTGTAGAATTGGCCGTGCTGTGCAGTGACCAGCCAAACAGCTGTGAATGGTTGAACTGAACAGGACTCTGAAGAGAAAGCAATTTGCCTAGGGGAAAAAAAGGACATAAGTATATATCTGACCTGACTTAGCACCTGCCCTATTCACTGATATTTGGTGTAAAGCCACGAGCATTTTAATCCTTTTCCAGTTCGGAGTTGCAAGTTCTATGTTCTGTGGTATTGTCTTCCTGAAGAGCAAATAGAAAACAAAAAGGGATCGTTAAATGTTTGCTGCTCACATTATTATTAGACAATGTAGGAATAGAAAAACCAAAACAGTTTTCAGGCCAGGTGAGTCAGCCTCACATGTGACTTAATTGATACATCCTTGGTTATCCATGCATATTATGGAAAACAAAGGCAAGCATGAGAACAATTCCAGTGCAAACTTAAGAAATGCCAAATATAAATAAATGAGGAGTGATTTGTATTGATTCTTCATTACCACAAATTCCACATTGTCATTCACCCCTATGCTTCTCTTCAGAAGAGCATTTTTCAGCGCTGTCAGTGCCTGACAAAAAGTGAATCCCTAGGCCTACAGGGAGTGTGAGTTTTCTATATTGTCTGCTTGCTCTTGCACTGCTTCAGCAAAATCCGTGCCCTAGCAAATGGATTAATGCCTTGCTTCCATTTGCTCCCTCTCCTCCGTGTAGCTCCAAGTGCCCCTCCTCAGTCTGTCACTGTCCTGACAGTCGGAAACCACAACAGCACGAGCATCAGCATCTCCTGGGATCCTCCCCCACCAGATCACCAAAATGGAGTCATCCAGGAGTACAAGGTACACATGATGTCTGATGGGAGGGTAGTGTGTTTCAGGAAACAGCCTGCTTGAATTACAGAACAATAGCTCTGTTTATGGATTTCGATTCTGACAGCATTTACAGCTGCCCATATGATTATATGGAGAAAGAGGACTGACTGCTTATGGATTTCTTTATTATTACTATTACTACTACTATTACTATTACTACTACTACTATTACTATTATTATTATTATTGTTGTTATTGTTATTATTATTATTATTTTAAGCAGTACTACTGTTATATTAAAAAGCAAAAATACCATGAGCTTGATATGGAAGAGAGCTGTAATTTCTAGGCAGTTTACAGTTCTTTTCTTTCTAGCTTTTCCCTGCTGTGGAACAAGAAGCAGAGGGTTGGTTTTTTTTAAGGGGCTTCTGCACTCTAAAGACAGGCAGTGAAGTCCCTGTCTTGGAGTACCTTCAATCTGGCAGCAAAGCTGGCAGGAAAGTTCCTTCTTACTTCCCCTGCAAAAATGCTAATCCTAACACTTCAAGGTCAAAGTCAAGCACTGTGGGTCTGGGAGAATACAAGACTTCTTCCAAATGCTATCTCTGTCAAGCTTCACAACTTAAAGTGCCAGGTTGTTTGCTCTGAAAAACAGGTTGAACACAACTAGTATATCCAAAGTTTGTTACCTGAGAGTTACTTGCACTGGTCGTATTTTCCTCCTCTTTGTTGCTATGATGGCTCAAAGTATCCACTCCAAATGTATAAAATGTTGTAGTCTGTAATTCCATACTAAGATCACTATTGCACAAGTATATTTTCACAACATGAAAAAAAAAAAGCACTTTGTTATTTGGGTGGAGAAAATGATTGGGCAAGGTTCAGCATTGTCACAGCATGGAGCACAGTTTGGTAAATTAACCTTGCTGTGGCTGGCCTGATACACCAAGTGTGAAATGTTTAATTGAAATGGAGCGGGGCAGCTTTCTTGACAGTCCCACAAAAGGTGGAAGTGGTGGCTGCAGCTTATTTCACACAGAAAGATACTTTTTTTTTCCCTGCTGTATCTTAAGGGAACACAGCATGAAGAAGAGAGAAAGTGCTTGGTTTTTAAATCAGCTAATGGTTCAACCTCTTCCAGCTTTTCTCTTGGTCGGAGGGATGCAGCAAATGCTCACAATATTTATGTTTAGCATAGCACTTCTTTTGTTTTGCTTTTAGTCAATATCAAGATTTATTAATCCCAGTATTTTATTGATCTAATTTTCATATCAATTAATAATTATCCTTTGGTTTAATTAATCTTGATCCTGACTCCAGTATAAGTCAATATAAACCATCCAGGGCTTATAGGCAAACGAGTGAAGCACACTCCTAAACCACAAAACATGTAGATATGAAACAAAGTGGGCTGATGGCTAATAAAAGCCATGTTCCAGGTGAGTGCTCAGGCCTCTGGGCTGTGTATAAAACCAGCTGGAGTCACTACCTATTACAGCCCTCCTGTGTTAGATTAGGTGGCTGCCTGAGTAGTGAGCTGGCTACAGTGAATGGTGCAGAGACTCTAATATTTCCTTGAGTATAAGATAATTGCTGAAGTTCCACAGTGCATTTTCTAACAAATTGAGAATAGATCTGTTGATTCCACTTCAGACATCAGAATGCCTGTAAATTCTTGAATTAAATGCTTTTAATTAGGGGCATCTCATAGCTGCTGTAACCTAAGACCAGGACAGAGACGGAATGAAGGAATGAATGCAATAGTTTCTCACCCTAATGCATTCTGGCTGGCAAATAATAAGATCTCCTTGAGTTTAGGAAAACAAGAGATTTCTTTTCCTCTTCAAATCTTTCTCAGCATTTCACAGAAAAAAAAAAATAAGGTGTGACAAAACACCGAGCAGGGTCAAAAGTAAGTGTAAAGATGTTATTGCTGTTGCTTAGATGCATTAGTTTGTCACTGATAGTGGTTCCACCAAAAGTGCTTTCTTCTGCTTTTGTTTTTATGTAAGTGTACATGTGATATATTTATGCACTGATTTTCTTGAGTAGTAGTAAATGCTTTCTTTATTATACAGAAGCAGTATTTGCAGATAACATTAACTGAAGAAACATACCTACAAGTTAGTTTTGAAACCTCTTTGGAGAAGCCTGTAAAAAAATGCAAGAGGGAGACATAACACTCTGAACTCATAGATTGTTCTCATCACAAAATGCCAGTTGTGATTTTAGGGTGGATTTCCTGTTTAATTAGATAAAAATTGAATGAGAAACTGATATCTGGATTCCTAAACAATGTAAATAATCACGAAGGCAGCAGTAAATGTGTGTCTGTGCTTATTCCATTTCAGAAATTTCAAATATGCCTCTTGTGCAATGAAAGGAAGTTGAAAAGAATTTTGAAAATTGTTTGTTCCTTAGTGCTTTAAGAAGTGTTTCAACCTGTGCTCGTATTATTTGGTATCCTTTTGCTATTCAGCAGGAAATTTGGAAGGAAAAAATGTTTTTTAACAAAAGGTTTGATGAACAATATTTAGTTTAATGTATAACACCTCTTTTCCACTTGGATGATCTGGTCTGTGCTTCTAAGAAGTGTAAGCACAGAATTTGCACTCCATGGAGAGCCAGAGTCCAGAGAGGTATTTGCAAGCAGTCTTTGCAGCTGGCTTGGTCCTGTGCTAATCTGGGATAGCTTGCTGTGCTAAATCATCCCAATTTCACCTATTCCTGGACAGAAATATTGTCGAGAAGTCCCAAATAAGTGATTGCCATGAAATACCTTGATATGTCGTATCTATGAGCGATTGTGTGAGTGTGAAGAATTTCATCTCTTTTAACACATCAACTTTTGTCCCAGATCTGGTGCCTAGGTAATGAGACTCGATTTCATATCAACAAAACAGTAGATGCAGCCATTCGGTCTGTAGTAATAGGTGGCCTATATCCAGGTATCCAGTACCGCGTGGAAGTTGCTGCAAGCACCAGTGCAGGTGTGGGAGTAAAAAGTGACCCACAACCCATAATAATTGGTAAGTGATTGTCTGTTCTGTTGTTTAGTTTTGCCTGTTTGTTTTTTTTTCTCTCAGAAATGCTTTCATACATCACTTCTGGAAGCATAAAAATCCATGGAGCAAAAGACGAGATTTGACTAGAGCTGGTTAGTTAGCTTTTACATCCCACTGCCTGATGATGTTTTGTCTTCTCTTCCTGCAGAGTTCTTGCACACAACGAAGGGAAGTATGTTCCCAAGACATTTGAGAAAATGCAGATTGTGTAGTGAAAATGATTTAATGTTTTGGGGTTTTTTTTAAATTAATTTACTACTTCTGCAGATTGGCAGATTTGTGGAACAAACATCCCGAGCTCCCTTTTCCTTCTGTTAAGATGACTGTAATATTGCCTTACTCGTTCCACTGCTAAGGCACTATTTACCATTGTTTTCTGAATGTCTAAAGTCAGTGTTCCTTAGGTATCCCAAACAGAAAAGCCTCCCCTGTCAAAGAAAAAGTGGTCTCTAGACTGAATAGAGAGAAAAGGTAGTATTATCATCCCGGCCTTTGAAATAGTTGTTTCTTAGTAGTGGTCTCCACGCAGAATTAATTTCCTGACCTGAGGGTAACACAGTTTTTTTTTCTTCTGAAATTTTTCCCAAGTATAAAGGCAGGAACAATATGGAAGGCTAGAAGTAACTATGTTTAGCAAGCCTGAAATGAGCTGTGCAAAGCAGCACCTCTTTTGAGTGCAGAATACAGAAATTTTGTTGCCTTTATCTGTATGATATAATTTAGTTATTACTTAAATGGACTTTTGTTTGTTTGTTTGTGGGACTTCTGTTGTTACTAAATATTTTCTTTCTAGAAAATGTTGTTAATACACTGTCCCAAACATGGACTAGTCTGTTGTGTGTAGACCCTTAGAAAAGGCTGTCCCATAAGTATTGCTTAAATGTTTAATGATATTCAGATTCCCCCATTCATCAAAACAGAAGCTAGGATACTTCAACTTTGAAGTCTCATTGGAGACAGAAATAAAAGAGTGGAAGTGAAGGTAGCACTTGTTTTAGAAAAGGCAGCCACGAAAGAGACAAAGAGAAGAGGGGAAAAAGAAATTCTAGAAGTAAAAGCAAGAAATTGATTTCTGAAAATGCAAGAAACCCCGGGCCTCTTTTCCTTATTTCACTAAGGGGTCCATCTAAGTAGGCACAAAATACACTGCACTTAGTCCAGCAAAGCACAACAAGTGTGTTGCATTTGAAGTACGTGAGTAGCTTTGTGTCGCTTAATGTGTTATGAGTTATACTTGCACCAAAGGTCTTTGCTGGATGATTCCCAGAGTTCTTAGTGATACCTAGTTGTTCCTTAAATGATCCCAGAATGTCTTCTTCAACAAGTTTGTCTGCTGACACCTTTGCACATTTGAGAGTCATTTGCATGAAAAGTAAAGGAGAGTACTTTCTGTTTGGGTTATGTTTGTGTTCTCATTTCTGTTTCCCTTTTGGAAGCCTGAAGCTGGATGTGTTTATTACATATATAGTCTGTATCTCCCTTTTGTTTAGGTCCTGTTTTGCTATTGATTATGAATTGCTGGCAGTTATTTCTCAGACTATAAATTTGCTTGATAAATGTAACAATGTTTAAGTGATAGCATTTCTGGAAAACTTGAGTTGGTACCATTCAGTGTTTGAATGGGAATCAAAATCATAAAATACGAAAATTATTTTTTTAAGTAAATAGGAAAAAATACTAATTACATGGATTTCAAATGAGCTAATGAATAAACCTCAAAACATCATAATGAATGGGAAAACATTATTGAGTTACTATATTATAATAGAATTCTATATGGTCTGGTGCTTAGCTATACCATTTAACAACTTACAAACACAATGAACAACTCCAGAAATGCTGAACTATGGAGAGAACAGGTCAGTGGTGCAGAAGAGTTAAGCTGTGTTTCTAAGCAGTAAAACCTTAGTAGTCATGGAATACAGAGTACAGTGTATAAAAAGAAAGATGTTATTTTTAAATACAGGATTAATTCTTGTAAAAAGTTGGTTATTATTCCTTTACTTAGAAATTGTCTCACTGTTATAGGAATCTTGTGCCCCTACTTGAAGCAGGGTGTTGAAAAATTTTGTGGAAGACTCAAAGAGATTCAAGAATAAAACTTTTATGATCACTAATGATATGCTAAAAAACATTCCCTTTGAAAACTAGAAATAAAATTGGAGATAAGGGCAGTGCTGGTTAATGCTATAGCTATTATTTCTCTTCATCAGTTGGCCTGCTCCCTCTTACATTCCATCATTGGCATAATGATATGAGGAACAGCTGCAAACTTTCACAGTAATAGGTACAATCGAATCTGATGTGTCTAATTAATTTTTGGTCCGACAAATTAGTTTTGTTCTTCATTACTCTCCAATGGGAGGAAGACATTATATTTCATTATGTTTTTGTCTTCAGGAACAATGGAGCGTTACAGGTCGCACACTTCCCTTGTCTATGTTCTAATTAGTTGAACTGACAGCATTGTTACAGAACCACCTGCAGTATATGAAATAGTACACTGCTACCTTGGATGACATATTTATTACTTCTGCTTAAATATTATATAAAGAAGTACAAGACTAATGCTGTTTGTTTCCCCAACCTCCAGCAATTATATTAATTTTATCAAAAGTCAATGAGTAACATTCATCTGTCTCCATTTATTTTTCCATCATCAAATTCACAAAGCATATGTTATTTTGACATTTAAATGAATTATTACTTTTGCAGTTGTAATTGCTAGGCACAGAAGGGTAAGAGCAAACAGCCAGACTTCAAACTTTAGAACGTAATTTGGAGACAGATTGTATCTTCCTCTGGAAGAGAGGCAGAGCATACAGTCCACTGAAACCTCTCCCCAGGTTCTTTGCAGTTTGCTCTCATGTCCTCCATTTTCAAAAGACTGTTTTCTGGTCTTAAGAGAAGACAGGATGTTTTTGGAAGCTTTAGTGAGAACTCATTCTTGAATCCAGGAGCATCCACTCCCAAAGCTAGTGTCTCCAGAGCACTTCCCTGCCTGCTCTTCTCCTTGGTAGCACAGCTGTGTCTGAAGCAGTGCCAAGATTACCTGTTTCCTCACTGTCCCACTGCTTTGGCCTCTCCTCCAAAGGGCACAGAAATTAACTGCAAGTTAATGGTAATTAGAGCAACTCCAACTCCCATGCTGATTTCTACTAGAAAATCGATTTTGTGTCTGGAAGGGCATGCCATAGAGAGCCCCTTTCTATTAGTTTTACTGTCAGCACTTCTTTCAGCACTGGGGTTCACTATGGATTGATTCCATGGGCAGAAAAAAACTTGGAAAATCAGATAAAGCAGCCACTGCTCTTTCCTTGCCACAGCTGCTCACTCAGTTTCATTCTCACATCCTGCATCAGGCCTGGAAGCCATTGGGCCTTTGGCAGTGGCAAGACGAAAGATGCAAGTATGGGAAAGGACAGCTGCAGCTCCCGGAACCTGATGTTAGTAAAGCTTTCCAGCATGGCCAGTGTAGACTGCTGCCTGACACCAGTACTGGTGTAGTGCCTTTTTGTACATTAGCAGGCATAGTCTGGCAGTATCTTTCTGTGGGACCTATTCTGCTTGCGGGAAGCCTGGTTTTTGTTTCTTGCCCAGAACGACTGAAAGCAAGCCAAGCTCTAGCACAGCTTTCACAGTCTGATTGCAAAAGCAGACAGTCATCAGTACTAAATATTGACGTGGTGCTGAAAGAGAGGAAGCCTAATAAACTCACCGGGGTCATCAGCAGTGTGATAGCAATGGCACTGCATTTCTTCCTGATTAACTCAGCCCAGCTCTGAACACCACTGAGGGCCTGAAGCTGCACCTTGGCAGGGGCAGTGCTGGGCAGAGCCAGTCCCAGAGGGGCCTTCTGCACAGGATCCCCTTTTACAAAACATGGCGAGTGTGAACTCGGGGTCACCTGCAAAGAGGTGTCCATAGAAACAGGACTGGAAGTGTCAGACCTCTCGGATCTGCTTTACCAGAGACCTTCAGTGCTGGCTTTAGGCTGAAGCCAGCGACCTGGTCTTTTGGAAAAAGTAAATCTAACCATCGCTGAATTATAGAAAAGGAATATGTACGTTTTCACAGCATGGCATAATGATACAATACTTTTAATAATTTCCTCTGAGTGACCATTTCAGTGTTTTACTGCAATGTTCAACTACTTTTATGTGTGTGATAAGACTCTCATAACGGAGGATCATAATGTTTGCATCTTCTTTGTCTCAGCAGAGTAGCTACTCTTGCAGCTCTTCAGCGTGCATGCAGGCATCTGGTAATATTGCATAAACATTGCAAAGATTGAGCTATATAAATGCTTTTACCAGAAATGATGGATGAGCTTTCACGAATTTCCAAACTGCAGATGTGGGCAGTTTATATAAAATATACATAGAATCAAATTTTAGGGTTTTTTTAGAAAAATATGTTCTGCATTTCCTAATTTTAAAACTTACTATTTTTGACAATTTGGGAGTGCTGGCCCTAGAACTGGATGCTTTAGCATTTCCTGGATTTCCATTCAGATTTTTATGAGCATTTGTTTTCAAGCCAAACACCAAGCTTTTTCTTTCAGAAGAGTTCCTTTTTAGAGAAAGAGAGGCAAAAAAACAATGGAAGCATCTACCAGAATTTACAGTTTTCTACTGTAATATACAATTTAAGGTCCTATATAGTGATTTCTTGATGCATGTCACTTTAATTGGTATTCCAAGTAATAATTATTTCTTGCAGGTTGATGTTAAGAATTTGTCATGCATATTCTAGGTGAAAAACAGTATCATCTGTTGCTGTGATTGTTTAGTGCTTACAGTTAACTCTGCAATTTTCTGCTTTGTGTCAAAGATGGTACACTTAGAATTTGTATGAACTGTTTCCCATTGAAATAATTGCTGGAAAATGCATCTTTGCACCAGTGGAAAGTGCATTTATTTTATTGTTTATTTCAAATTTGGAAACTAGCATTCAGGGAAAACAAGTGGGTTAAGTAAGAATTTTTGACCTTCTTCTGATGTTGTAGTATATTTTGTATTCAGATTACTCATTTGGAAAAAGCTGTTTATTGATTGCTTGATTTATTTTTTTATTATTTTCCTGTGATCCATTTTTTCATGATTGTATACTGTCGATAGTTATTAAAAAATAAACTAACAAATATGTATATTGTTAAAAAAGAGTTCTGGATTGACATCTTTTAGATTATTTGGAAGTGTGCTATAGGTCTGTCTTTGCACATATATCTGCAAAATGGCTATGGATTTACTCTCTAGAAACACTTGAGATTCTGGTATGTATTGCTACTTCTTAAAGTTCTTCTACTTTGGGTAATTCTTTTGAGATCCATTACTATTTTTTAAAAAATTTTAATTTGTAGTGCTGGTTCCTCTGTGTGTTACAGAACCCAGAATAACCACATTCTGTTCAATTTCTCTCATGCAGGAGGTCGTAATGAAGTTGTCATCACCGAAAATAACAACAGCATAACTGAGCAAATCACTGATGTGGTCAAGCAGCCTGCCTTTATAGCTGGCATTGGTGGTGCATGTTGGGTCATTCTCATGGGTTTCAGCATCTGGCTGTACTGGAGAAGAAAGAAGAGAAAGGGGCTCAGCAATTATGCTGGTAAGAGCAGTGACTTTATTACCATCTCACCAGGTGCTATCATGAAAAGAACAGGGGCTACTAAACCTGCCTAAAAACCACATTGAACGTACAGTAAAAGTGTCCTGGGTGACTTCTGTATGCTTGTTTTAAATGTATGCTGTGAAATTGCTGGTGTATGAGAAGCTTTAAATGCATTGCTCGGTACCACATTATTTCATCATTATCATAAGGCAGTATTTTTACATCTCCAGCACATCTAGCATTAAAAAAGTACGAAGAGGATTAACTGTTCCTCTTGCCCCTTGCTTGGAAGGCACTCTGTTGGCAGTGCAGCATCATTTACATGTTCAAATTTGAGTTAGACTAGACCCTTAGAAAGTATTTGTCTTCTTCTTCATTCCTGTGCATTTCCATGTCTCTGGAGCCATGTGCACAGCAAATAAGTGAAGGTACTTAATCAGTGACTTCATACCTGTAGCTGGAAGAGAAGAATGATGTATTAGACAGAAGTGTGATCAAAATTTACTTAAGGCAGAAGCCATAAATAGTTGAGTCTTGGAGGTAGAACATCTTGGAATGTTCTCTTTCATTAAAACTCCATAAAACTCCAGTTATAAATTAGTTTTTGAAAACTACATTTGGAAAATTAAATACACTTGCCAAATGAAAGTATTTTCATCTTTCCCCAACCTGTTTGTTTTGTGTATTATTCTGTTTTCAGGATTCTTACAAATTTTTGGGAATTCAGGTGAACTGTCATAAAATGGTTTGCTCTGAAGCCTAATTTAACCCACAAAATACACCAATTCTTCAAAGTAGGTTCTCTTGTAGTTCTTATTAACACTTAAAAAGAGAAAACGTTTGCCCAGTTGAGGACACAACATATTTAATGTTGACATTATATCACACTAAAGTTACACAAGTGCCCTTCTATTTACAAGTTGTCAGATGCGAAACCAAGGGCTCAGGTTCCCTAAATGGCTGAGCAACAACTTGCCAAAAACCCACAATCAGTCACAGCCAAAATGCTTTCAGTTCAGCTTAGCCATTGTCAGAGTCCTCGGGGTCATGATTGGGCTCACTAAACCAGCAGGAAACTATGTTGGTTTTCAATCCTTCCTGCTGAATTTTGTTTTCTACTGGCTTAGTGAAAGGACAAGAAGACATCAGATGAGCAGTGGAAAGAGAGGAAGGAGAGACCAGTGGCTTTTGGACCTTCTTGGTTTTTGTGGAACCTCACTTTGTGTCACCACATGAACTCTGTCATTCATGGGTTGTGCTTTGTCCCAAGGTGGTTTTTTTCTCTCCTTTAATAGCAGTGACTTTTACTCTCTGAGAAGTGGGGTGGTGTTAATTGAGAAATTAATATATATCTCACACACTTATACATGTGCTTGTGTGAAATATCATTCTAGATCCCAAGATTTCTTATCCGAGAGACAGTTGTGCTGTTATTCCTCTTAGGGAATTGTCCTACCTAGAGCTGTGGACACAAGATGAGATTACATTTTTCTTAAAAAGGAGAATTATTAATCCTGTATGTAAGTTGGCGTATTGGGGTGAGGGAGAATTGAGAGCAGTCTTCTGTAACTTGAAAAGCATAGCTGTAAACAATTATAAACAGCGTGTCTCGTGCAACTCATTCCTTCTCATGGCGTTTGCTGCATCTAAGTGTGATGTGAACATTGATTGCATCATGAAATTGTGTATGCTTTCAGCAAGGAAAGTAGATAACAGATCATGCTTCAAAGTTCATCCTAATGTTTACAACTTGGAGAACAGCATGTCCACACAGAGAGTCTTTAAATGTGACTGTCAAAATTCACTGCTCATCTTTCCAACCATCATTTCTCATTGGCTGCTGGCTGGTTGCTGCTTTAAGCTCAGCTGTTATGTCCTGCTTATGATATTCAACCCCAACTGAGTAATTTCCAGAGGAAACCCGTGCCCTGCAATTAGCGCTTTTTGTCAGGGTGTGTAACTCACAATGTGTTTGCTTTCTTGTTTTGCAGTTCAGTCCTTCACCTTCACCCCTGCAGGTACTGTCCATTAGTCTGTCTCTTACCTCACCAACACATCTTTGCAAGCATTAGCTATCAAAGTGCTTATGAACATGTGAGATATGCAGAATCAAAACCAAGTACAAAGAGAAATACTCTGGCTGCCTATCTGTGATAAAAATGTAGCATTAATTCTTCTGATTCCAGGAAGAAGTAAAATCTACCACCATTAATGTCTCTGTCACTATAATTCTGCATACTTACTCATCTAACTCTCTGAAATACGGTTTTGAAAGTAACTTGCAGGACCAGATGCTTGAACTAACTTAGCATAAACAAGCATCATTCATATATAACTGATTTTTGATTTTAAAGCTCGAACAGTTTAGCAGATCCAAGAGGAGAAATGGAACTTTCTTCTACTTTAGCTCCTAGTTAAGTATATGTTTGCCTTACTGTGAGGTGTTCAGACCTTCAAGCAATCTAATCACTAACTGATGCATTCATTGCCTTTACAGGGTTTTTGAAATCGAAACATTTGGGTTTTTTTCTTACTGCCCAGCTCAGAGCTGGTACCCTATTTTTCTTATCTCTAACAAAGATAGCATACGGTAGACTTTTATCATAAGCATGATTAAAGAGATGTGAAGGATAAACGAAGTGTGGCTGAAACAGCAGGTTGCAAACAGCTTATTCAACATATGGATAGCCAGGAAAAATAGAGTATACAACTAATAGTAATAATTAATACAATTAGCCTCTGCTCTCATACTTAAGCTCGAGATTTAGAAACTCAAAAATAATTGTACCTCAGTGTTACAGTGTAAAAGGCTGATAAATCTCAGCGTTTTCCAGCAGAAACCTGTCAAGTTTTTTGGGTATAATTTGGGCTCCCGGTTGCCTTTACCAGAGCTGTCTCCTCATGCTCAGTAGCTGCTCTCTCACTCTTGCTTGTCTTCAGGCACAGCTTCTGTGTTCAGCTTAGCAGGAAAGAGCAGGTGACCAAAGGTGGTGGTGTGTGCCCCAGGAGCCCATGACATTCTGAGGGAGAAATGTCCTTGTGGAAAAGCTCCAGGGGCTCAGGATTGCTCCCATAGCTTCCAGGCAGGTTTGATCAGGTTACTGTAAGCTATGGCACAACACATCACACCCTAAACACTTTACTGCCTTTTGTTTGAGACACAACATAGGATTTTTTCCAAAATTAAATAGTACATCCTTGCATTTGGTTCCTATGACTATGCCACTGGCAGCTGTCTTGAACTATGGTGCATTTTCACTGTTATGTTTGTAGCACGCACTGGCATGACATGGGGTTGGGCTGGAGCCACAGGGTCTGAGCATGATTTAGTGCTGTTGATCCACATGTGCTGGGCAACTGGGATATATCAGAGGTACTGCCAAAAATGTTCTTTTTTAACAGTAATTTTGACATCTTGTGGACTTTGTAGAACTATTCTATTTCCTCTCTTATAATAACTTTGGGAGGAATTGAGAACCCAAGTCCTCCAGCAGTCAAGTCCAAAAAAATTTTTTTAATTTAAAAAAAGGTTTTCCTTATGACAGAACATAGTGCATGTTTCTTATCTTTAGACCCAGAGTTCCATAAGAAACTTGGTTAATTCTCTAATATTTGAATTTTCCCTTGGTAATATCATTTAGAAAGACATACCTATGCTTGTGGAGGTTTGACACTCACAACTGTATTGTTCACTCAAAGTTATGATTCACAAATACTTTGGGTTTGGATACAATTATTTAGACAATGGTATGTAGCTTTCAGAATCTCCTCGGAGACAGCTGTCAATGAATTTTTACTAAAGATGAATTTATCGTAATAGACTCAGATTTTAGAAGATGCACACTTTTTGTTCAGACATCTGCTTTAAATTCTTCCTTCAGACAGTTGCAGAACATAGAGATTTAACTGTGTGGCAGAGAATCAAATCTATTAGTGGAACGGCCTTATTCTTACTTTATTTCACACACAGAAAAAAATCCCCTGTTATTTCTGATGTGAATATTTTTTTGTTTTATTTTTCTTCATCTGTATTGGCCTATGTGTAGAATGTAGAACACTAAAAATAGTCGTTTAAAAGTCAAAATCTTGCAGTTTTATAATTACTTGCTAAAAATGTTCTTTCAGGTCATTTTCAGATTATGGGTCATTCACTAGGACCATTTCTTGTTTGTATTCCATTATTAGGCTCCTAAGATGTATGATTTCTGCTTTGTGACTCAACCACTGTAACGTGTGGGAGAAGAGCAAGCCGCAGATGTCAGGCAGTTTGTAACGATTTGTGTCAGGGAAGAGTAACTGATTGAGTTAAATACTTCTAGCTTTCTGTCTTTGTGAACATTTTCGTAAGCACTGATCAATGGCTCCGGTGGTCACAAATAAAGTGACACTGATAATCATAGCTAAATCTTTTTCGTTATTTTCAGTTGAACTGACTCCAGTAGTTACTGAGCCACAATTCTGTACATCACTGTTCTTCCACTTCCCTTTCCACCATGACTCGCCAGGCCTTGATTCTCAGTAATTTTAGTGCTACAAAACAGAAAATGTAGCTAATATGTTTGTTAGATTACTATTGGTAAGCAGTAGCATCATCATCTGCAACTGTACAAGGACTGCATTTTTGTGACCGTGACATACTCTCAGCAAAACCAAATTTGGCACAGAGACATTAAACACAACTGTTGTCCCTTTTCAACCATCTCTTCTGTAATATAAAGGAGGGATTGGCCTTACTTTTGTGAGTTTGTGTGAAAGGTAAAGTACTGCTGCACTGGTATTTGGGTTTTTTGTGTTTTTATGGTTATCCTTTACTCAGATTGCCTGGATATAAACATGCACTGTGGGCTTCCATGTGATACAAAGATACATGGCACAAGAGAGTTATCTGACCGCTTCTTGTATAACAGATGGATTATTTCAATGCTGTATTACAGTAACAGAACAGAATTTGTATATTTTATATTGGAGGTTGCAATTCTTTTTTCAAATTTCTGTGAAAAGGCATGGAATCCATTTGCAGGGAAAAAAAAAGAAATTTCATTTATCTGCTTATCTTTCCTGTGCCCTCAAACTTCTTGTGCCAGTACCCATTCACCAACACATTCATGTGTTTTCAAGTGTCTAAGCCATCAGTCACGCAAAAAAAGTAAATATGTATTTTAACTTATGAGTAGGTAAGCTTATTTAGTGACTAGTGCTCCTTGGGATTAAAGATTTTATGAAACTCAGTAAATAGAAAACAAATTAAAAATAGATAGGGAATCATGGAACGCTGCACATTTTATGTGCAACTCCTGAAACTGTTGAATGAGGATAAACTATATGACAGAATCATCCAAAGGTAGACAGAAGATTTGATGGAATTTGTATGTGCTGATTATCTGCTCTGAGTTAATGCTTATTAAAAGAGGATTAATCTACATTCATATTTGAGGAACAGCTTATCAGTAAAAGGAATGAGACTTGGCTGGCAACATTAAAGTTTTCATTTGCAGTAGGAAAATGTGGCCTACTAGAGATAGGCGTACAGAAAGCTTTCTAAAGCTTCCTTTCCTCAGAATGTCGACTTACTATACATTCATATTTTTCCAGTTCTAGCAGGCATGAAGATTAAGTTTAACCTTGTCAGATAGTATTAGTAAATGGTTTTGGTACCTCCTTATATATTTAATAAAAAGCATGTGAAAAGCTCCTTAACATTTGCTGGTTTTCATACAAATATATACAGTATAATTTCCTGAAATATTTATGCTTTTAAAATGCACTTTGGATTATATTTCTGCATTTTTGCAGTCCTTGAAGTATAAGCTGGTGGGGATTCCTTCAAAATCTCTCTATGCAGAGGTTATTTTTTCATCTTCTTTTGAAAACCAATCTCATCCCTGCAGGTCTTCAGCCTTTCTAAGAACATGTATCAGATGCAAAGACTGCTGAAAGAGCTTTTTTGCTTCCTTGGTGATAAAAAGCAAGGGAGATGGGTGGGTCAGTGATAGGGACATCCTTCCCTTCCTCCTCTTACATTGCCCCTTGAAATTGCTCTGCTGCTTTTTGAAGTGGAGACAGGATGAATAAAGCCAGCTGTCTGTGTGTTTTATTTTTACGGTGACATCTACAAGCCTGCATTGCATTAAGTATGCTCCCATTCAGGCATTTAGACTTGTTTTGTAATTGCAGAAATCAAACTGCAGGCAAAAATGCTGACAAAATGTATGGCAGGAATGATAAACATAGTGCTTGTGTTGGCAGCCTGACCATATCTTCTGTTGTTAGCTGTCTTGCCTTTCACAACATTGATGCTAAAAGAAAGGCATCTTCTCTCTCCAGCCTCAGGTAGCCCATTTATGGATGGCATCAGGAATATGGGGGGGTTTTGTAGCATCCCAGTGACACAGCCACACTTCAAGAGGAATTTTGGCAGGCTTAGTTGATATTCCAAAGCCTTATCCACTAAGCATTAAATAAATAAAATGCTTTCTCAGTTATTTTCTCATTAAGATTGTTCCTTCCTAGCTCCATACACATCACGTAAACTAGACTCAGTATTCTCTACGAAAAAAGTCACTGCAAGCTTTCTTCTAAAGATAATGCTTATATTGGGAGGGTGTAAGATTATTTAACACAGGAAATTGAAAAAAAAAGACAAAACAGGGAACAGTTCTTACCACCAGGACACATGGAAGAAAAAGGAGCAAATTCTGTGATCCTTGTTTTTTTCTCAACAATATCCTATGCCACAGCCAACCTGCAGCAATTATGGCTCCAGCAAAGATGTTTCTATGTCATGTCTTCTTGATACATTTCTCATGGCATGCCTGGGAGTTTTTCCATACCTGCTTACACAGAAAATACAATGTGTCAGGCAAACATTGCTGAAATCTCCTGCTAGCTCCTCCATTTCGGTTTTGCTTTATAAAGGTACACAGGGATAGAAGTATTTCGTAGACCACAAATTTTGTTGTTTTTTTTTTCTCCATATGACATGCTCATTTAAAATCTCACACACCTGTACGTGCTATACAAGTGGCAAAAAAATTACTTCAAAATAATTTCTGGTAGATGACAATCTAAACAAGACCATTAATCCAAGCAGTTTTCACAAAATATGTTTACTTCAGTTCCCTTAGATCTGTAAACTTTATTTATAAAGGTTGTTAGAGAATGAGCCTTTGTTTCTCTTTTTCTTTATTTCTTGTCACTTTGACAAATGCAGAAAGTTGGAGAAATCAAGTATTAAATTTGGAGGAGAGGAGGAGAAAGGAAACAGCATCTAATGTACTTTTGACCAAGATACTTGGAAAAAAAGCCAGGCACTACCCACATCTTTGCATATCCACATATGATATGCACAGCACTTCAGATTATTCACTTTTAAGCAACAACTGGTATAGTCATTTGACAGCCTGTTAGATACCATGTGAATGAAAGTACCATTGCCTCTAAAATTAATTACCCACGATGTTTTACCACGTCTTGTTTTTCAAAGCAGACCTTTATTTAGTACTTTCCATACTTGCATTTTGATTTTCTTTTCAGTAATTGGTTTGATTACACCCTTTCAAAATTCAGCTATTAACCATTTTCATGTGACATATGACTGCAGTGATTTTCTGATATTGGTATTAGTCTGCTGTGCAGTGAAGGGTAATTAATCACCCTACTTTTCTTCCAGCAGAGCTTCCAGAGGGGCCAGTTTTGTCCCCTTTGCTGAATGTAGACTGTGAAATTACCCTAGGAGTTAATAAAGTAACAAGGATTCTCTAAGGTATCAGAAGAGTTTTCCCAGTGGCTTTATGTCATTGCTTATTTTTTTAATGAACACAGAATTTCTATTGGGTGTCGTAATTTTGTCTGATTAGAATAGTGTATAGTAGCCTAATCCTGAGTTAGTGTAGTTTGGACTAATACTTGGAAAATCTTGCAAATGCTCTGGGAGCTGTAATTTAATGATGGGGACACCTGTCTTACAAAGGTAAATAGTATTTCCAAATGAAGGTCTATCTTAAATTGAGCTGGTCACAAACTCTTCCATTCCTCACTGAAATTCAAACCCTCATCCAGTCAGGGGTCTGTAAGGAGGCAGGTGTCCAGGACATTGGTATAATTTAATAGTCTGCCTTATCTGTGCCTGACAATAAATAATGGGATATTGCCACTGAGAACCAGAGTAGTCTGTTGGCCTTGATTCAAAATATTTTTTCAGTGTTTCAAAAAGGACCATCAAATTTTGTCAATTAGCATCTCACCAGTAATGTGGGTTTACCTATATTGCCCTGAAATGTAATCCTGTTAATAAGGTAGATAAGGGAGAAGCTGGTTTTTGTCAAACACCTGTGAATGGAGACATAAAAACAATTGTTTCCCTCCCATTATGTCCTCGGGGTCCCCATGGCTGGACGACTGGAAACACTGTTTCTTCCCGGTGACACTGGCATGTATGCATTTATGTGTGGGTGCTAGTTCTTAAACTGTACTTCTCATGGAAAAGGTGCATCTGGATGCTTTTTTCCATCTCTTCAGCTCTATAGAGCTGCCACCTCTTTGTGTTTGTCCTGGGAAATGGCAAATTTGTGTGGTGACATTATATTACTGCATTACAACATGATGTTATTAACTCACTGCTGCAATGTCATTATGTACTGAAGCAGAAGCGTGCCAAGAAAACAATTTCATCACATGGCTCAGACTTGCAACTCAAAGTCATATGAAGGGGCCTGTGGTGAATTCAGGCCTTTTGCCCGGGGTGGCTGCTTTGCCTTGCAAGGTACAGAGCAAGGTGGTGTCAATCAGTAATGTACAGTGAAATCCTAAATGAACCGTAGCCCTGATGTGCTTGATCCTCTTTTTATCATTTCTGTACTTTATTGTGGGATGATGCCAAGAGACCTCTGACCTTGGACACTGAGCAGTTTGAATTGTTACTTTTAATTATTACTAATTGATTTTTCCCTGTCTTATATGTGTGTGCGTGTGTGTGTATGTTTGTTTGTTTTGCTTTTTCCAACCAAAACACAGTCACTTTCCAAAGAGGAGATGGAGGACTAATGAGCAATGGAAGGTATGTTTCTTCATATAAAGGTCTTTCCACTGTGTTTATTTTTAAAATAAGGGGTCTGAAAAATGCTATAGGTGATGCACTTGGGCCATATCCTATCATTGGAAAGACTAATAGCGCTAGGAGGCGTTAAGTAGCTTACCATGAGGTTTAATGACCTATCTGTTGTGCACTTTGGAAGAAGCAAGCCCAGATGTTTCATATCTCCCAGATGTCCTGGAAGAAATTAGTAGTAAATATCACAAAGAATGTGTTCATTTGTTACTGGGATGTTTATTGCATTAATTAGACATTAGCAAATGAAGTTGCTGTTGTTTAAGACTCCTTATTGGCTCCCCCTAAATTGCTGTGAGTGAACAATTACACTTAATCGATCACGAAATAAATGATTCATGGATGATGAATAGGCTGTAGATTGATAGGACTGGATTCCACAACTTTGGTTACTCAATTGAAATTGATAAAAGCTGATAACGGGCCCATATATCCTCATCTATTTTCCCTTTGCCAATATGGAGATTGTAATTAGGCCCTGGTAATAACTTCCAATCTCCTGTTTAATCAATATTTTAGCAAAAAGAGATTAGGCCTAATGAGAGCGAGTAGATGTGGCAAGAATGCGGCTGGGTCGTCTTATTGCCGTTTCCATAGAAACCGATGTTTCTCTTAGGAATTGTTCCAGGCAGGGGTCTATAATGTTCAATGATTGGAGATGTTGCTCCAACTTCATGAGTGCTTTAATAACCTAGGAAAACTGCAGACTTGTGGACGGCTTTTTGTTTTCGTTTGGGAGAAGAGGGTGTCTGCAGCAAATTATTTGTTTTTCCTGCTAAATACAATTACAAACAATCCACCTGCCTTGCTAAATTTCTGTTTATCCTGGGGTGAGAGAAACACGGTGCCTTATGGCCTGGTTGTGCCTTCTCTTTCACCATGATCCCTGTTTAATGCTGCTCTCGAAGCTGGGAATTACAGGGATATAAAAGCCATGCAGTAGTGGCACATAGAGATAGCTGTGGACTTCCCATTAATCGTACTCAAACCTGTTTGCCTCTAAACCATCCAAGAGTGCTCAAAGAAAGAGTTACCAGCCTGTAGATGACAGGCATGCATTTGGGATGCAAGGAAAGGAAGAAATAGTAGCCCGAAGTCATGGAAATGGCTGATATGGAGCAATCAGTTTGAGTGATGTCTCCCTTGAGGTGGTAATTTATCATTCAGCCCTGGCGTAGGATCCCATGATGGTGCTGCCTAACTCCTGTTTCACATAGACAACGGAGTTCATTTGGATTCTGCCAGAGTCACGACGGATGCCTAGTCCCACTTCTACTGACAAAGTTGATTTTTATATAACCTTAATTAACTGCTGAAGGTCTTTAAATCATCAAAGGCTATACAATTGTAATTTGAAATAAATTAAAGTCTCCTAAGCTGTTAGTTACCTATGGTGTTAGAAGAACAGTAATATGCCCTCTTCCATCACAACTTGTCTCACAGATATTATAATTTAAAAAAAAATATATATATCTATACATATATATATATATTTGTATGTATATCTCTCTTTCTTATTCTGCTTCAGTCGACCAGGTCTGTTGAATGCCAGTGACCCCAGTTATCCTTGGCTTGCAGACTCTTGGCCTGCTACAAGTCTGCCAGTAAATAACAGCACTAGTGGACCCAATGACCTTGGGAATTTTGGTCGTGGAGGTAGGTTTCCTTTTATTAAGTCACCAGATATTATAAAATAGGCTTCCTCTAGTTAACATCCATGATGAATACTGTATAATAGTTTTATCATTATAGTTCTTTCTATGTGTTTCTTTCTTTCTAGATTTGATTGAAAATTGACTCTAAAATGTTCCTTTTGCTTTATCTCTTCTCACTTCTTTAAAATGTATGTGTAGTTTGTAATTTGCCCTGCAGTGGCAAGACAGGGTCTGCTTATGATGTCAAGAGAAATGTATTTGTGTCTCAACCTTATTCCCTTTTGTGTGGAGATGAGCAAGGGCAGTATAGCCGGGGATGGAGGATGTCCATAAGAGCAGAGGAGAACACAGGGGATGCAGGAAGGATGTTCCTTCAGCAGAAGGACATGAGAACTTTGTTGCTGTCACCTTCCCTGTCCTCTTCGTGCTGAGGGCCTGCTCTCAGTCTCAACCATAATCCTTGAAGAAAACCTTGAAGGTCTTAAGCAACTTTCTTTTTCATTGGAGGAAAGGATACATAAAAGGGAACTATTCCGATCTTTTAGGGGTGTGTTGCCATTTTGACTTGAGAAAGCGCCTTTGGGGGAATGACATTTAACTCAAATGTGAATTTTGAGACATAGGATTGGGATTTTTAAAAGTCATAGTAATACTCACATCTGTCTGTTACTTCCTTGGTTTCTGTGATAACACAGCTAATTCTGCATACTGGTGTCCAGGAGAAGACTTCCTAATGTAAATGAGTATATAAATATTTTTAAGACATAAATAGATAAACAGAAATCAAGACAACACTATACATCAAAAATGCATTAAAATGCAAGAAAAATCTATAAAACCATCAAACTGATAAATGTGAAAAGAATTCAGCTTTGGACTGTACCAGAATCTGCTTCTGAAGACCATCCCTCATATTGGTTATACATTCCCATGCAAAACCTCTTGCCTGTGGTTTGACTACTGTGACTTAAAATTACAACAAAACACATAAGATTTATATTCTGTATAAAAATGTTGTAAAGTTCTTGTCAAAAATATTTAAAAGTAAGCAAAACTTTTGATAGTATTTACAAGGCAACTGAATTTCTGCCAGCTTCTTTGTTGTGAGTATCTTGAAAATAAAACCCTTCAGTACTTTTCCATCTCTTCTTAAGCTCACATAATACAGTAAAATTACCATTTTCTTTTAGTGTTTGGCTCTATACAACTGGAATTGGAAGCATTTTTTAAAATTTTTGGCCTCAATGTGGATGAGGCATAGGTCCAAATTCAATGTTGCAAGAGATAACAACAGTTACATTTTGAAATTCAGCAGCTTAATTCCACCCATGATCTTTACAGTTGAGCTAAAACTTTTATCCTGACTGGTTTGGGATCACTTATCCCTATCTGTTTCAGCACTTGAGATAAGATGTTTCCGAATTAAAGATGAATTAGAAGTATTTTAACATGTAGAGGTGGAATATTAACTATATAGATAGAACTTGGGCCTCTTTTACTGATTGAAAGGTCTGTAATAATATAAAAGTTCTGTAAGAATTTTAAAAAGAGTAGGGTAGCAATCAGTCACCCTGGAAACTCAGAAGCTGAGGCAGGCAGTCCTAACATTTCCCTTAAGAGTGAGATCCATGTTGTGTCCTAGACAGGCATTTGGAAGCAAGGCTGGGAGTGGCAAGCACGGGTTAGGTTTGGAGTCATGTAAGGCCACAAAATGGTATTGCATCTCCTGAGGCAGCAAGAAGGAGCTTCCATGCACAAGTATTTCAGCACTATTTCACTTATCTCAAGAGTTATAAACAAAAGTTGGATTTTGGAGAGTTTTGAGGAAAGTATCCAGTGGGAAATGCGTCTTCATCTTTGTGTGATGTAAATGTGCAGTGTGGTGTTTTTTGCTGTGACAGCTTGCTGGGAAAATCACACTTGACTTCTACTGGGTGACTATGGCACTTTGTAAAATCCCTACTTAATAGCTCTTTGAGTGCTTAATGTGTACGTCTCACTGAGGTCAAAAGAGTAATCCGTGCTTGTACTGAAAGTTCGCAGAATGTCTGGAGAAGCTCAGCTTATCAGTAAGAATGACTGAAAATCCTTGGGGGGTGGGAAGCTATGCAACTTCCCTTTCAAGTGTGTGCACATGAATACTTCTCTGTTTTAAAATGACTGTCTAGAGATGATACCTCTTCACTTGCCAGAAATATGCTCTAAAAGACAGATGTATGTCTGAGTACTTCAGAGATGAGCATTTTGCTAGTTTTTACTTCCTTGAGTCTTCAAATCCAACACAGACAGGTTGAGCTGGATTTACTTCACTTTATACATCAACAACAGAATTTATTTACTAAACTTCAAGCCATTATACTTCAATGAAACCAATTGTGGAAAGGAGAAATATTCATATTGTGGATGAAATGCAAAAAAGATAGGACTGCACTTGTCTCTCACATCTCATTTGCACATAGATGTATTTTTTTTGTGTGTACTGCCCCTGGAAAGCACATTGCATGTGTGCGGATAGATAGTAACAACCTGATTTTGAAACATGGGCTGTAGTTTGCATCAGTTGTCATTTTTGTGCGCTTTCAATTTATCTACAGGTATAAGTTAATACAATTAAGATCTTTCAAATGTTTGATTGTGCCCATTTCCCTGATGTATGCAAAACCAGATCATGCTGATAGACCCAAATTTAATCTCTCTTTCTGCAGTGTCTCTGCTGAGCATTTGCTATTGCCATATTTATTGTTAATATTATGTTGCTGCCCTGAGACTGAAGATGTTATTAGGGCCCATGTTTAAATGTTCACTGTTACACACCTGAATGCAAAAGAAAATAGTTCTGTGGTCTAAATGTTCATCCCAGGAAACAAAAAAAAAACTAAACCCCAAACAAACCAAGAAAAACAAACAAACAAAACATCAAATCAGTGTGAGGAGACCATGGTGTTGCATCTCATTGCTGGATAAGTCTTTGAGACAGTGAGACAATGAGTTTTTTCCCTGAGGTTGCACAAAACCCACACCTGAGTCTGGAACTGAGCTTAAACCCTTGACTAGGTGCAAGAATTATCATTTCTTTCTGGGGCTTAAGGTGCATAAAAATGGCTGTGATCCCTAGAATGGGATCTGAACATCCTCACTATAGGAGTACGCATTATCTCAACTATGATCTAACAGTTGGAACCCGTATCTGCCATCTGGCTGTAGAAAGAAAATGGCATATAAATGAAGCAATTTTTAAAGAAGTATATTCTGGAGTTGATTCAACTTTTCAGAGTCTAAATAAATTGTAAAAACAGTACCATTTGATATATTGCCCTCTGAGAGAGCAGGAAGGAGGGTTATCTGCTGAGCTGTGGTTCTCCTTGGAACATCATGCCAGTCATCATTAGGTTCTTCACACTTCACTAGTCTCAGTTTCTAGATCTTGTATTCCACTAGCAAAGGTCACTTCAGTGTTTAGTAAGGAGAGAGACTGCCAATCTTACTGATTAAAGATAAATATTGCAGTGTGGGATAGGATTCAAAATAAGCAGAAAATTCAGCAGATATTTAGTTAATATGCTGCAATGGTTTTCAGGTAAATGTACTGGAATCTTTGAACAAGTTGTTCTCCATTATCAACATTGCATCACCATTTTGAGGGACTGATCACCTAAATCCCTTCAGAATAACAGATTTTCTTTCACATATCAGGAACAACTTGTTTTTGCCAGGTTTTTCTTTCGTGGTAAAGAAGAAATGTACTGGCTAATGTCAAAAGGAAAATTAGATAAGATGATGCAAAAAGCTTTAAGGGAATCAAGGTGATGCCCTTAAAAAATTACTTTGAGAGTTTGTCTACGTATTTGCTAGGCAAGTTCCCTCTGTGATTTGTAAATTCTCTCCCTTCATCACTTCCCTGAAGCCCAGACAGTTTCATTGGTTCTGACAAAGAGTGAACAATTGAAAACATTCTTCAGTAGAGAAATATTCCAAACTTCACTTTCACAGTTGAAGGTATGGGGAGAAAAAAAAGATGGTTTTAGGCAGTGAGACGTGAAGGACAAGTGGTAGGCCTGTCACAGCTGCTGATAGCTTGGCGGTGGTTGTACATCATCTCCCCTTCGTTGGCTCATGGACCTGTCTCAGCTGAAATGCAAACGCGCAAAATGACACGTTTATTTCTCAGCTTAAACCTTGGTACTTTCAGGCTTCCTGTGCATCAATTATTTGTTTCATTCCCCTATGTTCACCACAGATGTGCTGCCACCAGTGCCAGGGCAAGGAGATAAAACTGCTACCATGCTTTCTGATGGAGCCATTTACAGCAGCATCGACTTCACCACCAAAACCAGTTACAACAGCTCCAGCCAAATAACGCAGGCTACGCCATATGCCACCACCCAGATCCTGCATTCCAACAGCATCCACGAGCTGGCTGTCGATTTACCAGATCCGCAGTGGAAAAGCTCAATTCAGCAAAAAAATGACCTCATGGGATTTGGTTACTCTCTCCCAGACCAAGGCAAAGGCAACAATGGTAATTACAGCTCTTATTTTCCAGAGCCCTTGGCTTTATATACTATATCATCTGTGCATGAATTAGAAAATTCTTTTTAGCTCTGTGAGACACTGTTCATATTGACCTGAACTAATGCTTGCACACCTTGCATGCGTGCTGAACCTCACGTGATCACAAAATACATTGCACTGTGCTTTTAGTGCTCTTTGTTCTGTGTTAGTGACTAAGCCACCTGCCTTCCATTAGGCTAGGGTAGGTGTACCTTTAAAAATAACCGAGTTAAAACCTGCCACCCCACCCCATCTGCCCTTGACTTGCTAACTGCATGTGTCGCATGAGCTTGTGCTGTCGACTAATCCCACGATGCCACTGTGACCTCTGCCGTTTAACCCTTAGCCTTGCTTTACATCCCTGACTACCGGGTGGCTGAGGGACTGGCTAATAGATTGCCACACAACCAGTCACAGGATTTCAGCACCACCAGCTCCCACAACAGCTCCGAAAGGAGTGGCAGCCTCTCAGGTTGGTTCCATCGCCGTGCGTAGGGGAGTGAGGGACAGAGGGGTGTTGGCGAGCGGCTCGCCAGGGAGGCAGAAGACCTCCCAGGCACCAGTTGAGGATAACCATGAACGTTCCTGCCCGTCAGCAAACAGTGTCACATGGGACTGTACTGAAACCAAAAAGCCTTTTGCACAATCTACTTGGAGATAACTGGAGAGTCCTTCCATGTGGTGCTTGTCGGCACAGCTGCCAGCCTCGCCTTGTCACATCCTTTCCCTGATACAGTCTTTGGAGCAAATGTATTTCTTCATCCATCCTCAGTTTATAGGTCTCCCCACACTGAACTTCATGAGGAGATTAATATTTTTATTGAGTTATTAACAGATCCCCCACTCCCACAAGCTGTTTCTAAATGCTATTCCTCAGTGAAGCAGCTTGGAAATAATGGTAGGGCCCGAAAGGTGACTGGGATTTCAACAAATTGTTTCAAGTCTGCATACAAAAAGGATATAAATTTTATGTGTGTGCTGCATGTTCTATTGGAAACATGATGCATTTTCACCAGATGAAAATGATCATAGTACATGTGGTTGTGTATTATATTTAAACACACCTTTTTTATTGTTTTCTTTAATTTTGCTTACTTGTTGCTTATGTTATGTATAGCTGTCTTTTTTTTTTTGTCAAGAAAAAAACTGAAAAGGCAGCAGTTAAAATGAGAATCTGTGATTCCACCGAGCTGAAATATGAGAGAGCTGAAGGGACTTAATTTTGATATTCATACTATATCCACAGCCTTTTGAATTTCCACTTTAAGCTGGAGCAGTCATCACAGTAACAGACCAAACCTAGCAATGGCTTCTTTATGTCAGTTAAAATGACTATTCAAATTGAATTTTGAGATAAGAAGCCTATAATCATTGGCCCATGACTCAAATAGCCAAATGTGTTTGCAAGTCTTGTGTTCTCAAGGGGGAGCATTAGCTGATTTGAGTGAGACCAAAAAATAGGCTTTATGGCATTGTCAGAGAGGTGTCTGGGAGCTGAGTTAATGCAATACTTCAAGAAAGGTTCTTGTTTCTTACATGTGAGATATATTGGCAAGTAGCTCAGGAAATCAGCTTGCTCCCCAGGCTGCATGGAAATGCAGAAATTGATTTGCTGAGGTACATATATGTCAGATATCAGAGGGCAGTATCACGCTTTAGATATGTTGACAGCTACAGCTGCCCAAGAATTTTCTCGGAAAACAGGAGGTGTTACTGGAAAATGCCCATTGATCAAAAGCTGGACTTCAATCAAATATTTCAAGTGCGACATATTTTGGGTAGCTTTTCTCAAGCTGAAGTAAATTTTCTGATTACACAAGGAAACTTTAGGTTAGTCAGTCTTTCGATGGCTGGGGCACTCTTGTTGTGACCAAGGCAGCTCACAGCTGGATGCCCCAATGCTCAGATGAGCGTGAGATTATTGGACTGCCGAGTCAGTGTTTTGCTCTCCCTTGCCCACTAATTATGCCTTTGATACAGGATAATTATGTCTGCAATACACGAGAAACTGGGGGAGACCTTCAAATAGTCTGATAATTAGAGCATCACTGGAGTCAGAGACCAGTTTTGATTACGTAGTCCCCATCAGGGTGAGCAGGGATTTGTTCTCTCACTTCCTTGGTCAGTACTTTAAGTACTACTTATTGTTCTGACTAAGTTTCTGTCTCTTTTATATGAATATCAGTAGAATTCCTATCCCACTGCGGAATGGAAAATAGCTAAAACCTCAACTACTCTTTTGAGGCAGGGAAATTTTGTAGCTGTACTTTGCACAGATTATGTCTGTACTAGGATCAGCAGCCCAACTGGCAAATTCTTTCTCAAGGATCTGATTCACCTGGAGATTTAAACAATATAATTGAATTTCAGCGTGAGGAGACATTGAAGCATCAAGCATTGCTGCTATGGGGAAACAAGGCTTCTGTGCATCAATTTTCAAACACAAATCAGGCTTTATGTGTTAGGTGTCTGTCCCACCAGTCTGACAGTGGGGTAACTCTGCCCATGGGGACAGAAGAGAAATCTCCTGCCCAATGTAGGCTGCTTTCCCTACCAGCAATGACCTTGGAGTTCTCTTCTTTCATTTCTTCACCTAAACAAGTCCTTTGTCTCTCTGCTTCACTCCTTCTAATATCTCTAATCTATCTCTTTGAAACCCCCAAAACCCCCAAAATCCAAGTGACTCCACATACTAGCACTCCACATGTCCAACCTACGTTTTACCAGTCTCCTAAAATTATCAAGATACTACACTTCCAAAGTCTTCCTCTCCACCTCAACTGATCTCTAAGCTGAAGTTGTTCTCTGCATTTCCCTTCGCTGTGTATTCCTAGTTTAAATCCTCCTGCAACACACACACACATGCATGTGCTTTTCTCCTAATGCATCCCCTCCTGCCTTAGTTCTTGTTGGCTCCTGCTCCTGCTGACTTTTCAGAAATTTCCCCGCATCCAACAAATTAAAATTAACCTACTTCCTTTGCGCTATTCCATGACCCTATTTCTAATTCCACTTTTTTTGCCTTACCTGTGCTTTGAAAGCCTCATTTTCCCTCCAGAAGGTTCACGTTTTTGTTCCTCTGTCTCCACTGTCGCTGGGGTTTCTTTTCACTGGTCAAAATGTTCTTTCCCTTTTCAAGAAAGCTGCCCTTTCTGCCAGGCTACAAACGGAAGGAAGAGCCTGTTTTCCATCCTAATAGAAGTAGTATCAGCTCAGTTCACACATAGTGAATGACAGGATCTTGGCTGGACTTACTATAAATACTCCAAAACAAGGAAGGAAGAGCTCTGGTCTGGAATTGAGTAGTGGAAAGCAAAGTCTCACTTGCAATGTGCTGCCAGCCAGGTCAATTAGAAACATTGCTGGGCCTGTTGCCTGTCTCTAGCAGCCACAACAGGAGGTAAAAAGAGAAGTCTTGGCTACTTCTGAGCCACAAAATCACCTTTTTCTTCCCTCTCTATTTGTTGCTCTTTTCATCCAGCTAACATTTGGAGGTAACAGAAGAAAGCCACTGTCTCACAGACAAAAAGTCCCATGACACGGGCTTGTCTCTATTGCTAGAATTGCACCTCCTTCTGTGTTTCTCTGTGCCTAAAGTTAGAGCCATGGCAAAGAGGGTGGTGCCTGCCAGTGCACAGTGAGCCACCCTCCCTGTCTGGTCAGTTGTTGCTTTCTTGATTCATTGATTCGTTTTTACATGAGGGTTTTTTTTGGCTGGTACTTATAAATCAGCAAGAGATGTCAGTGGGTGAGATGGATTAGACTGTGCTTTCTGCAGCAGGCCAGGGATGAGTGACAGCAGCTGAGTACCCACTGAAAAGGCATCTGAGAAACCATTCCTCCACCCAACAAGCCAAAGAGTTTGAAAGCCACAACAAAACTCAAAAAAATAGATGGGTCCCCAAGCAGTCGAGGGATTTGAAATGTTGAGCCATTCTTCCTCTTAATGAATTCCTGACAAGAAAAAGAAGTCAGGGCAAAATAAAAGAAGCAGAGCAAGTAGGATGAGAGCTTTCTCTGTAGGATCACGCTCTCACAAATGGAAGTGTCTCAGCTGGAGAAGTGGATACAAGGACGATAAGAGAAGAGCAGAGGGTTTAACAAAATGCATTGCTCACTTCATTTCTACCTCATCCGCTGGAGCTGTGTATCAGAAATAGAACCTCTTCTCCATAGTGGCACAAGATATTTGAATCCTGTGAAACAGTCAGTCCTAAAACATTGCACAAGACTTCCTGCTCTTTTAAAAAAGTAGAAATTAGGAAGTTCCTATCAACAAAACCCTGTTTCTTTTAGGTTTTTTTCCAAGACAATTTACTCTTGTCTTGAAAGATATTGGGTCCAATGACAATTTTTTTGGGTGGTGTCCTTAACCCTCTGTGTTTTCCACAGAAAGTGATTATGCAAAACTGTGTTATAATCACACTGGATTCTGACATTTGAAATAATTTGCTATGTTTTATTATGATTTTGTCTAAGAGTCAATTCAAGAAGTCACAAAGTGCACATGAATAAATCAGGAGATATATTTCTGAGCCAGGAAAACCTGTCTTTCCTTGTTTCTGCATTTTTGGTGCAAAAATTTGTGGTGCAAATGTACTGAGATTTAAAAAGAAGTGATTTTCAGCAAATATTCAGAATATTTTCCCATTCCACTCTATTATTACTTATAACCTTGTGACAGCATTAGCACGTTGATGCTGATTCTGCTGAGATATAAATACGTCTTCTTTTTTGGGGCATGCCATCTGGAATCAGAATTCTTTCAAGACATGTAAATAGCTGGCTTTTTTTCCCTACATTACATCTCTAACATTTCATTTTTCTTTTTGGATTTGCAGGTGGCAAAGGAGGGAAAAAGAAGAAAAACAAAAATACTGCCAAGCCCCAGAAAAACAATGGTTCAAACTGGGCCAGTGTTCCCCTCCCACCCCCTCCTGTGCAGCCACTTCCAGGCACAGAGCTGGAGCACTATGGGGTGGATCAGCAAGAAGCAGGGTAAATTTTTTTTTTCTTTTTCTTTTGAAGAAAAATCTGTGATTTGCAGAAATGGGTCCTTTTCTATTTTTTTTTTTTTTAATTTTGCTAAGTGACAATATTATTCTGGTTTTTTTTTAAAAAAGAAATAAAGAGAGAGCGCCTTATCCTGTAGACTTATTCACGGCTGTGGAGGAGGAATGTTTGAATAGCTCCTCTGGATAGTGACTGAAGGTGGAAACAAAAGTGACCTTGCCTCATCATCATGTAGGGCTTCAGTGCTTTCTCATGCTGGAAAGTCTCTCACTTCACAGGTAGCTTAATTGAATTCTGTTGGGACTGCATGCAGCTGATGGGACTCAGAGTGAGTGAGGATGACATAATCTGGCTCTCTGTATTTTTGCACTGCTTTGATGTTTAAAAATATAAGAGCCAACAGAACAAAAAAAAAAACCCAAACCACCAAATTGGATTAATTTTTGAAGATCAACCAATGGATAATAATCTTCTCATCGGCTTTTAGAAGAAATTTCACAGTTGAGGAAGGCGTGCTAATTATAGGCTTTTTTTGTCATTATTCAAACAACTTTCAAGTTTCTGGAACCTTCCACATCTTTTTGCATAGCTCAAACTTGTTCTCAAGGACACAAAATCACACAAGAAGTGCTAAATGAGAGGAAAGAGACATTTTCTACACAGACAACATTTACAAAATGCTTTTTATAAAGTGTAATTATGTGAAATACCAGGTTATCAAACTCTGGAGGTAAATAAGAGTATATGAAAACATAGTTTACTGTGGTTAGCTCTGTTTGAGCCTTTAGAATAATTGTTCTGTTCAGGACAAATTTCTGTCTGTTTCAATACATGGATTAATCAATATTTCCTAAGGATGAAACGTTTTTGAGAATTCATTGTAATAGGTTTACCGAATAAAAATATTTCAAGTGTTATCTCAATTGTAAGTGTGAATTGATCATTACTATTTTTATAATTAAAGTTAGAAAAACTCCACATTATTTCAGTTTATACCAAGTCCTTCGACTCTTAAAATGAGCAATAAATAACTGTGTTAGTCAGTGAAGTTCTTTTTAAAATTAAGGCTCATTCAGGCTGTATTAGAGTTAGAATTTCAAAATAATGGAAAATGAATAACCTTACTGATTGTGAGTGTTGTTTAAATCTCAAGGCAAAACGTTCATATAATCATTTTGTTCTGTATTCTGTTATAAGAGGCTAAAATAAATTTAAAATTGTTTCACCATATAATAATTCTGTCTTTATCAGTTTATATCCTTAAGATGCATGTGCAGCCATTTCACTAAAACAATTATGCAATAGAAGGCGAACCACTTGTATTTTCTTCAGAACAATGAAATAGCATAAAAGGTAAATGGAAATACCTTATAGAGAAATCCCTTGCGACACAGGGCTTGACTCCTCAGTTGCATAAAGCATCTGTAATTTAGCTGGAAGGAATGATGTTGGTCACCAAGACAACACTGGTTATTTAAGGAGAAGATAATCACCAGGTTCACAACAATTCTGGCTTATTTTTTCCTCTGATTATGTTTTGAATTACTCTTCTCTGGTTTTTGTAATGTCCCATTAGCAGTGGTGGTAGCAAGACCTTGTATTATGCATTTTACCAAACACAGGAAAAATTTGAAGGTTGGACTTAGGGTCTCAGTCTGGACCTACAGTAATTTGCAACCACCTTTGATGAAGGCTGAATCTGCAATGCCCATACTTTCTCAGGATGCTTCCAATACTAATGGTCCTTCTGTATTTAGGGGTTGGTCTTGTTTCTGTGATTTTCAACATGCTGAAAGGGAAAGAATCATAGGCTGCATTCCTTATGTTGCCTTTAATATGACCATATTGGGTTAAAAAAAAAAAAGCCACATTTTTTAAACTGTTTTGTTCTTCTTGGTTTGTTTCGATGTACTCTATCTGTTCAAAGTGTTTTAATTTTAGAATTAGTTACATGCAGATGTAATTATATTGGGAATTACAATTGAAAAATGAACTTCTAGTCAGAAAAACCGAACACTTTAATAAAATTCTCTCAATGTGATACAAGATGTGAATGTTTAGACCAATAAAACAAGGAAGGTGGCATCTAAACAGAAATTTGTTTATCTCTGTGTCCACCTGTCACGCTTTAATTCAAGTGTAAGTTTCATTGGCATGATTATCACCAAAAAACTCCAAAAATTTGACACCTAGTTTTGCTTACTAGAGATTAAGACTAGTGGCCTTATGAGCACTAGTGGACTTCTAAGTTGCAAAAGATAACCCACAATAGCAAGTGACACAAATAAAAAGCCACCTAACTTAACCTGTCACAGAAAAAATACAGTTTTCTCTACCATCTTCTTCCCAGAGGCACTAGGATTTGCATTTTCCTCCATTTGTCCATAAACTGCAGAAGGAAAAGTGAACATTTTACTCAACTAGCCGTGTTATACAATGTGGTGACTTTGGAGATCTCTTAAATTCCTATTTAACGTCAGCAAAGAGCCTGTTTGTGTCAATTAAGCTTCTCTTTTCCTATAGTATCTCCCAAACTGACATGTTCCCTTTCCCACCCTTTATAGAGCAGATGATTTTGTTTGATTTTATCTAAACTTGCAGTAAGGAAATGCTCATTTGTTACTCCTTATCATTTTCTTTGATTTTTCACCAATAATATGCATGATCTTGAGCCAACCCCAGTAAAGGCAGTCTGCATACTGTTATTTGGTTATTTCTATTTCTTGCTATTGACTACACCTCAAAATGGAATATTAGCTGCTGAATGTCAATATATTCAATACTTATTTTCTGTCTTTAGCAAAAGTTAAGGAAGTAGTACCTTTTACTTCACTTTCTGGTGAGTTCCAGGGAGAGAAGCTTCATTTGGTGCAACTATGTGTGTAATGAAACACAGTTTCGTTAGAAATGTGCCCTTTAGCTATCACCTTTATTTTATATTTTGAAGGAACAAATCTATCAATGTAATGAATCAGGCTTTTTAATAGTAAAATATCACTATAGAATAAAAGTGCTGCCAATACAACAAAACTTACTAGAAAAATATTCTTGTTTGTTAGCCAGAACTTATTAGGGTCTTAATTATAAAGAAATTACAATCAGAGATCCCTAATGAAGTTAAGGCCCTTAGATTTTAATAAGTGTACTTTAAAAAAGTTGCATTTTCACCACATTGGATTTACTCAGAAAATGAAAAAGAACACAGATGTGATCAATAATCACTCTGGTGGTACCAGATGTTTCTATAACTGTATCATTTATGTGACATATATTTACTATGTAGTCTGTTAGGTTTGGTTTTTTTCTTTTTCTTTTTTTTTCTTTGTTGTTTTTTTGGGGTTTGGGGTTTTTTGGGCTATTTGTTTTGGTTTTTTTTCTCTAAAATGCAGGTTAGAACTTGTGGCTTTTAGGACACCTTGCGTGAAGAACACAAAGGCTCTTGTACCTGAAGTCTTGAATCTCAGTGTCCTGAACTTCAGGTCTAGGCTGCTTTCCATTTCAAACAAAATTTGGGTAAAGATACAGTACTTGTGGAGAATCTTTTCACTAAGAAATCTCTTTTACTATCAAGCTGAACATTTGGGGATTTGAAGCAAGTAGGGTCAGAAGGCAAGCACATCCAAAGCTCGCTTATTCATCACTGGAAAGTCACCAGGGAGTGTCTTTTTGCCCTGTCCCTTTTAAAGAAGCCATTATAGCAAAGCATGAGGCTGAGGGAGCAAAAGGAAGCGAGAGACCTGTTGAACTGTACACTTTTAGCAGCATGAGTTAGGATGGTCCCTTCAGCCTTGGGTGCAAATGTCATGACTGAATATTGTTTGGAAAAACAAATTACAGCTGTTCGTATCTTAATTGTCTGCTAAGGATGACTATGTATCATGTAACATTTTCTTAAATCTCTGTTTATGAAAATGGTAATGATCAATCACTCAACCTTTCCTAGAGGCCAGGTGTTAAGCAGCCTTTATTTTCGCTTCTGTGCACATATGTATGTTTGTATAGCTATATATGTTTATATCTACATATACAGAGATCTAAATTTATACCAGTGTGAATTACCAGATATGTCTTCCACAGACTTTTGGATGATTAAGTCAGGTTGGTTTAGCTATCCTGAATCTGTGTGTTTAAATACAGACTACAGACTTTTGAATAAGGAGAAAGTACTTTAGTTAATTTAAGAAATCTTTCGGTTTTGCTGAAAGTAAATATTCTGTTCATAATACAGGTTTTGCAACTTCTCCATCTCAGTGTTCCCAGGCTTTTTATAGCCTGGCTTCACACATGAGAAAATTGACAATAACTCATTTTTCTCTGGGAAATTGGTAAATCCTTCCTTCCAAATCAGATGCTTTAAAGGAGTATTTTTAAGCTGGTTTGAGAAATTAACTGTATAGTGCAATGCATTGCCTGCCTGCATTGCAGAAAGAAGGACCTTGTCAGCAGTCCTTGAAGGTGGAAAGAAGATAAAGTGACCTATATGATGCTTGGGAAATGGCCTTTAGAGTGTGTGATGGTTTGACAGTGAAGGAGCTGTGAGAGCTTGTTGTTGTCTGGTTGCCTTTTGAAAGGGAAAAAAAAAAGCTGTGTATCCTGACTTATTTTGGAATACACCAGAAGTTAAGAAGAAGTGTGTGCTGATGCTCAAGGGACTGGTGCCTGACTGGATGTTTTGAAGATGGGAAGAGTAGACAGTTGAGATTTGAGTGGTGTGATTGTCAGCAAAGCTGTGTACAACTGAAGTTGTGTTCATATTAGGGAATTACTCTGGGGAGATAATGCACAGGGAATGACCATAGTCACTAAGGCCTATCCACTTGGAATGATGCCAGAGTCTCTAAGGGACAGCATCCCAGGATGATACTGTAATACAACACTGAATTGAAAGGTCCTGTGAGAGCCCAGAGACCGAAAAGAATTTACTTGCTGGCAAAGCTTGCATAAGAAGTGGTAATAAAATATAAAGCTTCTGATCAGATAAAGCATCACCCCTTACACCTTTGGTATAAGGCAACAAATGAACCCCAAACTCCTACCAGGACACCCCTTATATCTGAAGAGAGAAGAATTTGGTATTCAAGAATACTCCTAGTGGTTAATCCTTCCATTTACTTTGGGCAGGTGTGTTGAAAGTGTTCAGAAATGTAGCACTGTCTAGGTAGGTCCCAGTACAGATTGGTTAGGAGGTGGGGTGCTGGCAGAGCTGTCAACATGTGTGCTAATGTACCTTATCAGCTGGTGCTGTGACACAGCATATGCTTGGGGTCAATGCTGCTGTGACATGAATGTATTGCACATCAAAGGAGATACCCTTGTGCAGAGTGGGAAGGCCAGGATTTATGAGGAAAGTGTAGCTTTATATTTAAGCTACAAACCAGAAAAAAAATTGTAACTTTATAGACAGATAAAGGAGAGGAAGGAAGTAAATGGATAATGCTCTTGGGCTCATGGTGTGACTCTTAGGGATGGTGCTGTGCAGGGCCAGGAGCTGGACTTGATGGGTCCCTTTCAACTCAGCTTGTCCTGGGATTCTGTGGATGAGTGCTACTATGTAAAGCTTTTAAGAATGCTGCTATTTTCATGTCTAGGTCAATATCCATTCTCCTGCATTAACGATCCTGGAAGTGAGTTAGTTATTTTTGTTGTTGATTGTGGTGTAGCATTATCTAATCACCATTAACGAATGTGATAATGGATCAGTAATTTTTTTGTTGCATATCTTGTTCAAGTTGCTTAGCTGTTGTGGGAAAAATTAAACTGACTCAGTAAGGACAATTTAAGCAATTATGACCCTATTTTCATTAAATTTTAGAACTCACACTGTGTGCGAGGTTTCCAACTTGTAACCCTCTACACCCTCTACTGTGTGGCAGAGATGAGATTTGATATATACTAAGTTTATTTGGTTTTCATTTTAGATATGACAGTGATGGTTGGTGTCCGCCTTTGCCAGTTCAGACCTACCTGCATCAGGGCATGGAGGATGAGCTTGAAGAAGATGATGATCGTGTCCCCACACCTCCTGTCCGGGGAGTAGCTTCATCTCCTGCCATCTCCTTTGGCCAACAGTCAACTGCAACCCTCACGCCTTCCCCACGAGAGGAGATGCAGCCAATGCTTCAAGCTCACCTTGATGAGTTAACAAGGGCTTACCAGTTTGATATAGCAAAGCAGACATGGTAAATGTTTGAAGGCGTCACCTGTGATCAAGGAAATGAAATAATAATAAAAATAATAATAATAATAATAATAATAGCAACAACAGTATATTCCTTTATGACATAAATATTGACTGTGTTCAACAGCGTTTCAATTGTGTTTCCAAAGAAGTAAAATGGAAGAAGAAATAGCAAAACTCTGTCTACAGTGTGAAGGCCTTAAAAACATTAATATATGCTTTTAAAATCATAATACTTGGTAATATATCTTGTCTAAAAACATGCAAAAACAATATTCCTCTGAAATTTTACACGTGTTCAGCTAAGTAGTTAACACCCACCTCCTGGCAGCTTTTATACAGTGGAGAGTACTCTCTTTTCAGGCTAGCAAAAGATAGGAATTTTTTAGGATTTTAAAAAATAATAAGATTCTAAATTGCTGATTAAAAATAATGGTAGTCTCTTGAAACAGCAGTGCGGCAGCTTTTACACTGTGTCACATGAGAATGAAGCATTCACATCTCTGTACTTTGAAACACCATGAGAATTTCTGATTGGTAGGAAAGACCCAGAAACAGCATGAAGTTGTTAGTATGTACAGAATGGATCTAGTGTTTTAGAGTGCTTCATGCCTATTTAAAGGAAGAGCAAGCAAATACCACAGTAACATTTCCCCTGCAAAACAAACAGAAGCAAGCAATCTCTTCAGGGACTGAAAAAGAACTTGTCAACCACACCAGGCTGGGGATACTGTGAAGGTCAGTTGCTTCCTGGATGTTCCCTGAGCAGCAGTTGTCCTTTCAGAACTCTTCTACCCAGACAAAGCCCGCGGCTCTCGGCGGAGCGGAGCAGAGCTAGTTACTGAATGGCACGCTGCCAGCAGAGGAGCAGCCTTTCTTCCCTGGTAAATAAAGCCACAAAGTTATTCAGCCTGAGCTCCCATAAATACATCAGGCAGGTAGGCAGGCGGTGCCAAACCAAAGCCAGCTGTTTTCCCTGGACACCGTGGAAGCCTCGGGGCTTGTCTGCAATCTGCACTCAATCAACAGGGTACCTCGGTCCCGCTGCAGCGCCGCGCTGCCAAGCACCGACCTCAGCCTGCCTGTGGGACAGACCCAAATCCCAGGCAGCAGCTAGACCTGGCCTATTGAAGGTACTGGCTTCTGAGCCAGCACACAGATGCACACCCTGCCAGCACAGGCAGTCGCTGCTGCATTTTGCAGCTGTTACCCTTCCTACGCCCTCCAAACCTCCAAACCAGTCCGGGCACGGATAATGGAGCAGAACGCTGCACCAAAGCCTCGTGCAGCTGGCAGGAAAGGTCTTGCTCCCTTTTTGGAGAGATGAAAATTGATTGGGAAGTTTCATAATATGCTTAGGATTATACAGATTTTAATGTCACTCTTCTGTAAAGTCACAGTAATTGAGCCTGAAACTCTGAAAAAAAAATAACAAGGACATAACCTTTTTTCATACCTTTTGGTTATTGGGCTAAATGCTGAGGGTGATTTTTACATACAAGTGGTTTTTATGACATGGAATTTTTTAATATTTTTTATGTTGTTTGGCTGGACATGTATCATGCTAGTCAAAGTCAGTAGAAAGTCCTCCATTGTTTTGACTGGGAAGGAAGATTCCTTAGTTTTCTTTTCACAAAGTTAACCTGTCCAGTGTAGAGAGAGGGGAAAACTAAACGGCAAAATGAGACCTGTCAGATAGGTTACTGCGGGAGTAGCAACAGAGAAATACAGAGATCAGCCAATTAGGAATTTAAGAAAGAGCCCATTAGAGATTACTGGAAAAGTACATAATCATTATGGCCTTGATCCAGCAAATCACTTAAGTGTGTGCTTAACTATGAGTACACGAGAAGCTGACTTCAATTGTTCTATCACAAGCTTAACATTAAACATATACTTAAGCATTTTGCTTGATTGGGAGCTAATCACACTGTTTATTGAGGGTTAGTTAGATGGTGGTGCCCTTTGGTGCCCCAGTGTTTTGAACACTGCAAGAACACTAAAAACCCGGTGTCCAGGCATAAAAGTATTCAATAACTGTTAATCAGAAGGGGGTTGGATGTCAGAAAGGAAGCACTTGTTCTGGAAATTAGATTCAGAATAAGCAATAAGTTAAAACCAACACTGAGGTGGAGAAAGTTACCGGTGGTACATAGCATTGACCATGACATTCTCATAGCTGATAGATTTACATTATGAAAATTTAAAAAAAAAGGCTCATTAAATTAAGAGAATTCATTCGTGTAGGCAATAATACAGCACAAAGTTTTCACTGAAAATGTGTCAGAGCTGGGAGCCAAACTGGTGGCAATTGTAATTTTTTCAGTTTTACTTATGTCCAAGCAAGAGACCAGCAGAATCCTGGGTCCCATCCAGAGTTCTGCCGATTCAAATCAGGTCATGGCACCTCATGTACAGCCACCCAAGGATTCCCACGTGCCTGTGTTAGCAATTTCAAGCATGGTACATGCTCTTGTGCCAGGGCCAGTCATGCCTGGCTCCCCTGGCACAGCTTGCTGTGTACCTGTTGTGCTGTGGGCAATGCTGCTTTGAAAGCTGATGGTGTTCTTTTCTCTCAGAGACCAGGCACATCAAACTCCAAATGCCATGCTTGCCTTTGGCCATTTAGCTATCCTATGGGTGCTTTTTTGTCTTCTTTTTTCTTTTTTTTTTTTTAATGTGATTGCTGCATGCAGTAATTTCACACATGCATGCCCTAATACTGCTGCAATTAAATCAATTAAACTTCTTGGAATAAAGCAAAATGAAAAAGCCTCGCTGATGATGCGTTCACTGGACTTGAAAATTTCTTCTGTCCTACTGGCCATTTCCTCCTCTTTAGGGTGACTTTTGCTTCAGGCACTGCATCTGTTTAAGCGGAAGGAGTGAGATTTAACTTTGGTTCAGTGTGTGATTTGCAAGAGGGAATATTGGGTGAGACACTTATGTGCTAGGCTGGGATTCAGAATTGTGCTTTTACGTGGGTTTCCTACCTGATTTGTGTAGCCTCTGTGTCTATCGCTCTTCATTTATGAGAAGACAATCCTCACCTTGCCCATCCTAGAGGATTTTATCTTTATTCTTTTTATTTAAGACTGGAAAGTGTGCAGGCACTCTGGTATTAGAAGCTGCGGTGAATACCTGAACTGACTTTTCTTGAGTTTGCCCTAACCAAGCACATTTTGTAAATCTACCTCAGGACTTGTTGAAAGGCTTGTGTTTTATTGACCATGGGCTGCAAAGTCTCATCCATTCTGATAACTTTTCCTGTTTGTTTGTGTAGGCACATCCAAAGCAATACACAACCTCCTCAGGCTCCAGTTCCTCCCCTAGGATACGTATCTGGAAACCTTATTTCAGATTTGGAAACAGATGTTCCAGATGACGATGATGATGAGGATGATATGGAAGAAGAAACTGTAGAAATCAGTAGGCCACTAAGAGGTCTAGAACATACTCCAGGCTCCAGTATGGACAATCTAGACAGCTCTGTGACAGGTAACCAAACACAGTGACACCAACTTGTTCCTACCAGTAAAATACATCACCGTTTGGACACTTTCTAAGTGAAAATTTATTCCACTCGATTTCTGTAACATTTAAAATGTGTTAATACTAAACACTGAAGTTAAAGAAGGATTTGGAAATACTTTGCTTTGCTGCAAAATGATAAGAAAAATTCATGAATTTTAAAAAGCTTTAAAGACTTGAAAGAAAATTCAGTTATATCCTAGCTTTCATGAAAGGTTCATTCTACTAGAAAAGCAGGGCGGTTACATAAAAAGGAGGGGGAAGACCTCAGCTTAGCAATATATATTTCATAAATCAGGAGCAGCATAAAAGTGTTATCTTAAAGCACTTTTAGATATTCTGCTGGGTAAATGCTTTCCCAGATGAAGACAAGGAAGTTAAAGACTTCAGAGTAAGTGTAGTTAGATCAGCACATTTATTTCTAGAGTAAATACAACATTTCTGTAGGAAAATGTGTATTTTGAATATACTTTGTATTGCTGAATTTAGTAATTGTTCCCTTTTAGAAAATCTGTTTGATATTTCTGACCCTCCTTCCTTCACTTCTTCCTGTCCTTTGCATGCCTTGGAAAGCTACAACATCATCAAAGGGGACCTAGAAAGGCCTGCTATAAACTAATACACAGAATCTGAACGAGTTAAATTGCTGTTGGTGAAATGTAGGCAGTGAAAGACACTGTTTTTTAAAAACACAGGTTTTATATGGACATAATGTACTTTTTGTAAGCATCAGTGTACTTCTCTTTAGGCTGAACTGGGGCCTGTGTATAATGTGCTGCATCCATAACGTGCAGGTGTGCTGGAGACCCAACTATCCCCAGTGCCACAGTGTTAGTGACACTGTGGGCGCTGCTTCAGCTTCTGATCTCAGCGGACAAACACTGGTAGCTGGTTGTACCTTAAGGAAGACTTGTTCAAAACAACTTCCTACCATAGCAGCACTGAATTCCATCTTTGTCTGGACCTCTGAAATTCCAAGGCTTTTGCACCCATACTTGAAGGTTGCTATTCTGAAAACACTGCAGGAATATGACAGTGATGGAGAATCAATACCTATAATTTTCTTCCTTTTCCCTTATTGAATGAATTAGTGTGTAGCTTAATCCCACTTTCCAGGTTTTCCTTCACCCTAGGGCCAGACTGCTTGCCAATCTAATTAAGATTTAAGAATTGTAGCTCTGCTGCTGCGATTTGAAGTCCAGATGCAACTGAAGGCCACAGAGTTAAAGTTTAAATCCCTGAATTGAGAAGGTTAACGTATTAGTGCATGAGTATGTTAACTCGCTTTTCTTGAATTTCTAGTGTAATCTCCTTCAGGCTATAATTCTGTGTATTTTTGCATATCTCACTAACGGCTCAGAAGCCTTTCTGTTAGGAATGCACTAAGAGTTTTGCACTGGTAAAACAGCAAAAAATAAATTTAAAAAACAGGTTGGTATAAATTTTTGATTTGGTATATGTTAATATGCCAATGCTTATGTATCTGTAAATCAGAAAATGAATGTTTCCACATTTGCATCTTCATCTAATAGTTTGGACCACCCTCCCTAGAGCAAATAAGGAATAGTTGTATTCCCGCTCCCGTTTGAAACTTTAGTGCTTATCACAATTTATACTTTTATAAATAACCTTCAAGCTTCTTATAATATTTATAAATCTTGTTTCATTTTTGGAGTGTTAAATGTCTAATTACTGGAGTGTTAAAAGCTTCCCGATATTCTGGAAGAAATTGGGCAGAACGTGATAATGTAGACTGGGAGTGTACTTAAGGTGATCTAAATACACTTCCACTCATCACCACCACTAACTTCATGTGGCCTCATACAGCTGAAAATTAAGGTTTTTCTTTCGCTTTTTCTTTTGCTTATTTAATTACTGGCTGGATCTGTTCCTTGCTCTGGTTCACCGCATGGCAAGGTGTGTGCTGGCACTGCAGGAAGAGAATGTGCAGCTGGAAGAGAAGCAAAATTATAGACTGCCCCTATAGCGTATAGCCAACATTTAGACTGACTTACTTAAGGAATGATAGCCTTACAGAAGTACACCCAGAGTGTTAGTCTAAAGGGTCTGTAAGATTCTCCAAATAATAAAACTACTTCTGTTTTCCTCAGTTTCTATATGGGTAAAACCTTGATTTTAGGAGAGCTTGTTTTGAGCTTGTTTTTTTCTAAGGGTATAAAGAAATTGCCTGTTGTACTTGGGGAAATTTTTTTTTCAAAAGAGAATTTTAATTTTTGTTTATCTGTTTCTGTTAAGTCTACCAGGCTGTGTTTGCTGGTGTTAAGGAGTGTATAGCAAATTGCTCCAGTTGTTCCCAAACTGTTTCTCATTCTTCAATTTGATTGCTTTTAAAATACTGTAGAACAACTAAATTGTTCTTTCTTGTGCTGAGAATATGTAAGCTACTTCTTTTCACAGAGCCTTTGGTGACTTCAACCAGCATTTTGCTAGGAATTTATAGATCACGTTTTCACTTCTCTAAATGTAATTGAAAATGGAGGCAAATGAGAACAGCTGACCCAGATGAAGCAATATTTCTGTTCATTCTGAGGTGCCCTGGGAGTTCAGTGTTTGTGAGAAATCTAAACTGACATCCCTTGGTCCAGACTTCCTCCAAACAGAGTTGCTGTGGAGGGAGCAGGGCGAGGTTCCTCACCCTGTAGTGTTAGCATGCCTCAGCGATGCCTCAAAGATACCCACTCTCGGGCTGAAATGGGGCTTTGTTCTTTATGGCTGAGCTGAGAACAAGGATTTCCTGCAGCGCCAAATGTGGGATTCTCTGAGGGGAAGCACTGGCACTGCGTGAGCCAAAGCTCAAACCACTGAATCCCTCTGACACCACAGTGCTGCTCCTTTAAACTGTTTAAAAGTCAAGTTATCTTCCAGGCCCTTGAGTTTTAGTCACAGCTAACTGAAGATTCAGACAAGGATTTAATCTGCACTATTAAGCTTTTCTCTTTGCAGGTGGCAGAGACATAATGTTGACATGTATAATAAAGTGAAAAGAAAGGAGGAGTGCACAGGAACTGTGTCTTAACATTCTCCAGATATCACAAAGAGAACTCAAGGAGGGAGGTTTAGATTTGCACGTTTGTGGGATGTAATGAAATTTAAGCCAAGGTTTTGCTTCATTTTCAGTATGGTTTGTTAGGATATTGAGTCACCGAATCTACTTAAAAAAAATAGAAAGAAAAAAACAAAAAACACTGGTAAAGCTTTTGCTCATTTGAATTTTAATTCATAATTATTTAGGGTTATTTTTTGCTGTCAGAGACACATTGGAAAATGTTTTTTCTTTCTCTTGTGTTTAATGTTTGCCTTTATAATGAATTGCTGTGCAGAGCTGTGGTATGGATGGCCACGAAGAGTCTGTTATATTACTCTACTTTAATAGACTTAATTAATTGCATATGATGACTGTAGAAGAAATTAATTTGCTTCTCACCAAAATCACTAAGAACAAGCCTAGTTTTTTTCAGATCAAGGTATTACGGTTTAGGGGTTTTCTTTGCCCTGTCCTTATCTCCTCCTCCTCCTGCAGCACCAGTGAAGCTGGTAGTGAGAGCTGTTGTATCTTCAGTCCTGGTGCATTTTGACTGAGAGAAGAATTTGACTCATTAACTAGCATGGAAATTAGAACAAGACCTCTCTTACCTAACTGATACAAACTGATATAAACCGAGAGATATTCTTGTAAACATTGCCACAGCAAACGGATAACAATTTTTTTTTCAATAGAACTATATAGATCTAAATTACAAAAATCTCTGGAGATTGTACAGCTCAGCAAGGAAGAATATCCCTTATTTGACATGTTTTGGTCTTGATTAAAAGACTCACTGATCACTGTCTGTATGGAAAAAGTTGTTCATTCACTGTGTCTGAGCACAAACGGAATAATTCTTGAAAACTGCACAATACCATTTTCATGAGCCATATTTTACCATGGCAGAGCTCAATATTTATATTGATTTGCTTAGGGATACCTATTGCAAAAGATTCTATTTTATAAGCAGTTAGACAGATTGAATTTAATAGGAAGAATGTGTTTCATGGATTAAATATGTGCTCAGAAAATAGGAAACTGCTACTTTTTGTATCTCATAAAAATGGTAATGCAACAATTAGCAGGGTCATATTATAAAGCACAGACTTTACTCTAGCTTAATGGATCTAAGGATATGCATTCATCAGCAACGATAGATTTAGCATAAAATGACATGTAAATGAATTGATGACTGATCATAAATTAATTTTAGTGCTGAAGAAGTAATAGAGACACAGCAAGATGCCACTTTATCATAGTATTTTACTGCTCAGCAACATTTGAGCAACTACTTAATGTTCTATGTGCATTTCTTTTCTAACAGCTTGAATAAATTTGAAATTTTTTTGTGCCTTTCAGCAATATGGAAACCAAAAAAATCTAGAAAGATGGAATGCAAACAAAAATAAATTTGGCTAAGTGACATAAATTCATTTTTCATTAGATGTTTATGAAGGTCATTAATTATCATTGGACCTGTGAAGTGCCAGATATCTACGTATGGTTTTTACCTCATTTTTTTAGTGTTTTCTGCCCAAAAATAAAGGATTTAAAACTAAAGGGTTAGTCTAGGTGTATACGTTTAAATATACAGGCATTTATGGTAGAGGAATCTAAAAAACAAGGTCTAGTTTTTGAAGTGTGATCATATTTGTATTCTGCACTCAAAACACTTCTATCATTCTTTCTTATTTTGATGGTACAATGACTATTGCCCCTTCTATTCCATCACTTCTACCAAAATCAGTGGGCATTCTTGCTGTGTAATCATGACAGTGGTCAGACATATCCAAGAGAGGATAATCTCTTTCTCCTGTACAAAGGCTTAAAGAACTCTGTAACTGGTTTCAGCTGAAATAGCATCAGTCCCCAAGGACATCACCCACACTTCACAAACCTAAGCAGTCTATCCCTGTTCCATTAAAAAACTGCAGAGGAGCAGGGGCTTAATATTAATATGTGTTGGATGGTCTTGTAAAGGAAAACACGTGAAGAAAGCACATAGAGGTTGGTAGATGCAGGAAAGTATCTAATGGAATTCTTAGAAGTGTCAAGTTTGTTGTGAGCAGCTTTTATTTCATAGGTGCATTAGACTTTTTTTATTATTATTTTTAAGTAAAGCAACAGTACACTTTACAAAGAAAAATGGCATTTTTATTGCCAGCAAAATGCCACTAAAAGCAGTAGCATGCAGTCTACTGCAAGCTGGCACCTCTGTTCACCTCACCTTTCCCTGAGAGCAAAGAAGCTTTCTGTTTGCATTAGCACCAAGAGATATTTTATGGAGCAAGAAAACAGAGTTCAAACTTTTCACAGTGCTGATTTTGTTCTGCATAAAGCATTTACTGCTGCTGTCAGCAAGAGTAAAATTTACAGTTGCCAGAAAGCGTAAAAACTCAAATGTGCTCTTGGAAAACACATAGTGAGCTGCATGTAAAGGAGACACTAAAAGCCTGTTTCATCTCATTTCAAAATGCACAGTTGATCTGAAAGGAACGTCAGCATCTCTTATTCTGCCTTTATTCAGAGAAAAACAAATGTGCATCTGATTTGGAAAGCAAGAGGCCAGTGGATGCCTTTAAACAAGCAGTCACCACGTGTGCTGTGTTAACACAGCTGTGTGGTGGCCTGAGGTGCCCAGGCTGGGCTCCAGCACTCCCATGCCTTCTGGGCAATGTCTACACCTCTGCAGGTCAGAGCAAAATGGGATTTACTGATGCAGGTTTTGGTGGAGAAAAGAAATTGTTTGTGCAGGGAAACTGAATAGCTCAGGAATCAGTAGAAATAACGCAGGGATTTCGCCTTTAGCTCCCTGGTCACACACAGCTGTGGGTGCTGAACATGTCTCAGGGTATCTTGCTGACTTCAGCAGTTATAAAAAGTTTCTATATAAAAGTTGCTTCCAGCTATCAGAAGTAACATTGATAGCTTTTAAAGGTCATCTGACTTTTAAAGGTCATCTGGATCCAACCGCCGTGCCATGGACAGGGACACTTTCTACTTGACCAGCTTGCTCAGAGCGCCATCCACCCTGGCCTTGAACACTTCCATGTTTGAGACATCCACAGCTTCTCTGGGCAACCTGTTCCAGTGCCTCACCACCTTCACAGTAAAGAATTTCTTACTTGTATATACTCTAAACCTTCTCTCAGTTTGAAAATAGTGCTTCATGTCCTGTCACTACAGGCCTTATCAGAAAGCCTCTTTCTGTCTTTGTTATAACCCCACTTTATATATTGAAGTGCTGCAGGAAGATCTTCCCAGAGCCCTCTCTTCTCCAGGCTGAAAAACCCCAGTTGTCCCAGCCTGTCTTCACAGAAGAGGGGTTCCAGCACTCTAATCATTGTTGTGGCTCCTCTCTGGACACACTTGGACAGGTCCATGTCTGCCTTGTGCCCCAGACCTCAGAACTGGATACAGAACTCGAGGTGGGGTCATGACATCCCAGTAAAACTCATGTTCCTGCAGGAACGGAGCTGTGCTTCCAGCCTGACAGGTCCCTCCTGGAACAGCTGCTGGAGGAGAGGGGGAGGGGGAATGATCCATAGCCGGAGCACACTATTCCTAGCCTTGCTAACACTTGCTGTCTGTGGGAATGTGGAGGAGTTGAAGAGCAGAGATTTTTATAGTACTAGCCTAGAAGACTGGCAGTCTGATAATAAAAATGCAAGTAATTTTAAAAAAACTGGCATGTCTGTGAGAGTGTAGAACAATAGCTGTATTCACACACTATGTGCTTTTGCAGATTTTTGGTATATTTCATACCTAAAATGATATTTTTTTTTTTTGGACTGACTAACAGAGCAAATGAAAAACAGCTACTACACATACCCTGAAAGTGTCCCACCCAAATTATCATGTGCATTGTCTGTTGTGTAACAGTTGTGGTTAGCAAATGGACAGAGCAATGTGAGCAAATAGAAATTAAAAGTTCTTCTAAAACATCCATAGTCTCATGGACTGTGATACTGAAAACAAAAAGTGCTCTGTACAGTGTATGATTTTATATGTCTCTACGTAGACAATAGAATGTATCACACAAAACCCTTGGGCCCTGAAATTATTGGCACACATGTTAAATCTTTAGCATCTAAGTATCATTCTTTGATATCTGTAGCTCTAGTTATATTTTTATGTTTCAGCTTGTGCTCACATATTTTGTGGAATGTGTCTATAAGTTATTGTTTGAAAATGTCCTCAGTTATAGTGTTTCATTTTTTTACATCATCATGAAGTGTTTTATCTGTAGTATCTCTTTTCATGTATCATCAATAACTGTTGCTAAGTGTCTTTGCTCTCCATTCTCTATGATGTCCCATCACACTTTGATTGTTAGTTCAGAAACTGTCTTCTCAGAGGAAATTCAGTTTTAGCCTTCCCTTGCTGTTGTCTGGGCTCCCTCACATCTGTCTGCATCAGGTCGACTCTGTTTGGAAAATAACAATTTTATGTGTGCTTTTGGCAAGCAGAATCAAACTCTGTCACTCTCTGCTGCACTTAACACACTTTCTGCCTGTCAGACCTCCACAGAGCGCTTTGGTTTCTTTGCCTGTATCAGAGGAGTGCACGGGTTTTTGTTATTATAGCCTGCCACTTCTCTGACATTAAAAGGTTTGGTCACTGCAGTATCACAAAATAATCCATTGTTCTTGGGCTTTGTGGTGCAGTGTGCTACTGAATTCCAGGATTCATTTATTGTACTCACGACCTATTTTTGCAGGACATTTTTAATATTTGACACCACCATTAGTTAATTAGCCTATCAATTAACCAATAAGCAGGTCATTATTGATTTACTACTTAACAATTTTAAACACAGCAATGCTTTCTTGGACATGGATTAAAAAAAGGCTACTGTACTGCTACACATTTTATGTACATTTACATAAATTCAGCTAACTGAGTTAAAGTCAGGGCCATGATGCATTCCTCCCCTCCTGTCTTCATGTCTTTTAAAACCAGTTCTCTGCAGATTCTCACAGATTCACTGGGCTTTTTTTTTCAACATATAACTGTTGCTAAAAAGCACATTTCAGGTATTTCAAGATGTGTGTGGTGCCTGTACTGTCTCAGAACAGCACGCTGTGTCTACACAGCACCATGCAATGCCATGCAGCAGCTCAGGTCCTGAAGCAGTCTGGTTGCTCTGCACCTCACCAGGACTTGGTAGCTCATTAGCCGGGCTGCCCTGTTCCTGGAGAAACAGGCAAGCTGGCTCTTCCTTATGCCTCCTGCTCCATTGCACAGTGCAGAATGACCCTGGGACATTTTAGAAGTATAGAAAGCCACCATCTCCGTCTGAAACCCTGAAAGAAACAGAATTACAGTATTTTGAAAAAAAAAAAAATTGAATTGAGCAATAGCTTTTGAAATTGCCGTGCTGGGTAGCTGATTGATGCTTGATTCATGTGTCAGAAAAAATAAAAGAAAATAAAAATGAAGAGCACATAGGATTAATCCTTCCTTGCCTATTTTGCTCTTTTTACTTTAGTTATGTCAAGATTTCTATATTTCTTTCATGTGGTTTTTCTGGGATCTGGTTTTCTGGCTGCATTTTTATGATGTTATCACTTTCCTCTCCTGCAGCAGTGGTAATCCATAGTTAGAAGGTACCATGGGGCCAACACTGGTCTAGTGACTGACTCAGTATTAAATTTGAGGATGTATTTGCTCTGCTCTTGAATCCTAATTATTTCTAACCTTTTAAAAAAAGTTATTTTAATCCACTTGAATGAACTAGTTTAGATCAGCTTTTTTCAGGCCATTAAAACTGCTCATTTATTTTAAGGTTTTGATTGACAAAATTATGTGATTCCAGTCTTGTTCAGAATAGCTCTTGAAGCCCAGGTCTGACTTTAGCTATATCTACCGAGACTTACACATGTGCAGTCCAAAATTAAGACTTGGTTTGGCAAATATCAAGCTAGATACTGATTTGTAACAAGTCAAATAAAACAAAAATATTTAAAACAGTCATATTGAATTCAATCACAGGAAAAATCCATTAATTTTCAAAAAATTTTATTGTGGAGCCTTTGCATTTTTAGAGAATATGTATTATTTTGTTAACAAGACCAAAGCTACATGGAGCAAACTACGAATGAGATCCCACCTAACTCTGATAGTGCTCTGTTGTACCAAACTCTGTCAGATAAACTTTGGGGTTTGTGTCGTGAAAGGACACAATGGTCTTTAAGTTTTAGATGAATATTGCTCTTTTGTATCAAGCTCTGTCAAATATATTTTGGGTTTCCTGTTGAGAAAGGATGTATTAAGTGGGTCTTTAAGCTTTAGATGAACAAAGAATATTAAATGTGCACCACTCACTAGCCCCCTACATTTGTTTTTAGGTTCAATGGTAAATGGATGGGGTTCTGCGTCTGATGAGGACCGTAACTTTTCTAGTCATAGATCTAGTGTAGGTAGCTCCTCAGATGACTCGATCTTTACCAGCGGCACTTTTGCACAAGCACTGGTTGCAGCAGCAGATAAAGCTGGGTTTAGGCTGGATGGAACCAGCCTGACAAGAACAGGTTTGTAGACTCAAAGCTGATGCTTTCTGCATGAAGGGTGTCTCTGCCTATCCTTCTCTCAGTGAACCTGCATCTCACATTGTCTAACATGCATGGAATAAGGTGGATGGAGATACTCTTACTGGTATATTTTAAATGAAACTTTGCACTGTGTTTCATTTTTAGTGATTTGAAGTAGTGAATAGAACAAGCTTTTAATCTGCACCTTCGGTCTGCTGCAGCTCCCCTCAATGCTGACTCTGCTGTAGATTTACTGACATATGCTCATTTAATATTTTGGTGAAGAGATTACTAATTCTGCCTTTCAGCCTTTGATGATTTAATTTTCTGAAAAATCTCCTCACAATCATTCGCGTTTCCAGTGATGAACATCATCTTTAAACTATTATCTCCATCCCTGCTCTTCTGTTGCATTTCTTCTTGCAAAAGTGTGTTTTTCTGTGAAGTTTTTCTAAGCATGGGGTGAACTGGTGTGTTTTTATTGTTAACAATACAAACTGTTTAAAGCTTTATTAATAGCTGATTTAAAAAATACTTCATTAAGTTAATATATTTTGATAACATTTAATTTTGGTTATGCCAACTGAATCTGCCAAGTAAAACGTAACAAAGGTAAAGTGGATATTACATTTGAAAACAGCCAATCTTCTGAAATTAATTAATGAAAACTAAATATATTTTAGCTCCTATTTTTAAAGCTCCGTATGTTTTATTTCTATTCAGAAATACATAAAGAAAAATTTTCTTTAAATATTCTATTAAAAAAAAAGAATACATTTACATTTTCTTAGTCTTGTCAAAGTAACAACAATAGCTAATTATTTAAATCCACACATCTAATAGCAAAGTATGAACTTGGGTCATATTTTTTGTTATGCTTCCTCAGCTGATTCCCATAATATTCCTATCATTTAAATTTTTTAGACCATTAGTCTGGTATGAAGTCTCTCCTTCAGTAAAATGTGTGCATTTAGGAGAAATATCTCACGTGTTGGGGGCTGAATACTCTAGGCTTTCTTCATGCAATAACTTCATGGCAAGCACTGCCTTTAAGAACATTAGGAATAAAGGAAAGAGTTGATAGCAAAGTCCTAAGATCCAGCTTTTTTCAAATCACTGGGATTTTTCCACCGGCTTTGTTCAGACATAGTCATCCTTATAAGATTGTTATTTCGCCGTAGCTGAAGCCTTCAATTGTTTCCTTATATTAATGGAAAATTGAGTAAATCTATCTTATCACTTAAAAAAAAAAAAGGCAAGCAAAACAAAACAAGAAAACTCATGTAGACCTTGACTTATTTAGTATTTGGCCAAACTATGACTTAAAATATACTATTTTCCTTGAATAGTCTCACAGGTTCCGAATCAAAGGAGCAAATCCTTTCCAACCTCTTTTTTGGTGGTATTTGCTCCATTAAAAGCTAATGCAAAGATTTACCCAAAGTTACTGTCATTTGTGTGAAACCTTTGAGAAGTGCAGTTTCCACCACCTACTCACAACAGCAGTAAATGGACACGAAACCACAGAAACTTTAGAATAAATATGATTTTTTTGTTATAGCTATGTGAATGGAAAATACAAGGGAAGGATGAGAGCCGCCTTGTCAGTTGTATTTTCCTAGCTTAATTAAGTCAGAAATGCACTTAAAGTGAGTATGTGTGTAATTCCTCAGACAGACCATTAGAGTACAGGGTTCAAAAAAGGATCCAGCGGTTGTGGTAGAGACTTTATGATTATTACCCTCTTACTTTCTTAATGATCCAGCAGGCAAAATGGAAATAAAATAAAAACCCGCATGCAAACAAACAGCCCTCCCTTCTTTTCCTCACAGAAACCTCAGCAAATGGAAGTACTCCCCCTGCTCACTGCAGTTTCATTAGGATGTGTCAGCTCGCAGGGCAGGGTGGCTCGGTCAGACATCCCTGTTACAGCCCTGCTGTACACCAGCCCTGCACCACAGCAGCCCCCCAGAGTGCAACACGGTGTCTGGCAGTGCAGAAGCAGCAGTCTTATCCTGTTCATTGCTCTGAAGGGAGCCTGAAGGTCCTGACTCTTTATTCCTCTGCAGTCTGGACAGTTATTTTCACCCATTTAGAACAGCTGTGAAATATTCTCAGCGGTAGATACTAAAGGAGATGTCCAGCTTGATAGCCTCACGTGGGAATGTTTGATTGCCAAGCATAAGAGGCACTGGTGAATCCAGATGCAATGTGTCTCTCCTGCCAGACACTTTGATTCCAGTTTCCAGAAGCCATCATGTGATTTGCCATGAAGTTCAAACAGCTTTCCTTTTTAACACCCTTGGGAAATTAAATCAAGAATTAGTGGATTCATCCTTGTCTCCACTTAAACACACTAAATCTGCTACAGAAGGTCTGACACTGCTCAGCAGTTCTTACTGGAAAGGCTGCATAAAAATACAAGATGGTGTAATCAGTTATTAAGTGCATTGAAAAATGTGTTATGGGAGTCTGCACATCATTTGTGTTTGCCCCATGTATGATTTAGGTCAGTGCTATTTCTTTTGCCTCATTTTCATGAAGGGATAAAAGAGAATGTTTGGTGTCTATTTCTTTTTAAAACCAGCATTCTGAATGAATAATCACATTTCTTCAGTCAAAAGAATAAGTGTGAAGAATCTGCATCCTGCACTCACTAGTTGCACTTGCATGTTGTGAGTTTATTTTTGCAAAACATCTGTGCAACGTGCTGCAAGCTGGGATGGAATTTCAGGCTCACATCTGAATTTCTCTTCATTAATAGTCTTTTTTTATTTTTATTTTTAAAAGAAATTTTAATATTTTGTCTGTGTTCATCTGCTGTGTTACCCTTATCCATGAAACAAGGGCTTGATCACTTGTCTTTGTCTGGCTGCAGCTGTGCCAGCTATAGAGGTTAATGTTCCCAAAAGCTTATTCCTGCTTTCTCCCAGCTCCAGAATTAGCTGCTTGGGCGGGTGTGCTGTAACCCAATTTCAGTTAAAAGGAGCTAGGTTAGCAAAGCCATTGTTTTCAGACTAGATGAGTTCAATTGGGATTTTTTTCTTTTTTTTTTTTTGTAGAGGAGGGTTAGGGAATGTCCAAATGAGGGGTTCAAATGTGGTAACCTCCGATAGCTGGCAGAGATGTGCAGCTGGGGACAAGCCTGCCTGAGAGCAGTGCACAGCAGTCAGAAGGTAGAAGATCAAGCCTGAGACAGTCACGAAATCTCTGAAGTCAAATAGTGAAGTATTATCCTAACATGTATGTATTAATGTGAAACAACATGTTAGAGATTATGGCTACTTTTTCACTTTGCCCTCTTGGCACTGAGAATATTCCAAATAGGATGCTGAGCTGCATATTACTCCCAATTAAGCTTTTCTAGATCAGGTTGTGTGTGACAGCATGTTGGAAGTAAGCACATCTGTTGGAAGGTTTTCTAGAAAACATAACTCTCTGCAGGGTAGACCATGGTCTAAGTTAACCAGAGAATAAAAAAACCTCCTTAACTATCATGGGCCTAGTTGACCAGAAAAATAGCAAACACCCATTTTGCCACTTTCTATCAACTCTTACACCATTTGGGCCTAGAGCACTACTGAAGGAGCAGAAGTTCTGACTGGCTTGTACATTTTCCAATGCAGATGGCATTAAAACCTGTAAGAACTTTAATCACCAGTTCTAAATGAATTACGAGGGTACCATCTCCAAAATTTGGCAAGAATGACATACACATGACCAAAAGAAAGTAAAAGATGGAGATTTTTAGTTTTCATCAGTTATCATTAAACATTAGGTCTAGTTAAGTTAACAGAATAAAAATATCAGAGTAAGAGGAGGTGAATGTAGTAAATGAACTGTGCTCTTTACATTCCAAGGCTTTTAATCATCTGCTCCGTAGAACAGCGTCAAAGATATTTATTTAAGAGAAATCATACATAGTATATTGTATAGTATTGAATAGTATATATACATATACACAACATATATAAAAATGTATAAATAAATTTAAGGTCAGAATATGTATTTTTAACAAATAAAAGTACTGAAAATTAACTGGAAAATTTTAGCATTTAAATATACCCCCGTTTTTATTTCTTGAGAAAAGAGAGCCCTTGAGTATACAGACCTACACTGCTACATAGCTTGCAAAATCAGTTATGTTTATCTCGCTGGAGTTACTCCAGATATGCAGTGCGTATGGGAGCCCCTAAAATGAGAATCTGGCTCAGCAAACATGAAAGTGGAAGGCAGGAGGAGATAAATTTGATATGATTGCAGAACTGTTTTCCTTCCCTGTTCGAAGCTGAGGAGTTGTTATGACACATCTGTTCAGCACACAGAGCAGGAAGGAGTTACACGGCATACAGTGGTTTTATCACAGCAGATGGAATAATTTTAATTATAAAAGTTAAAGACAAAAGAATGCCAAGTTTCTCTACTTCACTTGTTGTGGTGTGTCTTAAAGCAGTTGTTATCAGTGGGTACCTCAAGGGGTCACTTGCCTGCCTCTGAGAATTAGACCTGATTTAATGTTTTGGAGCAGACATTAATACAACAGCCCATTTCAAGGCAATAACATTTTTTCATCTGGTTTCTCTTTTTTGTTGTTTTTTTCTTCTTTAGGCAAAGGATATTCTTCCTCTCAGAGACCTCGGCCAGGCAGTCCTTTTTCTACTGACAGCAACACCAGTGCAGCTGTCAATCAGGGTCAGAGGCCGAGGCCCACGAAAAAACACAAGGGCGGTCGTTTGGAGCAGCCCCCTTTGCCTCATCGCCGGGAGGGGATCACGGACGGTGAGTGTCACAGGAGGAAAACCTGCAACAGGCAGGTGTGCACAGCAGGAGAAGGCAGAGCCATCTTTCCAGGAACAGTGGTTACAGTCAATTACTGCTTTGGTGGAGTGGGGTCCCCAGGTCGCCACGTGAGCAATATTGCAACTCTAGCAGTGCGGGCCTTGGGTGAGCGTTCGAGGAGCTTTTCTTCATTTCTGCCTTGAACATGTCATCATCTCATAGGGTTTCTCAGATCTCAGTATAAATCTTAGCCCAAAATGACTGCATTGCACAGGAGTTGACATTGAAAAATGGCCTGTGAGTAATTTTATATTTGATAAAAGTAGCCACCACTAGCAGTAGCTGTATGCCATGAATTCCTAAGGAGAAGCTGAGAGCTGCTCCCACAGGACTCTGTCTGGTTTGTGCTGGTTTTGACAGACACCCAAGAGCTACAGCAACACGTGCCATGCTTTTCCCGTCATTCTGCCTCACCTCTTGTCCGTGCTGCTTCAGTCCTGACATCCACTGACCTCAGTGACTGTGTCTCCCTCTTTTACATCTGCACTTCTCTCTTATGACTACTTCCCATCTGGAAATTTCAGGCATGTCTGTTCTGCTCTTCTAATAATTAAGATCAGCTCTGTCTTCCATTTTCTTTGTCTACCCTTCTTGAGTCTGGCAAAAGACACAATAAGTGCCTGATAGTTTTTGAGGAGAACTGGATAGGAAGGTGGTCAGCTGGCTACCTCCCCGTCATTTCTTCTGATCCCTGGCCTTGCACCTGCAGGTGTTGAAACAATCAGAGTGTTCACCAAGGGGGTTATGCTCCTGCTCTATGGCTGTTTCTCACTGCCATATTATTTGTGGAAACAGCTTAAAGTTATATTCCGCTCATATGGATCTAAGTTCCTTTAAACATTAATTCCCTCCCCTTGTGGATGTATTCCAGAGGCCCCTCTGTTACACAGATCCATTGAATAGATGTGTCTATGAGAACAGTAACTGGAAATCATGGGTGTTGCTTGTGGTGCTGGCCATACTCTTTCTGTGCATGTTTTGTTAACCCTTCTGAGTGGCATATCCTGTCACCCTGAACTGTGAGCATCTTGGACCACAAATTCTGTGTACGTGTGAGTTTGTAGTGCGCTCGGTATGGTGGACACTAATCCTTCTGCTTCTGAATACTATTGCTACAGAAATGTTTTACGATAGTGTGGGTACCAGAAAATTAATGGGAATCCAGTTCAGGTCATGAGACAGATGGAAGTGGGGCTCCTCAGAGAGTGACTCCATCATAAAACTTGGCATTGTTTTAAATTAGTGAAAGAGATCAGGTTGTAAGATTTATTTTAAAAGAGAAAACTCCTACTGGCTTTTTATTTATCTTTTGTAAAATACTAATCTTACTGGAGTTTCTTGCATATATTTAAATCAGAATACCAATGATATACTATTTCCTTCAACCTCTCAGACACGGGCAATAACCCTAACAGCTTTCGGATGCCATTAGATTAATATTTGTCTGTTATAAACCTAGTTAAAGTCCTTGCTATATGTTCCAAAGATTTATGATGTCCTGGAGCAATAGAGGAACCATTCCCATCCTGTGTTAACACAGGAACAAACAAACAAACACAAATGGCATAGTTTTCCGCTTCAACTCCTACTGACTATGAGTCATTAAAGTGTAATGTCAAGTCTGAGTCATAGTTAAATTTGCAAAAGATCATTTGTCAATTAAGGAAGCTAAAGGTTGCTGCTGCCACCTGCATGTATGTAAACAATTGAATTTAGGAATCTCTGGTCTGCAGAAATTAAAAATGGTAACTGGGTGCTTTCTGTGAAATATTGCAATGAACTTTACAAAGACAGACAATACCACTATGCTTAAGCTATCGCTAGAAAAAGCAAGTAGGAGAACCTCGGATAGGGCCAGCAATTCCAAGCCCTGATCCAGGCCAGTCCATTCAGCCCTGGGCCATCCTGATTTCTGCAAAAAGCATCATTATACATTTTCTCTGGTTTTTCAAATCCATGTCCTTATAACTACTTCCTCTTGGATTTGTCATGTGAGAATGTACTCGGTTTTCCAGTTGTTTTCAAATTCCCAGGTTGGATGAGTCCTGGTATCCTGTGTTTAAGTCTCATCACATACCAGATGTCTGTCATTTTAAATTTTCATTGACCAAGAAAGCTCCAGCTTTCTCTGCCCATTCCCATACACATCCTGAGTGTTTCCTCCTTGTTAACTGTAACCATGTGGGACAGTGCAAAAGGCCTAAGAAACTGTAATATTTAACACATAGCACACACATCTCAGACTGTGTAAGCATTTGAGGGTTCAACTTCATGCTTAGTTTTGACAGCAATCCACACAAATCTCCTAAAACCCTGCTTCTTCATTTCCTCCAGCTGCAGGTCAGAAGCCTCTAGAGACTGACTCTAGATGGAGTCTCCTTATTTGTCTTGCTGTACAACTTGTTTTTTCGCTTCCCCGTCCTGAAAGACTATGGAGACAACAGCAAATCCACAGAGGAAGAATATGTTATTAATCCCTCAGATGATCAAAACTTTCATTCTGAGCTCACAGTCCACCATAAAAAATAAAACCGAACAGGAGGTTTTTAGTGTTAGTGCTCAGGGAATAATTTGTTTTCCTAGAAACAACGTAGTCATGAATTGCAAAACAGTGGAATCTGTCATACAGTTTGCAGCATGGTAACTGTGTGGCCTTCCTTAGCTGAGCATGATATGCAAAAAAACCCCAAAGAGGAAGCAGAAGGGAAATATGCTTAGGGTTTGTAAGGGAGAACTGGAACATAAGATTTGTGTTACCATTCTTTGCCACTAACTTCCTACTGTGTATTAAAAATAATTTTTCTAAGGTAGATCACTGTAGAGAAAATACTTACCTTCTGATGCTGGAAAGTGTTTCAGAGGCTTATTAAATGTCACAGTTATTATCACCCCTAGGAAAAGAAATCACTGACACAGGTGGAAAGGTGTGTCCTTATAGTTGTAGGTTTTTTAACTTGCTGCTTTTTCCAGTTAGTAATGAGAGGCTGTGCCAAACCTTGACTGGTGCCTGAATCATTTAGCCAATGCTCTGCCTTCTAAAGAAGGGCTGGAGTAATCCCAGACTGAATAGCCATCTCCCCCTTATCAGGCACTGTGATGTCCTACAGCTCCTCAATCAATCCCTCCATTACTAAATCAATAAGACCATCACCTCCACACCAATGCACTTATGAATTGCCTTGCAGGTTTGATAATCCTGCCATTAGAGGCTTCAAAATGAAAGTCTGGATGACGTCCTACTGACCTAGAAAGTTACCAGCTCAGTGCAGGCTTTCAGGTATTTTCCCTACCACCTGAATGATAACTGGGATTTAGATGGAAGTAGAGTGAATCAGTGTTACCACTCTTGGTATCCTCACTGAAAATCCCGCTGAAGTCCCTAAATTTCTAAATTCAGAACTTCTCTGAAGTGATTGTCATGATGGAACGAGTTGGACTGCCTCTATGTGGTAATAAGCCTTCCTGAGAGGATCTAAGACTTCTAACTCCGCTGACATCTGTTACTTTCTGGAAGGAAAGGCAAGGCAAGACTATTCTCAGTGTGTTGGAGGAAGAAACTCAAGACTCCAGATACGTGAGATCTTTCTATACACCCAGGCAAAACAGCAGAGATTATTTAGTTATTTACTAAGGCACAAGATTTGCAATAGAGGATGTAAGTTGTAGAGCAAATAAAAAGCCACATTTCCAAATGAAACTCTTCCAGCTTCTTTTATTAAAAAAGACAGGTAGGTGTTACTGTGACTGTCAACCTGAGTAAGGAAGTGAAGAAGCAAACAGTTTAATCAGGTGGTGTTTGGCTACAGTTAGTAACTGTTCTTACAGATCTTCTCAGACACGTGTAACACAGTTCAGTCAGTCTGTACTCAGGCCAGATTCAGTTTATGTTAATTCCAAAGTACCTGTAGTTCTTCTAGAATTCTGTGAAGCTTCATTACAAGATACATTTTGTTTTTCTCTTCAACTCATCCACAGGTTTAAAGCACCCGAGGAAATTTACAAACATGGTGTTTAATTTCTCTTCTGTGCATAAGTCAGTCTCTATGCTTATTTTGTGGATGGATAAAAGCTATAATCAGGTTAACAGTAGATCAACACCATAACTCCACAGTAATTCCAGGAGTTGCAGCCAGCTCTAGAACATGCAGTATAGTTTAAGTACAAGCCTTCTTTCCTTTTAAGTATCTAATTAATAACAACTATTAGACAGCAATTTCTGAAGTAGGGTAGTCTATTTAAAGTTTAATACTGCAATAATTTCAACGAATTTTTTTTTCTATGCTACAACTGGAAAATTTTGTTTATATTGAACGGTAAATATTTTATCGGGGAAAATTGCATAGTCCAATGTCATGTTATGGCTGTGTTTATTGGATTCAATGCATCTCCACAAAGTGCTTATAAATCACAACTTCAGTAATCTCTATTTCAGATTGCATAAGCAGATGCCAGTGTTGTGGTTCTGTACATTAACTGGTTATGATCACAATAAAATCAATTATAAGAAATGCCATTTTGGAAGCCAGCACTATAAAGCAATTTTAACATTGGCAAGCTCCCATACCCTCCTGCTTCCACCTACAGTAACTCAAGTATAGTCATTGTCATGAAAGGTCACATCTATATTCATAACGAAAAATTTCTCAAATAAATTAGTGCTGAACATAAAGCATGCACCAGGCTCGCTGGCAGATTATTAAAAGGCTGTTCTTGCCAGAGGGTGCTTATCTTAATCTGGGGCACAGCACTTTAGCTGTGAGCAAAGGGGCAGGAGCGTCTCTGGATACAACTTTTTTCTCTTGCAAAGACAAATAACTTGCACATCCTCACTTATCTATAAGAGACAGTGTTGGCTGGAGTGACATCTCAGCAACTTTGGAAGCATTTCTGCTCCATATGTGAGGTATAAGTATCACCTCTAACAGCAAGGACATGAAAAAATTCTGCGTAGCATTATATAAAGCATTATATAAAGCTGGATTACAGACTTTGAAATAACCTCCCTCCAAAGGCTTCCTGACCAATTTATAAAATGAATTTCAGTTTCACTAGAGTTATAAACATCAGACTTCCCTGCAGGCGAAACAGAGGTTTACTTTTCCATGCCTGTTACTGAGCTATGTTCAATTCCTTGATAAACCTTCACAACACTGTAAGATACAAACGACTAGAAAACAGGTCAGACCCAAATCTATTGTAAGATAGGTTTTTGTGAAGTTGGTGTGGCTGCAAAGATTTATTTGGGCTATCCATTGCCCCAAAACAGAATTATCAAAAAGTGTTCCTTGTATAAAATGTGTATATGATATGGAAGAATTTTCATTATGATACTAAAGGTGCTTCCATTTTCTGTTTTTTTTTTTTCTTTTAAATAATCTGGACTATTGTAAATCTATCATATAGTTTACATGAAAAAGTTGCATTTAGAATTAAAATTATCCTGAGTCTATAATTACCTTGGATCTTGGACTAATAAAAAAGTGTACCTTTGCCCCAACAAATGTGAAGGTTGACCTTCAATTCTACAAGCATCGTAGTAGTCCGAGTCCCAAACCTGAAAAGGACAGAAGTTGTTAGAGACCAGGCAAGTGTCCTTCTGTTAGCTGAAATTGTGTTTTAACTGGTTATATTGGCAACTGCTAAAGTTAAGAGTGGCCATCCTCTAGTCTCTGAAGATTCTAGCTCTCCGTTTACTTGACTAAAATGCTCACCCATTGTTTGGTGGTTCCATTTAAACACATTTGTCAGAGATTTACTGATGCTTTTTCAATGGCAGTAGGTTTCGCCATTAATTTTTTGTAATTTTTGTGGCATTTTATTCATTTTGATGAAGTTCCATATTAGATTTTGAGTTTACACCTCAAGCTGGATATGTAGCCCAAAGATAGGATGTAGCAAGCCCCAGTATGGCGGGGGGAAATTGTCAACTGGCACAGGTCAGTTTTCCACAGCTTTTCTTAATTCCTTGCTGTTACTGAACAAAACAGCTGGAGTACACTCCACAGAAAATAAATCCCATGCTTGGAAGTGTCAGTCAGGGCTCAGAGTCCGTGGATTTTTATGGAAGTTAGAAAGAGCTAGCAACAGAGCAGCCAGAATAAAGAGCTAGCAGAAGTCGAAACCCCTTTTCTGGTTAACATGAAATTTCCTCCTTTTAAAATCAACCGATTTAGTGGCTCATACCGTTTGCAAGGCACTTTTCTTTTCAGCATGGAAAACAGACCTTCTGTTTCAGTTTAAAAAAAATCAGTTCACCTGAATCTTATTCACATTTTTTAGATCTTCCACCACCACCCGACCCGCCCCCCGGTCAGGGTTTAAGGCAGCCCATAGTGCCCGGCCAGCGCGGAGGCTCTGCCGAGAGGAAGGGGAGCTCTCTGGAGAGGCAGCACGCAGCCAACGTAGATGACACAAAGAGCTCCCTGGACCGGCCCGCTAGGACATCACTAGAGTGGCAGCGGCAAGCCCAGGAGTGGATAAGCTCTGCAGACCGCCAAGAGGATTTCAGGAAAGCCCAACACAAACAAGCCTTCGGATCAGGTGTGTGTGTGCTGCACCAGCAGCTCGACACCCCACCCTCTGCTGAGGGGTTCTGCGCCCGGCAGGGCTCTAGGATCACCTCACACCTCTCTGGGAGAGCAGTGGCAAGGGTCAGGCTGGAAAATAAGAAAAGGCCGAGTGAAACGAGAGCTTGTGATCCAGCTATCTTCCCTCCTGCAACAGTGGAATCTGATTAGCACTTGATTTGGTGCACTCTTTACAGTGTTGTGGAAATTAATAATGCTCTCGAGTGTAGTGATGGAGAAAATAGGAATGGTTTCAGGCCAGCAGGGAAGGAGAGAGATTTTTGGAGTATCTTTTGTTAGATGTATTTATTTATACATACAGAGCCATATTTTCCAGTTTTTTCAACCTGCTTCCAAGTTGGCAACTGTAGCTTTTACTTGTCTGCAAGAAGGCTGATCCTTCTGAGCTACTGACAGTCCTTTCAGCTGTATTAAAAACCCTCTCTTCTCTTTATCCAAGGATATGACAAAGTAGCATTCATCTCTTAAGCCCAGCAAGACGACAGAGCAGGTTTTCACCTTCATACAGGACCTGCACCTTGCCCCAAGCTGACTTTAGCACCTAAATGGATTTCAAGTCTGCACAAATGTGCACAGGAGGTGATGTTGGGCTGGAGTTGTATTTCTACAGTATTCACAGCTTCCTTCTGTCAGCCTGACCTCAAGTAAAAGCTGCTGTTTCATCCTAGGGTGTTTTCTTTAACTCATTAATCACCTCATTGCAGTGCAGTGCTGATTAGAATGATTACAAGAGGACAATTAAGATTTAAACAAAAAATTATACTGCATGTAAAGTTTTCTGTAGGGTTACACTGTTTCTTCACTTATCTATGTAGCTGCCACAGTCACACTAGAAGTACTCTTATCATCCATCTTTTTCTTGATTTTATTCACTTTTAATTCTCCTTGTTAATCTAACACACTAATACCATTGACATAATAACAGAAAAATAGTAGTGTGCGGACTAATCTGTTATGGGAACAGGATTTACTGAATAAAGTCCTCCTAGGGAAAATACTGCTACCTGTATTTAAAATGTAAATATTTTAAATACAATCCATATTTTAAAATATAACAATAATGGCACTGTTAAAACCCTCTAATATGTTGGCTGCATAAACAACTGAGTGGCTGTTCATGTTCTGAAATCATGATGTGAAGTCACAGTTTAAAAATAGTGTGTGAAATTCGTGCTGCTTGGTGAAACGGCAGTTTTAATTGCAAGGTACAAGATGTACAAACACACAGAAAATAGCCCAAATACACTCTGCACTTCTCATTTCCTTGGAAATTATTATTATTATTAAGGATGCTTGTCTGACCTGCTTAGAAAGAAGTCCCTTCTTTTTCCTCTGCCTCACAAGTGTACAAATAGAATTTGTCATTTATTCTGTGATGCAGAGCTTATACAGTAGCAAAATCCCTACCCTGCAAGGCATGCATTTATCTGTCCATAAGTAAAGAGAACTTGATCTTGACACTTCCAGTGCCCTACATAAGCATTTAATTTAGGACTGAAGTGGTTACAGGTATCCTGTTCTTGTCAAGTTCAGGATGCTGAGAGCAAGTGCATATCCTTTATGCATAAAAAAGGACACCTCTATGAGTTTACCCTGGTGTGAGGAGTTCATATAGTTTGTGCACAAGATGGGCCAGAGCTTCATATCTGTCTGTTTGCATTCTCATTCCAACCTCTTGCACTGCAGCTCTCTTGCTCTGCATTCTTGTCTCTGGTAGATTTTAAAAACACTACTCTTGTGCATTGATGCTGGCTTATACCTTTAAATTTGAGTGTTTTAATAATATTAATTGTGATTCTTCCCTTTTCCTTTATCACTGGCATAGTTCTTTGGAAATCTATCCTGTCCCAGTTTTCAATACATTTCCACAAAGAGTTATTATTAGCTATCAGCTTCCAGAAAATAGCTAATTTTCAACTTAGGGGGTTTCATTCAGACGTTGCCAAGCTGTGAGTGAAATTTTGAAAGCAAGACCTTTAGTTTGAAGTTGAATAGAATAAAACTACCTAAGTCTGGGATCCGTGTTTCCACTGGTGGCTTTCAGTATAAACAAGATCACTGAGTTCCTGGCAGTGGCTTCATTGTAGAACTGCAGTTAAAGCACATCAAATATGACATTCTCAGCTCCTCCTCTGAAGAAAGTGGTGCTAGATCAGGTTACAATAGTTTTGACAATAAGAAAAGCCTTTTGGTTATTTTCTGGGGTATAGAAGCATTGTTACACACACACATCCTGATTTCACAGGGGCTAGAATTATATCTTCAAATTAAAGGCTCAGTATTTGAAAGAGAAAAGCACCAACAAAGCTTTCCCATATTCATCACAGGCCTGGACATGGGGCACTGTTCAGAGTGTTTAATAAATGTGAGCCCGTTCTAAGGATTGGAGACAACTACTTTTCGTGTGCTAGAATGTTGTGTAAAATCCAGCCTTTATTTTATGTCACAATTACTTATTTTATGGATTATGTTTATTTCTGAGGGCACAACAGATAATTCAACATACCATATGCTCTATAATGATAATGCACTTTATATTTATTCATGGTCGTTTTTCCTCAATATTTCATTGAACCCGAAGGAGGCCTTATCCTGAGTCCACAAGCTAGGAAAACAAATCAATTGACTATATATGTCATCTTCCAACTCTTTTGCAATGCTAGTGACTTTTGTTTTCATCCTTTAAAAATGTATCCAGCTTTCTGCTAAACTGATTTACGCCGCTTGCTTTATTGCTGCCTTAATGCAAACTGTTCCATATTTTAGCCAGCCTTTGGAAACCAGGTTTGCATCTGACTCTATTGTTAGGTCTTGATATATAAAAAACAAGTAACATAATTTAGGAGAGACTGTGGCTGTTAAATGCCATTTTACTGTGTCTTTCAAGCATTTCTTTTTGTTTCAGTAAGAACAGCACACGGTCATAGCACAGAACACTGATAATGCCCTTACGTCCTGCAGCACAAATATTCTGGTCCCTTGGGCAGGACCAGAGGGAGATACTTTGGCAGGGAAAGAAGTCAGCTGCCTGCCCTCTTCTGCAACACATTTGCCTTGAAAACAGGCTCAGTTCAACAGCAGCTCACATGGGGAATCCCCACATCCTCCTCACTTGTGGCAGTAGGCATAAAGAATGAAATCCTGATTTTCTTCCACAAATTTGTTCTCATTTAGCACTTCTCTAAGTTAATTAAGCCTCTGCTGCAGTCCTTGCAAAGGCTTCAAGCATGTGAATAAAAGCGTTTTTATCTCCTCTTTCTTTCCAACCATCCCCACCTACTTTTCCTTCTGTGTTCCTGCCCTGTGTCAAAGAAAGTCCATTTCTCCTTATAAGGTTGTTTAAGAGTGAAGACAATTGGAAAAGCAAAATAAAGGAAACCCTTTTGACCTCAATTCACTTTGAAAAAAGGCAAGATTCAAGCAGTAGAAATCCCACTGATTTCAGAAGGGGCAGTTGCTGTGTTTGAGGTTAGGCATATATACTCATATTCTTTCTTGAATCAATCTATTATTTAGCAAGATCTCTTTCTTCAGCTTCTGAGATGGCAAAAGTGGATCATACACAGCAAAGAAATAAAATAGTGCTTCTATTTCAGTGTTAAATCAGTGCTGATGTTATGCTTCTTAGATCTGGATTATTACAACAATATCTCCAGGAAACCCTAATCAGAAGTGATGTCTTGTTTTACTTCATGCTATATGAAGACATACAGTCTTATGCTTTATTGCTATTAATCCTGCTCTTGCAAGCAGTTCATTATTACAGGTCTTCACAAAAAGGAATCCAAGTGAGCAAAAGTAAGCCTTTTGCTCATAATGGAACATGAAACAAGCTGGAGGATTATTTATCCACCCCAAGTATTACAACTGCAATGTATAATATAATATTTTCCAAAGTAATTCAACAGCAGTTAAAAAAAAATTGTCAGTGTACTTTGCATCATTAGAAATTACTGAATTGCTGGAAGCTAATTAAATTAGCTGATTTTGTAGTTCTTTATCTAAACTGATTGAGGTAATGGTGCCATAATTTAAGCTAAAGAAAAGGAAAAAGCACATTTATGTAGGCTTGAAGCAATAATCTAATCATAGCTTCATTGTTTTGGAAATTGCATGTTCACCTATTTTTATTAAAGTATCTATGATTCATGATCTCTTATTCATAATGAATCTAGACTTTTTATAATTAATACAAACTGACTTAGCAGTTTACAAGGAAGCAAGATTTAAATTCATACTGGCTTCTCTGTCCTTGAGATACAAATCCTAGTTGTGTATTTTCTGAGGTAAAATTGTCATGCTACAAAGCAAGACAAAAGACAGATACGAATGAATATGATGTGCCTAAATGAATAGCTTGTTTATTCCTGTTTCTAGGGCTTTATTGGTATTTATTTTGCTTTGTTTTGCTTTTCTAGAAGAGGCACTCGTACCATATAGTAAACCCAACTTCCCATCCCCTGGTGGCCACAGCTCTTCAGGAACATCTTCTTCTAAAGGATCGACTGGACCTAGAAAAGGTGAAGTCTTGCGAGGAGGTCACCAACGCAATGCCAGTGACCTTCTCGATATAGGCTATGTGGGATCAAACAGTCAAGGACAGTTTACTGGTGAATTATGTAAGTTTACCTCTAGCTCCAGTTAAAACTCTCAAATAGATAAAAAGAAAAAAAATTATAAATCTGTTGTGAAGAGAGTAGGAAGTTGTGTGTGATAATCTGATTAAGCTTTATCCAGATCTTTTTGCCTTTGGAGGTGTATTGCATGTGATGGCAAACAAATGTCGTCCTTCTGTTCTTTGGTTTGGACCAGTTCAAGTCTGTGTAAGCCATGCCAATGTTATCTGCATGGTACATCTCTCAGTGTGTAATGCTAGTGAAGCATGGGGAAAATTGAGAAGGGATTTTAGTAACTTAGAATTTTTTTTGGCCAAGTGTAGTGTGCTTGTCTTGGAAAAGCCACTGAGAGATTTCCTCAGCCTTCTCCTTAATTTCCTGTTGCTTGGTGAGCAGTATTCTCATAGATCGAGGTCTTCTTTTCTTGATTGTGTAGCCCAGTTTTTCAGTTGTATAGCTCCACTCCTTTCCTCAGCATCCCAGGACAGGGAGATTGTTTTCCAAGTTCATTTTCTATTATCACTCAATATCTGTTAAACTTTGTATAAAACCATGTTGATGCTGTGTACATGCTGGCAGCACCAGATGCCCAAAGGCTCTACTCTGTTGTTTGAAAAAATACATCAAAACCCCAGCATGCTCAGGCATACTGGTGTGTTTAATAAATTTATTAATGATAATAAAAGCAGTGGAGCTGTTGGCATGTGTGCATCCTCTTGCTGCAGTCAAACCCTGAGCACCTCCTGGCAGTTACTGCCCCGTAGCTGTCAGACAGCTAATGGTGACCCACGAGCCCTGAGATGTGCAGTCTCAGATATGGTGTTGGTAAGTGCTAAATTTTAGCATCCATCGCTTTTCATCTTAGAAGCAATTAACCCTCTTCTCACAACCTACTGAATATTCATCCTGTGCTGCAGTAATATTGCCATAGGCTTTGTTTTGTGTGTTTTTTTCTCCTTATTACAACCTCTTTCTCTCTCTTTGTTTCTCTCTATAGAGTAGTTGAGAAGACACATTGCAAGCTGCTCTGATGGACCATCAGGTCTGAACTCATGGAAGTGATGACACTAAACAGTGCAATGAACATTTTCTTTATTTATGTACTATTAAAAGAACTGTAAATGCAATGTAAAGACACACAGCCACACATATCCCACAGATACTTTACTTGTGTTCTTCTCTTTAATACACCATCCACCTTAAACTATTCCTTGTCAGGAGTATATTAAAAAAAGAAAGAAAAAAAATCACCCTCCAGGATGAAAAGGATTTCCTTCTGTATATAATTTCTTTTGTTGCATTGCTATGCAAACTCACCTTCTTTTTAGCTATGTTCATATTCATGTCTGTTTTTACTGGTCTGTTGTACTATATGTGAATTAATAGGCTGTGGTGCCATATATTAACTTTTAATTGTGTAACTTTTATGTTTAAAGTTTGCACTGCAATTTTATTTGGTGATAAGCACAAAACTCTACTCCTCATGACATGAAGAAAAAAGAGACTGTATGTGTGAAGAAGGTTTACGTCCTGTAAGCTACTTTGGATAACGCTGGATGTAAAGGAGTATGTTAGGTGGTTTTCCATTGGGGTGTAGAAATGAGAAAGTGACAGGCAAAACTGATGTCAGTGAAGACATTAGAGACAGATTTAAACCTTTTAAAAGCAAGCAACATAGTTGCTCCTCTTATTTAAGAAGGGGTCAGAAGTCGGAAGTGTGAGATTAAAGAGTGAATATGAAAATTAAAGGTAGCATGAGATGGCCTAGACCCTTTCACTAGAATGATACCCTTAGTATCTGCTTTTAGCCATCACATGCCACTAAGTAAAGGGGAAGAAAAACAAACCTTGCTACAAACAAAAGAACTTAAGGTGTTTCACTAAAGCTGTTTTTATTTTGCAGTTTTAAAAGAATTACTACCGTTAATTTCTCCAGCCTAAAATATAGGAGATTTTCCAGGAGAAACAATCCATATAAACATAAGGAATACCTAGTAAGAAGATAAGAATGCAATTTATTATTAAGACGTATTCAGGCTGCTTCCAAAAAATTGAAATGTCAGAGTATCTTATTTCATCTTTCCAATACATGTACAGTATGATAGAGGATAAAGCTGCACCACTGAAATTCATGACATAAATTGTTTTGATGCAGTCTACACAACCCTTTCTGTTCCATACCTGAAGTCTGCAAAAGCTGAAGTTGGATCCACTAAATTTGTAGTAAAATGTTTAGTGTTTGGAAGGAAAGCAATGGTCAAATTATTTTTGGCTTGCATTAAGTATATTTCTGGCAATACAATACATCCAAAAAAGTTGGATATAAGCAAAAAAAATCTTTGACCTGTGTTTTAGTGAGTGGCTTCAAACTCTACTATGATGAGGAAATAACGCATGTTTATACACTTTTTGAATAAACCAGACTCTGTAAGTGGACATTAATGACAGCATCCTGTCTCTTCATTAATTTTCATGACTTTGTCCAAGTCTTCTTTACCTCTCAAATCTCAAAGAGTAAATTCTCAAGCTTTTCTTAGAATATTTTATGTGGATAACCCACCAATTACTTTGATGCTTAATTTAAATATTGCATCTTACAGCTTATTTCTGTTAGTTATCTGACCATGAACACAAGTTTCCATTGAATACCCTTTTCATATAACCAGTCTATGTTGTTTTATATATTGCCTTGGAGCTCACCAGTATTAAGAACACTTTTAGTCATGGCAGAATTTTAGAAAAGTAAATTACGATGCTAAATATGTGTTGCTTTTCATTTCATTAACTTGTTCCATGATAAGATAAAACACTACAGCCATCAACTATAACTCAGCACTATTGAATATTGAAAAATGCTAGTTAACTCCCTTAAGGTCAAGATGTGTTATTTAGCAAGTTACGAACAAAAAAAGTTGAGGAAAAAAAATATGAATTTATTTACATATGTGACTAATGAGTATATGTCATTTTCCTGCTTGTTAAAACACCATAGTAAAAAACATTACTTAAAAATGTGCAAAAATGTTCAAGTAAGATGAAGAATGCAGCATAATTACATATGTATGGTTTTTATTTTGGTATTACCATATGAAGAGAAGACTATTCAGAGTACAATTCAAATTTACTTCTCTGGAAAATATTTAACTCAGTCACCGATAGTTGTTTTTTTCCCCGTTTAATTCAAAAGCTTGTGCTGAGCTTTGGTGGAACACCTTACTCACTCTGTTCTATTCAAAATTCAGTATCATTAGAGGTTGATAAAGCCATTCCAATTACTTTCAAATATGTGTTTTATCTCTTCCACTGGAAAGTAAATGTGTGTCAGTATTAAAGCTGTGCAGTACCATGATATTCACTAACTTGTCCATCTGCTTCTGTACATTTTTGTTCATTAATAATTTGCTTACAATATTACATAAGGTGTTGTTGTGTATGGCAAAGTGTCTCCATTATCTTACAGGTGATGTCTCTTCTTTTTTTTTCTCTCTTTCTATACAGTGTACTTCCAATGAACCACAGTACATATTTTTTAAAATGCCATTTAATTTACTATTTTAAAAGAAGTATTCTTCTTTTTTTAAAAAAAAATGAAAACATTTATTGTGAATAATGTGTTTAAAGAAAAGGGATGTTGTGGCAGCACTTAGAATTGTTTTTTAATTTGTTTTTTTTAAAAAACTGTTTATTGGCTACAGTTTGTTCACGAAAAAGTATGACCTCTTAATGTGTTTCATTGGTATTGTTAGTGCAGCAAAGTTTAATTGGCATAAGAAGTTGGTTAATAGTACTGTTGAAGTGTGTATTGTATATTTACTGGGGAAAAAATAAAACATATTCACATTTCAAATCTATGTTAAAAGACCTTGAGTAAGGAGTCAATATGTGAAAACCCAAACAGGGAAAATCAGGCAATAATAACATAGACTGAGCTATAATCATCACTGTCCACTTACAGGTGACAAGGAGCATTTTATACACTGTTTTTTGAACTAAGCTACGAGCCAGTGGTAAACATTGCCTGTCTTAGGGTTTCTGTTTAATGTCCTGTCTATACTGGAATAGTTGTACCAATGTAATTACACTGATACAGCTGTTCTGGTGAATGTTCTGTTTGTAGCTGTGCTCTCTCAGCGTGAGGTAAGCACTGCAGGGGCACAGCTTGCTCTGCCTAAAGCCCACAGAGCAGTGGATGTGTAAACCTGGTCTGAACCCTCAAACCTGGGGTTTGGTGCTGGTGGAGCTACTGCCAACCCAGTACAGGCCACCCCAAAATGTATGGATAGGTGCTAGGTCAATTTTTCTCAATCTTTGCATTGAATACATGCTCAATTTTAAATGCAGGAGGGCTGAAGGACCAAATAATGCATTGTTCCATGTGCTTCAGTGGTGTATTGCTGTATGGGCAGCCATTTCAGTGACGCAAAGAACAGACATTTCTTTCGGGGGGGGGTTTTATTTGTTTGTTTGGGTTTTTTTGTTGTTGTTTGTTTTTCTTAATTTCTCAAGTCGGTATCCAAGTCAGTAAATCTTTTGAATACCTTTTGGTTGTCACCTGAAATGCAACAGAAACACCGTTCATTGGGAAAAGTACAAAAGATAAGGTGCATGGAATGTTTTTAAGTATATTAATTTGACTATACACCAGTGCGAAAGGAAGACATGACTGTTTGAAATAATTATGTGCTGGTTTATGCTTGCCTCAGCCCATACGTTGCCAGCCATGAGAAGAGGTGTGTACTGAGGCTGAGAAGGAGTCCTCACAACTGAAAGAGGAAAGAGACTACGGTTGGGGGAGATTTTGGCAGGAACTTTTATTTAAAAAAGAAAAAATAACAGGCAGCTCCTTTGGCTTGTCTACAATTTATGCAGTTATGGAGGTTTTTTTAATAGTTAATGGCCTTGTGGAGTTTTAGCAGAGGACCTAGGAAGAAAAAAGTTGATGTTCTTTTGTAAAGATTGGGGGGTACTTGTTTGCTGAGGGGAGGATTTTTTAATTTCATTTTTATTTTTTTGACACATGTTTTGTGTTCCATCTATCTGGAACACATTAACTAAAAAATAAATTGTTTTTGAAAACCATGTGGGCAACGGATAATTCGTTTAGGAGGTACATTCGAATAGCAGGAAAAAGGGAAAAACTAATACTAAAATAAGGAACACATACTGGTTTAGAATCAGCCAAGTCTGCCACAGTTTCACATGCAATTTTGAACGGTACAGTAATATGTATAAATTTCATTGCTTTTGGTTTCCATACCAAAACAAATTATCCAAAGTCCATAGGAGGCCTAGATCCTCGGGACACTAAATCTGGCGCTTTGTTTTAAATATGTGCTTAATCCAAGCTGTTGAGACGGGAGAATGCTCGGGGTTGTACGAGGCCCCAGCCCTGGCTGCTCAGACCCCAGGAAGTCTCCAGCAGGGAAGCCTTCATGGCTTTAGGCTTAGCGGGTTTCAGTGGATCCCAGGCAGGTCAGGATGTACAGGAAGGTCACTTCTCTGAGGATGGAGTTTTCAGGGCAGGGAAGGTCTTCAATGACTGTGGCACCATTGGTGGTTTGCATTGAGCCCACTTAGTCAGGCATATCTCACCTTTTGGGACCATCCTCCCCAATTGTTGTTTCAGTGCTGTCCTGCTGTGGTTTGTGCACTCAGTGCTGATGCTGTTCCCTGGATCTGGGGTGTCTGGCATGGGGGGTGCAAGAGCAGAAGAGCCATGGAGGTGCTCTGCATGCACTGAGTGGCTGTATATACAGATAAATGTTTTATTAATTCAGGGGGACCGGGGAACACAGGAGAGCAGTGGCACCAAACATCTGCTCTTCTGTGTCTAGCTTGTTCCCTGCTTCTCTTCAGGACTGAGCTCTTTCCTGCCAACACTGCTCCATCCAGATTAACAGATACGACTCACAGATATCTCATGGGACCCAGAGGAGATGTAGGGCCGTGCATACATGCACAGTGGACTTGTTATTTGGGGAGAAGTAGCTCTGAGTTCCACTGCTGGTGTGACGACTAGATTCCTCTCTAGCCTGCCTTTATTTAACTATGTAGCTACATCCAGGAAGACCCCAGCAGAAAACAAGTTCCTGGAGCAGAGCTCAGCATTGCAGCATCTCTTCTGGCATGTGACTCCTTATTCAGTCTGTTGTAGACAGTCCTGAGTTCACTGCTGAATTCTCACCGCATCCTGAGGACTCAGGTGGCTTACGCTGACATCTAGGCAAGTGAGGTTGTTCCTCTTGCTTTTAGCAGAATGGAAAAAAAACCAAACAAAACCCAAAAGACGCCAAAACTTAAACCTTTCACTTTAACACAAACCTTTTAAAACAATGCTCCAAAACCCTAGAAAACTGCATTTCAGATGTACGCTTGACAGTTTCTTTTCTTTCTCTTGGTATTTTGTTTTGGCTACCACTGAAATGATCAATTTGTTTTTTTCAGAGCTGTTACACTGTCCCTGCACCCCTTATCCCCTGCATTTTCCAGCACTTATCTTTCATCTGTAGAGAAGTTATGGCAGAGATTAATGACAGTTGTGTACTTACATTGTTCTAACTTTAAGCAACAAGGTGCACAGTTGCATTCAGTTCAGTTGATCAAAGCCAGATGGGCACAAAATGTTTGTGGGGTTTTTTTCTAGAAAGGCCTGCTACCATTTGTGCTGATTTGTTCCCCATTTATGCTGATCAGTGCATCTTTTGCCTTCAAGGATGCCATTAGTAATTCTCTTTTGTGTTCAAAAGCAGGAATCCATTGTGCAGTACTTGGAGAGCCACTCGGATGCAGGTAAAGAATATAACAGCTTGAGCAAGTGCTAATTAGAACCAATTAAAGTTAATTGACCTCCTTTGGCAGTAAAATGCATAATAGAACTTGCTCTGTCCTTGCAAAATGGAGATCTTGCCTCTAAGCATGAGTGAAGCAGGGTTTCATGTAGCAGCCCGTAGTAATTATGTGGGTATAACAACCAGGAAGCTGCTTGCTACAATTTGTTCTAATAACTGAGCTCTACTGTATCAGGGCAGAGCAATAAAAGTGAGATTTCTGCTCCAGTCTATTTAAAAACCTAATTTTTACAGAGCAAATGAGCATCCCAAGATACCGATACTAATCTCTAGGAATGAGTTGGCAGAAAAATAGAGTCCCTTTTATAGGTAAGTAATGGTGTGAGCATAAAAAAAAGGCAGTTTTACACCTGCTGGTTGGAAATAGCCCTGATGCTCAGAGGTTGCATCTATCCTGAGCAGTGGGGGTGAGCTCTGGCAGGCCTGCACTGGTGCTCTGTCTGGGTGAAGGATCTTTCCACAGTTCAGGGGGGCTCCCTGCTGAACCTTGCTGTGAGGTTGCCTTCTGCAGACTTGTGTTGGAAAAGAGGCACTGGCAGCCATCCAGCTGAGCTTTGTGGTGCTGCAGGACTGCACCACTACCACCCGCACCACTGTGGACATGGTCAGAGGTACCCAAATAAAAGAGAAAGAGCAGGGGAAAGAATGAAGTGTAGGAAATGCAAAACTGTGTGAATTCAAAAGCATCAGTGGTGGATGCTAAACTATACATCGCTGTGAAAAGTTGAAAAGCCATTTTTATGAGTAAACCAGAATTGATCCAGTTTCCATGACCATGCTTTGATGACTTTTTGCTTGGCAGGAACTGAATGCGACTGATTTTGCTGCTAACTTGGCCTTACTATGAACAGCAATAAAGGTGTTAGTCAGGTGGGGACTTTGATGTGACCAGTAACATCACTCTCCCTTCAGGGAATGTTCTGTGCTGGCTTGTTAATGAATTTCTTTCCTAATGAGTATCATTAAAAACCCTTTGATTAGCTATTTGTGTGAATGCCCTTCCTTTTTCCTCTAAGCTGCTACTTGCACAAGTGGCAGCAGGATTTTGCCCTGGGCAGAAAGCGTGCAGCTCTATTCCTCACCTCATGAATACAAGTCTGAGGTAAACAGCAACAGGAAAGAGGGTGAAAAAAAAAAAAAGAAGAAAAAAATACCTCACGGATAAGTTGAAGTTATTTTCTACAAGTGTACAACCTGAGCAGGCACCAGCATTCAGATGGGACTTTCATTAGGGGAAATGAAGAGCAATAGGTGGTGATGGTGAAGCACGCAACAATAATTTACATATACCTCGAGTGCCAACAGGCAGGGAAACAAATAAAGCTATAACCTGGGGAAAGGGAACGCCAGGGAATAAATGGACCGCAACAAGCAAACAAAAAATGCCATGTCATAAAATGTAGCAAAAAGCCTGGAAAGCAAAATTAAAAACAAAACAAGGCATTTCAGATCCAGGGCACCTTAATGAGATATTGATGGCGCAGAAATTGCCTACTCCTATGCAGGACAAAAGAAGACTGCGAAACACAACAACAATTAGGAAGCAGATTTGGCCATCTAAGGTTTAATAGAAAGAGATGTGGCATAGCAGAGTACAATTAATCACCAATTGCCTGAAACACTTTCCTCTCCCAAGCTACTGCAGACCTGTCTCCCCTGCTCCCAATCTTAAAATGACAGTCACCCAATCCAGTTTGTATTTCAAATAAACCTCTCTGCCATTCTTCTCCTAGTCCCTCAAATCTCCCAGTGAATTGCAGACACTGATAGATAAATATTTTGTATTTACTCTGGTGTCACAGGCTTCAAACTATCTTCAGCCTACCCACCCCATTCTTCCTTCTCTTTTCCCACCAGGCATAAACTTGATCTGCATATTTTCCACCTTGTTGTTAGGCACATAATGAGGCTTTTCTATTTTTGTCCTTCTTTGCCCAGAAAGCTGTCTTAGCCACATCACACTTAGGGATGTATAAAAGTTCACTTTATATTAGATCTATGTGGGATATGAGGTTTAAGTTTAAACTAGGTCACTGGGTGCCTTTAGAGCATTTGTAACTAAGGGAGAGCCACCGATTGATGAGTCCTGATTTGAGTGGCTCAGCCCTGTACGCAGAGCCTGAGAAACTCCAGGGGAATAACCACAGTTACAGAAAGGCTTTGGCTGTGCGTCACAACCCAGGTCTGCTGTGCCATGCGTGATTCCCTGCATTAGCGTGCAGGTATTCAAGGCAGCACAGAAATGCATCTCAAAACAGCTGAAACAGTAAGTCACTCTGAACAGTGATGACCTGCAAGTAGATCATGGGTCTGGTGAAATCTGTGGGAAAATTTTAGTCTTTTCTTTAATAGAGATGAAGGATTAATTTCTGTCGTGTATGAGCAGATTTTTTGCCCATCAAAGGACTTCCTTTCTACTCTGTGGACCTTGCAGCCCTGGGACATTCAAACACATTCTGATTTTCTCTACAAGGATGTTTGGGTACATAAAAACCTGTTTCCAAACATGGGGTTTTGAATTCCCTTCTATCATAGTCCATATGTTCTTTTAGATCTTTTGAGGGTTACCCAAATCTCAAGTGTTTTCACAAACACTTATCACTAACTAGGAATATTCAAAGAATAACCCTTTCCATATTTTCATATACTTTGCAGTCTCCTCCAGACCCATGAAAGAGAACAGATATTGAATTGCAACTTTTGATTGCTGATATGTTACACTTCTGATTTCATGGAGGGATTTAGGAGGCATGATTTGCACAGAAACTGATGTCAATTAGGTAATTGGAAACTAAAAGTACTAGACCTCTGAGATCTGGGAAGTACCCTTGTACTCTAGCTGAGAGTAAAACCTTTCAGTACTTGTACAAATACTTTTTCCTTAATTAATTGGATCATAGAATTACAGCATTTTGTAGTATTTCTGGTAGACTTTTCTGGGTGAAGAAACTTTACTTTGAAACTGAGTTGCTCTGATCAGAAACTCCTGCTTCGACCAGTATATGGACTTTTGTGGGACAAGTGAATCTCACATGCCTTTATAGCAGTAGCAGCACTCTTGGAGGGAAAAAAATAGAAGAGCAAAATCCAGGTAAACTCAGTGCCCTTCAGTGAATACTTCAAGTTTCCTTCATTTTGGTCTCTGCATGTCATAAGCCAGGAAATGTTTCTTTTGGCAGGGATGTCTTGTGCCTGCCATGGCACCTCTCACCTCGCTGGAGACACTCAGAGCTGGAGCAGCCATGGGAGTGGAGGGCAAGGATAAGAAAAGGAAAGTGAGGGGAGAACAAAAGGACATGCAGTATTTCAACAACAGTTTTCAGGACAAAAAATAATTATTCTTAATTTTTCCAGACAGTTCTGTAGCACATTATGGATCTAGTACGCAGAAATACTCCTTTTGCCCACAGCCCATTCTCTTTCTTTAGATTTGGATGAATTTGAATACTCACTCAGAAAAGAAAATTTCAGAAAAAAACCCTTATGTTAAAAACCAAAACAATGTAGGTCTGTTCTCAGTGCAGGCCTCTGACTATCAATATTAGGATGTGTCAGTGAATTGATTATTGTTCATAAGCTGTTCCTAGTGCTGACAATAATAATGACAGAATGGTCTTAATTGGTCCCAGGGAACAAAAAAGAGATACAAAATTCTCTCTCTTTTTTTTTTTTTTTTATGGTAAATAGATGCTTTTTTTTCCCGTACTACTCAATATTTTCATTGTAGTCTTAAGGGTGTTTTGAAGCGTCTTATGCTGTTCACTTTCTTAAATCCGTTTATTAAACTGAATGTTGTTGAGCATGAGGCTGACATTTGGTGATTCTCACGCAGTTTCTAATAGCTGCAGGGTGCTCATTTTTGGAAGCAGTTTTATGATGCTACAGAATGTCTTCTCTGCTTTTGCTGGCACATATCATACCATATAGCTGAAGCTGGAGCTGTCAGGACAGCGTGTCTCTATTTAGCAGACCATTGTTTGTCATCGAACAGATATTCTTGGAGTTTTTTCAACTGTAGCATTGTTGCCAATGGTTAAAATTTCAAAGCTTCATAAATGACTGTGCACAGGAAGATGAATCCAGCTGGCAAACTTTCTACTTTTACGATTTTTGTAAAAGTCATCAACGGGGGAGCTAATAATTTTCACTCTCTGATGAAGCCTTCATTATGGAGCATCTGAAACCTTGTTGTAATGTGGATGACTTTGACATTATATCTGCAGTTACGTACTCGCGCATCTAGTAGCACTCATACAATGGGAATTGAGCACCACAAAGAGCCTCTGAAAACAGAGCAACTAAATTTTCCTCTGCGTTTATACAGTGTACAGCTTTAGGGAGATTCTCTCACATTATTTACGATGTCTTTGTCAGATTATTTTTATTTTATTTCCCAGGTTTATAAAACCTGGTGAATGTCAGCACTTTTAACTATCAGCTCTCAATAAACACAATCTACAGGGATGTGAGTCATGTAGGACACGAAAAAGAGTAGGTCACTCCATAACGAACAACTGCAAAGGAAGGACAAGTTAGCTCAAGACACTTTCTCTGTTTGTAAGATTTAATTTGAGGTTTTGTCTGTGCACAGATTCAGGAACACTTGTCACAGGTGGTCAAGACATGCAAAGAACAACTGCAGTGAATAATAAGGTTATTGTTCTACAATAGTATCATAACACCTGAAGCAGCCATGGTAGCTGTTCTTTTATCATTCTTCAGCATTGATGTTTTTATTCTGAAATGAAATTGTTACAACTTTGACCTGCTAGTGGATTCTGTGATATTGAGGAAATGTTAGTAACTTTTTTTCCCTCTGTTCCTCTTCTCTTTTTCTTTTTTTTTTTTTTTTTTTTTTTTTTTTTTTTTTTTTTTTTTTTTTTTTTTTTTTTTTTTTTTTTTGCCTTCTACTCCCTTGCAATAGACTCAGGTTCATCTTACTTGAGGTGCAGCCAATTATCAGCACAGTCCTGCTGATAAAGCATTCCTGGATGGCTGCACTGGAAAAAGAAACCAACAATAACAATTGGCCAGTCCTGCTAAAAGAAGCTGTATCTCCTGTTTCTCTTTATAGAGCTTGAACTTTTGTCAATTTTCACATCTCTCCAGAAAGGAACCTCTTATTCAGAAAAACAAATAAAGTTTTCCTTCAGAGAAATAATATGATCTAGGCATTAATTCACTGCCAGACAGGATCTGACCCTTATCCTTTCATACACTTTTAGCAGCATCTTAACCTCCAGCAGTCCCAAACAATAAGTGGGGTTTACTCAGAGTGCAAAGTCTAGCTCATGCTGCTCGTACAAGTCACCTGGACCTTCCTTATTCATGTAATTCATTTTTCACACCACTATTCTCAAATTTATTATTTCCCACGGTCTGGACTGTAGCATTTGTAATGTATTCTGGCTTCAGTATTCTTAATTTTTCTACCCTTGATTTTCCTTAATTTTTTTTTGTTAAAGATATGATTTTGTTCTTTGATCCCCCTCTACAGTTGGTACATGACTTCTTTGCTGTTTGCTTAAGGAAAATCAGAGCCTAATGTTCACCCAGAGCAGACTAATTTACAGGTTGCCTGTGCCTATGTACCTGTTAGGATACCTGTTGCCACTTTTACCAGTGTATCTGGTATGTGTTCAGATGTTCCTTCCTTAGGTAACTCATGTGATGTGAAAAATCCTGGCCAAAGAAAATTCTGACTTTGAGAAGCTTTTTCACATCTCCTAGACAAGCCTATCTCCCTTTGTGATATGATATATTTACTAAGTGCAACGCAGCTTTGAAGAGTTTCACATTTTCTCTTCCAAAATGTTGCTTCAAGTACAGAAGTTATATACCTGGAAATTCAATAAACAGCTTCAGCCACTCTGAGCATGCATCCACATGGCCTGTAAGGGATTTGGGATGGCTTGAGTTCAACACAGCTAGTTAGGGAGAGGCAGAACATGGCCAGCATCCTCACTCAGCTGTGGTCATAAATCATCATACAACCTGGCACTGACAAATTGATCTTGGCCTAGAGCATCCAGAGAATTTGTGAGAAACCTGTCCAGATGCTTTTTTTTCCCGTTAGCAGCAGGCATCGTGGGATATGCTTTCAAACTTCTTTATGGAGGAGATGTAAATAATATGCTTTGTTGGCAAATTTCCAGGAAAATCTATTGAAATTTTTAATTCCTCTTCAGTTACTTTTCCTGGAATTTTCTTTCAGTTCAGTTGCTGTCTTTGTTGTCCAAATGAGCACGAGCAAGGTGGATCTGGGATGATAGTCAGGCTCATCTGTCAGCAGTGATATGAGAAAAACAGCAGGTCAGTTGCAGTGTAGTGCACCAAACACGGCTGTTAAAGGGTAACCAGCTCATCAAACTTTGCTGAAATTGATGAGGCTTTTGGGTGGCAGTTTAGGCTGCTGGTAGTTGGAAAACTCTTCTAATCTAGCTCTGAGGCCGAGTAGCTGTCACATATGGTAAATCTCCACAGAGACTGAAAATAAACTGAGAATTAATGAGCTGCTAATTTCAAGACTGATGTCTCTTGAATGTCTCCTTTTTTTCACAGAGATTTTTTCCTTATCCCTTCTCTCCCCCTCCCCAGTCTTACGCTTTCCTTTATACAAATTCCTTATCTCCCAAGCAGCCATTGCAGCACTTCTCTGTTCATGTGCCTGTGTGTGTACAATAGAGCTTAACCTGAATGGTACAAGGAGGCATTCTGGTATCTTAATCTACCAGCAAGTGACTGGCACAACTGGAGGGCTGGGGGGCCACAGCCCCAGTAAGCTATTCTGTGAGAAAATGGCATCAACTTTGTACATAACAACACATTTCTTATTAATTAGTGTCATTGAAATGCTGCTATCTGAACATTTTAATGTTTCTGCTACCTGCTAATCTTTGTCTCTCCACTTTAGTTTTCCCCCAGATTCTTTATTACATCTTCCAGTCTTCTCTTCCATGTCAGTTTTTCTTTCTTTTTCTAACTTTATGTTTTTGCTTTTACCATTCTGCCTCCCCTCTACTAACCTTCTTCTCTTCTTTATCTAGGATTTCCAGCTCTCATCCAACACCAGCCTTCCCACCATCTAATTTTCCAAGATTATTCGTTCCTCCATCTGCATTGCTAACGCGGAATTCACTACTTTAAATATGTCGTTCTAATACGTGAATAGCTAAATCTCTGAGCATGCACAGAGAAACTAGACATCTTCAGAAAAATGAGGAGAATCAAATTCACTTGACTGCTAATGTGACTGATAGCCCTGTTTTATCATCTACCTGATTTCTGCTTGCTACAAAACCTTGAAGGGTTTTCTTACACCTTGTATGTAGGTGTACAAGGAGGAATTAACAATTTGCTACAAACATACCAATTCTTAAAAAAGGTCTTGCAGGAAAACATCAATCTTTTTGAGGGGTAGGGGGCAGAGCATGCTGGTAATGCCTGTTTCTTTTTTGTAATCTCCATGGTGCTGTTACAGAAAGATTTAGAATTGCTTGCAGGCCTATTGGCTGGGTAGTGTAAGACGTGAGTACAGTAAAATAGTATTCTTTTTCCTCATTAAAGTATTACGAGTCCACTTTGACATAAAATCCATAAAACATATGGATTTGGGGAACTCTGAATCATTAATAACACAATGCTTGTTTGTGGAATAAATATAAAGGAGAGATGAAGTGGAAATTAAATGTAATTGAAAAGGAAGTTAATTTTTGCAAAGATAATATACCTTACCAGTATGGTTTAGTCTACTGGTTTAACTATAAAGGAGAAGAGATTAGGATCATATTTTAATCCAGGTGATTTCAAGCACAGCTGAAAGTACTGTTCTCATCCTCTGAGATTTTTTTGAAAATCAGCAGGCAAATTATCCCTGATTTGGGGCAGAGTTTTTATTTTGACTGGTGATGATTGGACAGTCAGGTCTCTCGACAGTACCATGACCACCAGCAGGGCCACACAGGTACTGGAGGTGTTACAGGACAACCTTTAGGTCAGTTGTATCAGGTTCCTGTACACTGACTGCTCGTTTGCTTCTCTTGGGGAGGGGGAAACGGTCTAAGCTTCTGTGTGTCCTGCATAATGCTGAGACAGGAAATGCCAGGTTTTGGTTTAATCCTTCTCCCTGCTGAGGGTTTGGAGAGTTGCTGTGGTTTTCATGGAAAAAGAATGGCTTCTGCAAGTCTCAGTCAGCTTCTTTGGTGTTTTTTGCCTTTACTTGTAAGGCTGGATAAGGTGGAAAAAGTGGAAATACCTCAAATCAGCTTTTCTTCCCCTCATGCTACTTTCAGAGGCACCCAGGGTAAACTGTAGAATAAGGAGGGCAATAAAGTACTGGTTTTGGGGGGGACTGAGAGGCTATCAGGGTGTTGGAAACAAGGAAGCTGGATCTCCTTCTCTTTGTCCCACATGCCAGATCTTTCTTCTTTGCTCCCGCTGCCTTCGCTTCCAGGTTCTGTGGGGTTTGTGTAAGTTATGGAAATATTTCATCTTTTGATTTTTGCTGTTTGGATGCTGAAAGGTAAGCCTCCTTGGTACAAAGATAAACAAAATAAATCACAGTATGGAGATGCTGTGTTCTCATTTTCCCTTTTCCAGCATGAGATAATGGTTTCTGTGTAGACTGGAACCACAAAATTGCATTGACAGTTTCTGGAGTGCTCTTGTCCTCTGGCACTTCTGGCTGGGAACACAGACATTCCACAAGCAAATCTTCATTTCCATGAGGTATTTAAATAATCTGCTAAAACTTTTTATATAAGTAGGTAATGGGATTTGTTGACCATTTATTTCTTTGAGAGCTGCACTGCTGAACTTGAAGACTGGATGGATTTGTTGCTGATATTTGTTGTAGCATCAATTGCCTTATTCCAACCCTTCTGAAAAGTCCAAACAACTTTTCAGATGTGTGTATTGCAAATTGCTGGGCAAGTGTTTTCTGTTGACACCAAACTAGTAAAATGGCAGGTGAATTTCACAGATTACAGACTGGCAGCGCTGTATGGAAGGCTAGCAGAGTTACAGAAGTAGCCAGCTGATATTCACAGCATCATTTACCAATAATGGATGGCTTCAGGTTAAACTGGGTCCCTCAAACTGGTTTTGGTCAAGGTTATACCACGAATTTATACCAAATCATGAGGATAAAGGAAGACATACTACTAAAAATACTTTATTACTTATTAAAAACATGTGTTCTGTCTAATACATATCTGAATAATATAAGATATGAATTCAGCAGCATTTTACAAAGATTCACGGATAAAGTATGCAATAAAAATTGTTCCCCTCTGTTACTCTGCTGTCAAGACTAAAACTAACAAAAACATATTGAAAAGAGCCCTCACAACCTGAGCAAAATTTATATTTTGACAAAAGAAAGCTCCTAGAAGCAGGTTTCATGAACCAATAACGCGATCCATGGATGTGCAAATTATAGAATTACCTATTTTATGAAAAAATAAATGCCAGAGGTTTGGGGAACATTATGTTTGGTGTCATTGTCTGATAAATCTGTTTTAAAATGTAGAAGGATTTAAAAAGATCATTACTTAGGCTAGGATTAGTAATAAATAAGCAAAAGCTTTTTTGCTAAAGCCCTAGGTGAACAATGGCACTTGAAAATGAAACACTGGCAAGATGCCCGTCTCCTCTGGGAAAAGGCAGGAGAGCCAGCAGTTCCTCTTTGTAAGCAAACAGCCCACAGAACGCCAGCGTCTTCCTAGTGCATTAAGAGCGTGTCAACAGGGCACACTTTTTGTGTGGTTTTGTGATTACCTGTTTAATCATAAGTGATGGTTAAATTCAGAGGCAAATACAGGGCTGGTGGATTTTTTCCATATGCTCTTTGAGGGTCGTATGTTTACATCTAAGCTCATTTTTCCCTCATCTGTGTGTATTTGGTTTTGGTTTCTTAATTTCCTCTTCCAAACGTGTCTCGCAAGAATGAAAAGACTGAAATGTGACCACAGACTTTAAGAACTGATTTTTCTCCCACATGGTTTTAATTTTTTTTAATGTAAGTCTTACTGGAATCAGACACATTCCAGCACACACACACACACAGAGGGCAGAATTTTCCTACTGCAGTAGTGCTGGCACAAGATACTTGCACATCTCCTCATTATGATCTACCTGAATGGGTTGAGGAGGATCCACACATTAAAATAGATATGATGCCAAATTCAGCGTTTTGAGTATGAAATATTTAATATTAGGAAGAAATCCTTTACTGTGAGTCATAGGAAGAGGTTGCCCATAGGAGTTGTGGATGCCCCATCCGTGGAAGTGTTCAAGGCCAGGTTAGATGTGGCTTGGAGCAACCTGATCTGATGGAAGGTGTCCCTGACCATGGCAGGAGAATAGGAACTAAATGGTCTTTAAGGTCCCTTCCAACACAAACTTTTCTATGATTCTATGAAATGGGAAAAAGTTGATCATCCTGTGTTTTTTGGCAAAACGTTACTTGGATTATGACTTGCATCCATAATTCCAGGTTAGGTTTTTGTGCAGAAGTAAGTTTTTTAAGATCATGAACAGGTAAAAGGCTCTTTGATCCATCCCTTTAAAAAGATCAGTGGCACCATAGCATGTATAAACATGGCAACAAGTTTCTGGAGTGCTCCCACATGGAATACAAACAGCCCCATTTCACCAGTGTATGTCACTGGCATTTAAACCCCATGAAATTAAAGACATCGCTTGCACCCATCATCTGTTATTTCTGCCTGGTACTATTTAAAAGAAAAGCACGCTTGAGAGCTTAAAGACCAGGTCCCTCAGGGAGCTGAAGACCAGAGGAAGGAGCCCCACTACCCTGTAGTTCCTTCAGGCCCCCAAGAGCCTGAGGAAACCAGTGGCACAGGTTTTTTGGCAGCCATGGCCATTGGGCCAGAGCAGAGTAGAGGCAGCAGCAAGAGGAATTCACTGTCTCTAAGGATTGTAGGGCAGGAGAAGCTGGTTTATGCTGGCTTGGCTAACCCCTCATCCTGGGGCAAGGACTGCTGAGTTGCTGTGCTCAGGCCAAGAGTGGGTCTGGAGGGAAGGACCCTCATGAGTACGGGTCCCACACAGAGTGTGTTGGCAAAAACCCGTGGTGGTTCTCAGAGCAGGAGCTCTCTGGTTTCTTACATGGAAACCTGAGCCAGATTTTTCAACCTTGTTTGCCTTTTAAAGAAAAAAGTGGGTTTGTTTCCACCTCCTGCAGGGTTCTGAGCATCTGCTGGTGCTATAGAATCACCTCTACAACGGTAAGCAAAGAAATATTGCTTTAATTCTTGGGATCTGCTTTGGGGAAAGACTGCATTTATTTCTACATAAAAAAGGCTCTTGAGAGGCTCATGCTTGTGACTTGCATACAAAAGAGGGGATATGCTACCTTGGTGTAAAAGTGGCTCATACTGAGGATCTGCACAGGGCGCATCAGCACTTGGAACTGCATCCAGGACCAGCATTTCTCTGTCCTTGGGGCCAAATGATGCACAACGTTTGAATTTGTGCTGCTCTGCACCAGCCTCCTGCACAGCCTTCTGACCGCTCTGCTTGGCTTCCCGTGGTATCTCCACAGTGCTGAAACCTAATTATTTTCTTCAGGTTTCTTCTTGAGTTTACAGTGTCTGAAATACAATGAGAATTGTGCTGTACCATGGACATCTTTATATCCCAAAACTGAGGGACTTCGTGGGAGCCATGGGACCTACAAGGGTGCAGAGGCACTCGGGACAGTGGTGAGAATATGTGTTTGTTTCAGAGGGAATTTTGTTTATATTGCTTAACTCTGATATGGAAGAGACTAGCAATATATTTGGATTATCCCTACAGCAAGAAAACAACAATTTTAAACCTCCCTGAAGTCAAAATGCATCTTTTTCTAAATTTCTAGTGACAGATGGGAGGCTGTGTTACCCTCCTGGCTGTGAGGGGGCCTCTGAGGGTGTCCAGGCTCTGCAGTAATAAGGCTCTGAGTAACCTCAGAGGGGTGTCTGGCTCTGCAATAATAGTCTGAATGCAACAGTGCTTTGGTCACCGCTGCTCCCGTTCCCCAAAATTGCTCCTATTTTAAGCTGTCAATTTTCAGGCTTAAACCATGCTGGCTTTGTAATGGATACATGTACTCCCCAAGCAGATAATGTTTCCAAATAGGAGATCTCATCCAGTTTCTGGGCCCAATACACCTCAGTGACAGTGGCGTGACAATGCATAACAGCAGATTTTGGATTACCCCTAAAAACTTCTTCTGTAACTGCGGGCTTTAGCTACCCCTAACCAAGGAACAAGCACAGGGCTTTTTGCATTCCAGGAAAATGAGTAGATCTCTTTTTCTGTGTGTGTGGGGGGCATGTTTGTAGTTTCTAAGGAACAAGTCAGTGGAATGGTGCTATTATGCTCATGGAAACAAAATTATATTTTCCACATGCCTCTGGTCCTATGGATTAAGAGAAGGTTTTAACATACTATTTATTTTTTCTGTTAAATTCAAACAGTTAGTTGTTTGTTGTGTTGTTTGTTGGGTTTTTTTTTAATGGAACAGAATAATTTCCATATTTATATCCTGCATTTTGTATCTGAAGCTTTTGGTGTTAAGTATGCGTTGTGTGTGTGTTTTACAATGACTGCCCCAACACACACACTCCACATATGTTTCCTCTCCTGATTTGAATAGAAATCTAACACTGCAAGTGAAGTATACTGAACTACTGTTTCACAAGCTGTCATTTAAGTGATAGATGGTAAATTGGAATTTTGCCATGCAAATTAGTTAATGCTCAGATGAAGCCAGTGTTTAACTATTCAAATAAGATCTCAGCCTTGATCAGCTGTTTCAGCTTATATCTCCACTGAAGCAGACAACTAGCTTTCAACTGGAGCAGACAACTAGAACTCCACAAAACCATCAACTCTGCTCACTTAGAGCCATCTCAGTAGATCAAATGATGTTCAAACAGCACTGATCTGTAGCTATCAGCTGGAAACAGCCAGAGACGCTGTTTCTTCAGGCAAAAAATTGCAATAGTTGGTAGTATTTTGAAGAAAAAATTTACGTCTCTGGGATCCACTACATCCAGAAATGTAAAAATACAACAAACTCACAGTGTGACCTTTCTTTTAACAAGAACATATGTAAAATTCACACACAAAGAATAGTATATTTAGAATCTTATTGGGAGCCAGGAATAACTCCTACAGCAAAGTTCCCTAAGCCTACATTTTAAATGCACGTAACCTTTCTTTCAGCAGTTTGCTACTGCTTTTGTGCACAGACCTTTGAAATCCAGGAGGAAGAAAGCCCCTTGGCTATACAAAATGCCCGGTCTTTACCTGAGAAAACTCTATGCTGTTTCACATTTATAGCACTTCATTTCAACTTATTTTTCTTGGATTCCTTAGGGAAATTTCAGCAACCTGTCAAGTAACTGAGAAGGAGACATCTACAGAGTCAGTCCTGCTCCCTCACCAGGAGACCTGCAGCAGCCTTGTTTAACCCTGAGAGGTACCAAAGTCATCATAAGAGTGGAGGGAAGGAGAGCATCTTTCCCACTTCAGATCTTCCTCATGCCCCTTCACTGGAGTCTCCTGGAAAGAACTGCCACAGTCTTTTGGAGGTGAGGAATAACTACAGCTGAATTTAACTGCTCCTGGTTCCTCACAGTTATTCTCAGCAGTTCAAGTGTTTGCCTTTCTCACGGGCCGGAGCGACAGCTGCTCTCCCAGCTAAGGCACTCGATCCTGCAGTACAGGTGATAGTGAGCTGTGTGGGGAGTTCGTAGTACGCTGCAAGTGACGATGGACGACGGGGAGTACAGCAGAAGTGTTGTGCTATTTCAAGAAAAGCAGGCACAGAAAAAAGGGGTTTCTCTCCGCTGCAAAAAAAATGAAATCTCATCACCCCTGCCTCCAAGTGTGAGTGCTGCTATGCATGTGACAGTGAGGGTGACATTTTGTCATCGGTGCTGCTTCTTTCAACCTCCTCAAAAAACATTCAGATTTTCTCTAGAGAGGTTTATAGCATATATATTCTAAAATTTTGAAAATATTGCCCACAGTGGAGACACACCTGGTCTTCTCTTAGGTCCCTCAAGACAACATCAAAAAGTTAGATGCCACAGAGTTTGGCAGGGACAGAAAGATCAGTCCCACACACTCGTTCTTCCTGAGGGGATGGGGTGTGCTGGCAGCCTCAGCTACTGTCAGCAGGGACAAGCCAAACAAGTTTCTGAAGAAAGAGTGCTGGAGTTTCCAGAAGAAGGAACTGCTGAGGGAACCATGGCAGAACAAAGGAAACTGGGGCTGAGATGTCCATGAGTGGGCAGAAAGGTGGGAGGAGGAAGGCAAAGAGTGGGAGAAGCTCCAGAAGAAAGGACTTACAGAGTATGTGGTTACAGAAATCAGCTCCAGGTTTTGTAAGCCTCCAAGGGGAGGGAGGAGACAAAGCAAATGATGCTTGGAAGGGGACACTGAACTCGATTTAAAGAGGAAGGCTGTTAGTTTATACAGCTAGCAATCCTAGCAATGTCCTTTGAACAATTCTTTTTTATGTAGTTTTATGTGTATATGTATGGAATGGGCCATTTTCCTGTTCACTTATGTGTATTCTCATCTCATCCCATTCTTTATAGGCATCTAAGCAGCATCTACATTCTAAAGACATCTGCTGAAAGTGGTGTAGGCACCCAAATCAGTTTGGGCTAGCCTGGCATTCCTCCCAGTGTTCTGACTCAAAGATGAAATGTGTTTCTATCGTTTACAAGATGTTCACAAAGCAACTCTGTACAAAAGGAGACTGTACAGCGTGCCACCATTTGAAATCTCTTTACAGTGTTTTTCCATTAAAACAACAAACCTTGGCAGCTACCATCTACTCTTTTCTGATTTGCAGCCAGCCAATTATATCACTTAGAATGCACTTAATTAGCAAAGATGGAAGTTCAAGGCAGTGCCTTTGTGTAGTTCTACTCGTGCCTTAGGAAAAACTTACTTTTTCCTTCCCTTCTGTGTGTTTATTTCCTTCACTGTTTTTGTTAATCATTGCTACATACAATAGCTCCCTTGTAAACATTATTTTAGCAGTGACCTTAGAGCATTCTGAGTGCCTTCTAAAAGTCAGATATTAAAAGAATTTAGTTGCCTCAATCTCTTAGTGTGACCTTCAGTCATGAGAATAGGTCTGATGGTTTCAGTGGGAAGATCTGCAAGAGTGAAAATTGCTCCAGTGAATCAGGGCCTGACAAACCATATTCTGGTTTTTGTGGATTACCAGATGGAAGAGCTACTGTAAGGTCTGCAATCAGAAGGGCAGACATGCTGGCTATAAAGGGGATGGAAACAATAGGATGGCCTTCAGCATGGTCTAACCATCCGAGCACAGCCAAATGACCTTGCTGAGCATTTATGACGCACTGAGCCCACAGCAGCAGCCTGGTTTCTTTGTTCCCAAACCATAACTGCTCTACCTGGTGGGATGTGTCAGCCTGTAAAGCTCAGTAAAGAGGAGGCTCACTGGGATTTAAGTGGCTCTGCCCACAAAAACACACACAAACACAAACACATCTCATGAACTGTGTTAGAATTGACGCCTGACATAGTCACAATGTTCACAGAAACTAGGCTGTGGTTCAAAATTGTGGTGCAAATATCACAGTTTCGGGGCAGCTCTAGATAAAAGGTTTTCTCATTATAATGTTATTATTCTTTTGGTGAAGTCATAATAATGATAAATTTCCTGTGGTTCAGACATTTTTATACTTAACAAACTGAGTGCCACTAAGCAGAAGATCAGAACTTCATTTTCCTGTAGTTTCAGTAAAAGCAAGATCATAGATTGTGAAGAACAAACCACATATATTTGTAATGAGTGTTAACAAAATTTAGGAAAACAATGAAAGTTTCAATTTGGTATTATTCAATATGATTTACTGAATCAAGAGGTTTAAGATTTTGCATTGAGTCCTACAGATAAAATAAATAAACACAGGTCTTCAGGTTTACTCTTTATCTAATCTTTTCTATGAAAATACATTTTTTTCCCCTCAAAATGTTTGTAAATATGTGCTTTCCTGCTCTACTGTCTTGTCTGACACATCTGATATTCATGTCACATGAGATTTCAATTTTGCAGAGGGAACTCTGCTTTTAACTTTGCTTGAGTATGTTCAAGACTTTCTGATTTAAACCTAATTCTCCTGCCTCTAAATAAGATTTAAGTATTAAACACTCTTAATCAAAACTGTATTTTCAACAGGGGGTCCCTAGCCAACTTTTTCTTTATGCCTGTTCAGATTACATCACAGTGGCCCCAGGCCCTGGCTGGTGACTGCCATAGGAAAATATGATAACAATAATAAATTTCGGCTATACATTCAATCCCCCATGAAACCTTTCATTAGTCTCTCTCCCTGCTGTAGCACTGCAATGGGAATGCCAGAATGAGAGCTCCCAGGAGGAGTAGAAACTAAAATCTTGGCAAGAGCCATAGAAGTGCTTGACAGTGGAGGGTAGCTGGGGTGAGGGCAGAGGTGCTTGGCAGTGGTGCTGCCTCCGTGGGGTTTGCTTTGCAGTTACTCCCACCAGAGACCACAGACCCACTGTCTGGCCCACATGGTTTTGTCTCCTTCCCCTCTGCCCCACAGCAGTAAGTACAATATTCACTGATTTCACACAACCACACAACAGGTGAAGTTGGAAGGGAACACTGTCTAGCTTCCCTGCTCAAGCAGGATTATCCTGGAGCTCATTGCACAGGATTGTGACCAATGGTTCCTGAATATTTCCAGTGAGGCAGACTCCACGTCCTTTCTGGACAACGTGTTCCAGTGCTCGGTCACTGCACCGGAAAGAAGTTCTTCCTCATGTTCAGGTGGAACTTCCTGGGCATCAGCTCCTGCCCATTGCCTGGCACCACCGAGCAGAGCCTGGCTCCATCCTCTTGACACCCTTCCTTCAGACACTGGTACAGTTCTACCTCCTTTTGTGCTGCTCATCTTCTTCAGTTGATGTGCTTTAGGAAAGAACAGTGTGAGTCTGAAAATCTTATTTTCATGAAAGTTGTTAACAACACTGTTCAAGACAACATAGAGCTTTCAGATGAAAAGTATAAGCTGCATGAAAAGTATATGCAGAAAATAATTCAGATGCTGGTTCCTTTCTTTGTTCATGACACCTTTCTTTTGTCTTCTGCAGCAAGAACACTGCAGTGTGTTTTCCTTTGTTTGTGGCTGCCTTCTGTACCATTTTTCTTCCATGTTTCCATACTCAAGCAGCACAAATCTGTTTGCAAGGAAAGGAGGGAAATAGACTGGATGTTTTGGTTTTAAGCTAAATGTTTTCAGAAGTCCAAGTATCATAAACAGTCCAATTTTAGGATCAAATCTGACTTGATTTTATCTCATTAAAAGGTTCAATCAATTGATTTAGGAAGACTTCTTCTATGCTTGCTTTAGAGGTATTTTCTCAACAGATGGACATGACACTTTTCCATTTTATCTAATGTTTCTCATGAAGACTGGAGTAGTATGATCAATTGTCACTAGAAATAACTGAATTTTCTCATTACTGCAAGACATTAAGATGTCAGGGTATGATTTACTATGGCAAGTGACTTTTATGTCATCTATTTTTCAGAAATCCTGTGACTGGTTTAAATTTCCATTTCCCTGGCATTGTATCTATGTGTGTAGTGAAACAAAGGAAGAATTGACTAACACACTGAAAGCATTAAGCATTTGAAGCTGCCCTGCTAGACAAATACAACAGCAGCACAGTGCACCACATGAAACCAAAGCAACCACCTGGAAGAGAAGGAGAGAAGAGCTTAGGCTATTAGCATAGTCTTTGAAACCATTTTGTCAGCAAAATACTCTTCTTTAGTTTGACTGCAAAGATAAGGAGTGACATGAAAGTGAAAAAATTTGAATATGCAGACATCTTAAAAGTCTGAAAATATGCAATGTATTTCTTCTGGTCTTTTGCATCTGATACAAGTTTTGTTGACTTCCTGGCAACTGGAATTTCCCCTTATAGAGCTTGATTAATAAAAGTGCAGTGAATGGCTATGTAAGAGTCAAACCATACCTGTGGGTTAGCACACACCATACGTCCGTTCCTCTGGAGTGGCTGCACTGCAGATTCCTCATGCTGCTGTTTGCTGGAGGAGGGCTCTGAAACACGAAGGTGGTGGTGACTGGTGTGCCTACCACATCAGGTGCATGATACCTAACTGAGTTCACACAAGTAAAATGCAGTGGTGTGGCAGGAGTCAGGCAGGATTGATGTTATTCATACCCACAAATGGCTCTGAGGAGCAAAAGTTTAAATGAGGGAGTTATTTCTTGTTTTAAACTCAGACCTCAATATCTGCAAAATCTCTTGCTGATTTGCAAACCAAGTACACCCTGCTGCTTGACAGTCTGGTATGTTCCCATGGGCATCTCCTGCAGCATCACAACCATGAAGCAGTTCCTCTTGGCTGCCTGGAAGAGGCATCCCTCCTGTTTGGGCATGCGTGGAGAACTGCTCTGCCAGTGGCAATGCTGGCCATCCCTTCTGAAAGGGAGCTCGGTGATTTCAGTCACTGGGCAAGACAGAGGTGGCTGTGGCAGTAATAAAGGGAAGGGTGTTGTTCCCGGCACCCAAAGGTATTTTATTGGAGGGGTTTCATTTAAGAAAGAGGCGGGGCACTGGTGTGTGGTGCCTGTCTGAACATACAATGCGGTGCCCGTCTGAATCCAATAAAAAGAATAACAGACTTTCTGTTCAGGGTCACTTTCAGAAAGAGGAGCTCAAGTGCTGTTAGTTTTCTGTGACTATTTAGCAATTAACTCGGCAATGAATTTTCATATCTACCTCTTTGATACTTGCATATCTGCTTTATTTTACCAGTCAAAGAATTTAAGTCTAAAACCAGAGGCAGCACCTTTAGAATTTGAGCAAAGCATTATTTAAAATCATTTAACAGTTTCCTAGTGAGTATTTTAAAAACAGAGCATTTAGGATTAATAGGCAAGCAAACTTTGTCACCCAGATATAAAGCAACTGTAATAGCACGGAAACCTCCTGGAACACAGAATGTTGTACCCTTAATTGGGTTGCAGGTGTACCTCAATGACTTATGGATTGCTCTGGATGATGCTTGCATAGCAAGTTTCCCCTATAGCTAGTGGAGAAAATGGCTTTCTGTCCCTAGTCTCTGTTTTGGTGAGACTGCACAGCTATGTGTGCAAATAGACTTATAAACCACGGTGGAAATAGTAACTGAACGATGAAAAGATTCTCCACGGTGCAGTGTATCCAGAAGACAAGCTGGATGAGATCTTTGCTCTCTGACAAATGGGCAGTGTTAGCAATTGGAACAAATAAATATTTCCTTCTGAAACAAAAGTGGGCATGAAGGGCGCTTTCAGGTTTTTTCTGTCCATCAGATTTTCATCCAGGAATGAGGGCTGCAGGGTTTGTCATGGAGCAACACCTACCGCACAGCATGGAGAGAGAACATTTGTGGCTCATTTGGAGCTGCCCAAACTGACCTGCCAAAAGAGCACCTGGGATAGTGACTATCTTAATATGTTTCACTTGCTTTTTATTTTCTCCCTGACACTTAACTTTTTCATATAAATACCACATAGAAAATAAAAGCTGTCTCTTTACATAATTTTAGTGTTAATATGACCCTGAACAATTATTTTGTAATGTACATTTTAAAGTGTTTAAACAATCTGAAATACTGTGATACTTTGATGACTCTCTGGATATATTTAGTTTGCCTGAAATATGGCCAAATTAACAATTTAGACATATTTGGGGGAAAAATCAGCTATTAAAAGAGAATTAGAGTCTTATCATAGTTAAATATGGAAGAGTCTTGCAGAATATCAAAGCAGTGCATGGGCTTCATATATTGTTCATGAGGAGTTTTGCGTGCTGCAAAAATGCAGGACAGTTAGTCAGTCACCTACAGAAGTTAATGGGAAATACTGCTCTTGGATAGGACATAATTAATGTACAGCCTTTTCTTCCCCTTACACCCTTGAAATATCCCACAGAGGTTGAGTGAAAGTCTCTCCTTTCTAAAACCAGTGAGGAATTAGGACTATATTGTGAAACACTGGTATGGGTGCTCTTTTCGTACGGTCTCTGGCTGATAAGGACACTCAGGATGCTGTTCAGCATTCTTTATCTGAGAGGATTTGAACTGAAACCTCCCAGGGGAGTGCCCTAATTAGCGCCCTGTGGGCTAGGCTGAGGTTTCACACACTCATTACCTTTTGTTGGAGCTGCTCTGACATCTGTCAGATTTTATGTTTACGGAATTTATGTTTAAGCACCTGTACATGTCCTGACCACCAGGCCACATGGTTAAGGTGTGAGACTACTGCCTCATATCAAGGTATGTAGGGGATTATTCTGCTGGAAAGTTTGGGTTGCATGGCTGTGCAGTGCCATTAGGGCTAGGGGTAGTTTTTGAGGATATAAATCAGATGCCTAATTGATAACTTTAGATGCCCAAATCTCTTTTAATTCCCCATGGGACATATTCTTGAGGTTTTCCCAAGAAAGACCTTATTTTTCAGCTGAGTAAGAAAATTATGCTAAGAAACATTACCTACAGGCTCATTATAAAATCCTGACTGTGCAGTATAGATGCAGCTGCCTGCAATTCATCATCTAACTTTCCTGAAGTTCTATTGGTGGGTGGCTTTAATAGACACATTTCTGCCAGTAAATATAATACTGCTTGTATTTATATACAACATTTAAAAATATGTATGTACTTGCATAAAGCACACAGGGTCTACGTCTGTTGTGCTTTGTTTGGGATTTTTTTGGGTTGGTTTGTTGTTGGGTTTGTTTGTTTGGTTGGTTTTTTCTAATCTAAAATCGCATATTTTTGTCCAGTTACAAAATGAAGCTCTAATTTTGTGGTCTACATGGAAAACGTAATTGGTATCAGTGAGATGCTACTGAGGCCTGGCTGTGTTTAAGTCCATCTTCCCTCACTTTTACCCTTATTCATGATAAATATTCTGTTTATTCCAGTTGAGGTGAGCAAAGCCTTCCAATCAGCCTTATACTAAAGTGCTTTTTTGATTAGAATGGACTAATCAGATGACAAAAATTTCTTCTACTGATACACCCTTATGAACCAGTGGCTGGTTTTGAAATTTGAAAAAATAAGTCATCCATTATTACATAATTTTAGTAATAATTTGTTAAGAACTTTTCTGCTGAATGATAGCACTTAAAAATGAGACATAATAATTCCTACCTTTGCCTCTGTGATTTAGATGATTTGTGAAAACTCCCATACCATGCTTCAAAATGGTTTCTCTCTGCATATGCTGAACCAAGAGACTCTGTTGCTCAGTCAGTTGAAAGTAATGTGGAGAGAAACACCATTCTTTTTCTTACAGTAAGTCTGAGCCTTTGACTGTAGTAGCTTCCACAAATGATGAGCTAAATCTTTGTTTTGATTGGTTATGAAAGAGGAAGTGCTTGTGGATGCAAAATTAGACCTATTTTTCTGTTAAGAAATAAGCTATGTTCGTTCCTCTTGCAGCCCTTGCTCATTTAGCACAGCCACAAGATAAAGTTAAATGGAGGGTAATGACAAATAACTTACATGTGCAAGCATCCTTTTTTCTTTTAGTGCAATGCACTGTATACAAACTGGAGCTTCAGAGAGCTTGACTGATAAAGGACTTCATCTTGACCAGAAAAGAACCATTTGGTGATGAAGCTAGAAAATATTCTTATTCTTATTATTCATGGCCTTTCACTTCCACATTAAATTAAAAAAAAAAAAAAAGAAATTGCCAATTATCTTTGGATGAAGCATTTTCAGTATAGATTACGACTTACTCAGAAATCAACCCCAAACTTAATTTCTGTGATTAATCCTTTACGGATTTTCTTTTGTTATTCAATGCAACTGGCTAATGATTAATACCACCTGGGAGAAGGAGATTATGCAACACTAGAGTGGCGTGGTGTCCATACACACTAGGTCTGTGTTAATTCACCATGCAGCTGTCCAGAAAAAAGCCAACTCAGCGAAAAGGCATATGGGTATGTATGTGGAAGGGAGGAGGGGAATAATGACAATTGTTTTGAAAAAAATAAAGTAAACCTTTTGACATCTATGTATGCTTCTCCTGCGTAGCCAACTACTACACAGCGAGATGTCATCAGTCATTTCTCGGTATGGAGGAGCATTTACACTCTCCAAATACCTGCAACATTTGTTCTTACACTGACTGTGTAACAAGCATCTTACCCCACAACTTTCCTACAAAATGAAAACACAATTCAGCCACAACTTCTACAGTAGCCAACGTACAATAAGCAATAAGCATTGTATAGCATTTCTATTGTGAGGAAAACCACTTATTGTCACGCAGCCTTAGTTTCAAAATCTCAGAACAGATGGCCATACTTCGAAATCATGAGTATTCTCCACAGACAAAGGGCTTTTGTCCAAATGGATCTGAGTGCAGAATCAGGGCCTATATATATGGAAATACAAACTTGTACAATATTACACAACAGGGTCTGTTGATACACAGAATGATAAGAACAGAACGCAGCGCCACAGTCTAGGTGACTGTGTAAATGCCTTGAAGACTGTGCAAAGCTTATTTTTGTTCCAATATGAAGTCTCTCCATCCAGGGAAACATCTTATTGTGAGCTAAAAATTAGGGAAGAAGTCTTGCTGAGGAATTTTGTCCTCTCAAAACCAGTTCAATTATGCCAGAATTTGACTTACAAAATTAATTCTATAGCAATTATGAAGAATAAAAGGGAATCTTGAGATTATAAATATGAAATTTTTATGCAAAAATGAATACCATTGTTTTTCACACTCATTTATTCTGGACTTCAGTCTCTTGAGTGGAAATGATATAAAGCCCTTAGGTGTTTTTTTTTTGTTATCACCTTTTCGTTTTGATCAAAGAAGTCATTATTCACCACAAATGTCAAGTTTTGCCCAGTGTGATTTTCCCAGCTTTATTGGGGAATTAGAAACTACCTCGATTTTTAAATTTACATAGAAAACTGCCCAGATGTTTGGTGGGGTTTTGTTTGTTTGTTTGTGTTCCTTTGTATAGCAGGGCTCATGAAGGACGTGTGAAGGAAATATTTGGAAAGTAGAGGGAATAGGAACTGGTGAATAACAAGGCAGGCAAACCAAGCTGACCAAATTGTGACTCTCTGAGGCAACTGCATGGTTAACATTGATACTACAGTTTTACTCTTTTCTCTCCTTTTTGTCTCTTAAACACATCATAAACCAGTGATATTTTGGGAGAACAGTTCTTCTCACTGATCCTGCTTTAAAATTTCTAAGTAAAAACACATAAAAATTACTTGATCTGTGATTCTTGTTAAATTAGTAATCAACATCAAAATGAAAAGGAGGAAGTGTGACTAAAAAATGTTTGAAGGTATTATAGGGCAAACATCTGATAGATGAAGAAAATAAGTTAGTTGTCTCGTCTGTAAGTTTGTTTATTTTAAGTTGTAGAACTGCAAGAGACAAAATGACAAGTCAGTTTAAAGACTAAGACAACTTCACCAAGTGTTTCCAAAGAGTAGGCTACATGCTTGTGTCCATGTCTACCAAGAAAATCATATAAATACCTGACAACATTTTTGTCACTTTCATAATTCTGTGAACCCTATGCATGCTTCAAATATTGGCCTTTAGTGGTATGTGAACTTGGGATGAACTTCTGATTTCGGACTCAGTCGAAGAAAAAAAGATATGCCATGAACAACAATTAATTTAACTCTATTTTTGTCATTCTTCATCGCCAACAGTCCAGCACCATCAATATAACTTCTTATGTCTCACTTGCAGTCTCTTATAGCCTATGCAGTCAGACCTGCCCAAGCTTATGACTATTTCCAAATGATGCTGTAGAGCTTTACAAACACTTTGCAAAAAAAGTTCATAGACAGCGAAAGGAAGACAATGAACATTTACAGTTATTTTTACAGCACAGAGAACAATGTTCATACTTTTGGGAAATTGCTGGAAGAATCTGTTATGATCCTCCAATAGAACAGCATTTTGTAGAGTTTTAATATTTTGTCAAAATAACTGAAGTACTTTCTTGTCCCATTGAAAACATCTGAGAATTTGCTGCTTTTTAGAGATGATAATCTAAATAGGATCTGCTAGTTTTATTTCAGGAACACGGTCATTTAAATGTCAATCCACAAGATGTCTTACTGAAAAAAAATGAATAAAAATGAGTATAGGATACAAGTTGGTGGGTATTCAGCATCAGGCAGTTAACTTGATTGAAAGCTATTAATATTATCTCATTAGAAGCATTAGAAGAAACAACTCCCATTATTAGACCTCTAGTTTTTCAAAAGGACTATGGCTAGGCAAGAGACACTCTTTTCCACCCCTGCATTTATTAAAATCTTCACTGAATACCTATTTCTATATTTAGGTGATGATATCACAGCTCATTACCAGTGAACAAATTAGTTTGAATCAGAATCCAATCTACCTGTCGTTCAAGGGAATAGCGTGCTCTGCAAGGGATCACCTGCATTTCTGCTCACTAGAACAAGTCAGTAAGGGACAGCAAAGCACCAGTGATGTAGCGTTTTTTCCTCTGACCTGAGATGTTAACATTTTGAACGGGCAAAGTGTTGTTTTTCTCTCATCAGTGCAGACTTTTTCTCTTTGAACTCTCTCCCTTCACATTTTCTGGATCAATCAAATCCTTTTTCAGAGCAAATGTTTTAATCCTATTTGGGGAATCTTTAATTAATGCTAACCAGCAGAGGTGAAGGCGTGGCTATGGGTGCAATGACAAAGCTGTAGGAAGTTTGATCAGCCTAGAACTGAGGTTGTTAAAAAGTGGGAGACCCAAATTCATTGAGCCCAGGCTTGGGGCACTGACACTCCAGCAACTCCAGCACTGAGGCCACTTGTCATTGCTGAGAGAGTTATTTTCATCTCTCTGGGCCCCAGTAAGTATGATATTACCCCACACCACGTAAGAAATCTGTAAGCAGGGGGTCTTGTGAGAGATTGTGGAGCCTGATGGCTAGGGCCTACCAGGAGCAGCAGATACGGGTCTAAGCAGAAGAGCAAAATAAACTGGTTCTTTCCATTTCCTCCATGATTATCCCAACCACAGTACTACTAAAACTGAGGCCCAGACCTTCTGGCTTTCACAGGGAATGTGAATGTGTGTGTGTATGTGTGTGTGAGAGAGAGAGAGAAATCCAGTAGAAACACTTTGATGGATTTGACCCAGTTTTGCGACTATTTTTCAGGTCAGCTGAACCTGTTCTTTTTTGATGAATAATCATTTGTATATATTCTTCTGCTCTGCTCTAATGCGGTGAACAATTGATGGTGGGGAGGTGATGTATAACATTCATCCATCTTACTAGATGGTCACAATAACTGAGCTAAGTAGTTAATTAAGGTAGATGTGCCCCAGCAGTGCGTCTACTTCAACCAGTGCAGCTTCACCCCTGAGCAAAGGGAAATGAAGGAATAGTTGAGGGCTGCTGAATGTTTCGGAGCTTTTGAAGATTACTTCAAGACTGAGGGAACATCTTGATCAGGATTTTCCCAGTCTAAGCCAGCTGTCAGATACACCAGAGAAAATACTCAGAGGCACAACTTTTCCTGAACAATTGGTTATTTGCAATCAAAGGAAATTTCTTTTTGGAATGGTGCTTCTCTCTTAACTGATGAAAAAAAAAAGTATTTGTCATGCAATGAGTAAGACATTTGCTAAAAGTTGACTGAAATTTATGCATCCTTTTCTTTGGATAAGTCACTGTGCATTGCAGATCATCTCAACTGAGTAACTGATTTCCTCTTATGAGTTTTTGCATCTCTTTGACCTTGAAGTTTTGGGATGAAAAAATCCTGGGAGGAAAAAAATGCAGGAAAATGCTGATTTTTCGTTTGTTTTTCACTTAGTTCCAAGTAACTGCAACTGGATTAGGATCTTAATCAAAACCTGAGACAAAAACAAAAGAAAAACTGGAAAGCAGGCACAATCAGTGTTGAGGTTTTTTTCTAAAAGGCTACTATTTAAAGTGAATGTGTGTTGTAATTGACAATTACATTTTACATATCCACAAACTTGAAATTGTTATGAAGATGTTTAGGCCTTATCACACCTTAATTTTCGTTTTTTACAATTACAATGTAATGGTGCATATCATGCAGTGAGGTACAATACAGATGGATTAGTCTTAAAATTGATGGAGTAATATTGTGAGAACACAGTGGGGTTTTTATGCCAAGAAAGTTATGAAACTATCATGATAAAGATGACTTATAAATTTATTATTTTTTTGCAAGTGCTATCTGTCAGGTAATGTCTTGTCGAAATAGACTTGTGAAATGAAAATAACAACAACAGCAAGCTTGGCAATAAGAATTCTCTTAGAAGAGTAAAGGTACTTCGTTGACTAACCCAAGTAGACTACTCATATTGTATTGGAATGCTGTTGGTTCATGCCCCTTCTTTGCCAAGGAGGGACTAGACTAACTGCTCAAAACAAAAGAAATGTCTATTTGAATCTTGATTTCCATCTCTCTTTGAGTTTGATTGATCTGCTCCTGTAGTAAATACTGCTGATTTTTTGTGCTCTCCTATCACAAAAATGTAAATGGGTTTTAGGCCCAGATCTTAATGCAGGATATTTTCAGGCCGTGCAGAAATAAAAAAATGACAATAAATTTTGATAACAGTATCACTGATGTTGTGTTTCATGATCTTTTATATTTGTATTTAATTTGCATCCAGAGATCTGATTTAAGGACAGCACTGTGGAAAGCACAGTATGAACACATGGCACTGTCCAAAAAGAGATTATTATCTAAATAAAAATGTCAATAAAGAATGAAATGACTAGCCATAGGCCAACTACCAGGGTTTTTGATTTCCGTTTGTGTACTCTGACTCACATCACCTTTTGCAGCATACACCTCATATCTGCTCTGACTAATTTCTTCTGGGGAGGCAGGGGTAGCATGAAATAATTTGTGCATTACAAAAGTGATCCAACCATGGCACATTTCTCTGATTTCCCTCAAAATTATTTCGATGTGATTACCCAAGCATGTAAAATGGTCAATAAGTAGAACATAGAAAATGTAGTTTTGGATACCAAATTCAGCTGTTCCAGTGATTATGAATAAACTTCTGAGTGAAATGGAATTATTTAGGTTTCTCTTGAGAACAGACCCAAAGTAAAACAATTAGCAGCATTCCAGAGAATGCAGAATGTGGGACATGTGAAGAATGGGAATTAGTTGTTGATGTTCCAGGAGCAATTGCTCCCAGGGACCCCATATCTCTTAAATCAGCTAGAAGACCATCTGCTCCAAAAGATTTATCAATTACTGTATTTCTTCTTAAAGCAGTTTAAAGTATACAGTTATACTTCTCTCTGTCTCCTTTCTGTTGAAAATCTTTATAGCTTTCGTGAAAGTTTTTAATGAAAAACTTTCATGATGAACATCCAGCTGAAATGTGACTTGATGTGTCATCACCCACCCAGATGCAGTCTCCATTTGTAACGATTCCAGAATCTGTAGTGTCTGAAACATAAAATGTATAAAATTTATAACTGTTGTGAACTAAAAAAATACCACATTCCTTTTGCATTTTATCTTGTGTTAGGCAGTAGTGCAAGGAAAACAGGGCCAGCTTCTTGATTGGGTGCCTGGCTTATGATTCTTAAATACACAGGAAAGTCTGTGTTTTCAAGCATCTGCTATTAAAATAGTCTTGGAAACTTTTCCAGAAAACTTCTGCCCCAAAATGATTTCAGCCCACAATTATAAGATTTATACATTCTTACAAACTTGAGCTGGGCTCCTGGCCTCTTGTCAGTATTGAATATTACAGGTCATATAACTGGATTATGAAGGACATCTTTACATCCTACCATTAGATCTCAGGGAATTAGGGGATGGGACAATAATGAAAGCACAGTCCTAAAAGTATTTATTACATAAAACACGTATTTTACATATATAGATCTGTTGTTTCTGCATGTAATCATTACATCAAAATCTTTGCTATAAACACTTCATCTTTAGGATATTTCTCTTTCATCAAAGCTTTTGTGTTTGATCTCACTTCTTGTTTTAGCAGAACAGCAAAGGCATGTGTCCCTCCCTGCTGCTCGGGGCTGGGCTCTGGACTGCACCAGGAAATCCAGAGCCATCTGTCCTGGCTTTTGGATGATTTCATCCCAACCCATGTCGCTGGTTGTTTGTTTTCTGTTAAAAAAACATTTCTATTTATTAGGAAATGTGTGTTAGACACTTTGACACTAGAATTTGGCGCATGTCTTTGGGTTAACTTGGCCAAAGTGATTTATAGCTGTTTGTTCATGACCAGCATCCATTAGTGGAAAATGCTGTCCAAGTAAAATCCCATGGGAGAGGAGCACAATGGGGCATTGTTAGGAGCTATCTGCACAGCCAGCACCCCAGCCACCACTGAGTGCAGGCACAATTACCTGACGGCCTTGCTCTGGACACGCAACCATACAGTTAGGAACCTTTTAAATTCTGTTCCTATCCTTACTTTGTCTTCCTGAATTTTCAGAGAGAGATAGAATTCAGTCAGCAGCACTGAATAGCTCTGCAGAAGGAGTGAGCCAAATTATGGACTGCAATCTGATGCTGTTCCAGCGATTAGCACCTGATCCTCGGGTAGTCCTATTAAAACTTCCTAATGTAGTAAGCATGAGTAAGCATATCATTATCCAATCCTGGCTGAACATGCACCCTTCACATCTGATGGCATCTCTCATTTAGTACAAATGAATGCTTCGTCCTGTACATTAAATATGAGATGAGAGAGGGAGGAAAAGGGGCAGTAAATGGCCTTCCCCATGGCAGGCTGAAGAGAATGGTTGGATCATAGCCTCTTTACCCTGTGGTAAAGTACTTTGTAAATAATATAGGAACTAAAGTATACTACAGGAAATTGGGGAATTAAGAATGAAAATGGACCTCCTGAATAGATTACAGTAAGCACTGACTGCCAATTTTGAGACAAGCTAGGTCATGACTGCCTTTATACTTTCACTGTTTCATGACTAGGTAAAAGATTCCAGCAACACTGGAATTCATTCAGTGTCTTGTAATGGAGTTTTCTCCTGCAAAATTGTGAAAGCAAGTGAACTGACGCCTTGACTACATCAAGGGGAAACTTCTGATGTGACAAGGCACTTTACATCCAGGATTATAAGCCTGTTGGGATAGCTACTGGGCCTTAGAACTAAACAAGCACAAGGGAAACGGTGGCACCGCAATTTTCAGTTCTAAGTTATTAGTCTGAATATATGGATAGTAAGGTCCATCTCTGTCAACTCTGGTAATTTATGAAAGCTGTGGGTTTGGGATTTTGGTCGGGTTTTTGGGGTTTTTTTTCGGTTCATTGGGTTTTGGTTTTTTGGGTTCTTAAACTTGTTTAGGAATTTCTTAGCTAAAAACAAAGGTGTTTGATCCAAACACCTTTAACCCTCTTCTCTGTTTAACTCCTCTGCTAATCAATACTAAGCTGGTTTCCAATTAACTTACTGGAGCTACAGAGGTATTTTGAAACCATGGTACATGTGGTTTTACCTAAGACACAGAATTTAAAACCAGACTTAAAAGATTTAACAAAAAAGGGTGTGTCAAAGAAGAAACAAAAAAATTAACCTTCTACTGCCCTTCTCTCCTGGGCAAAGCTTTCATGCCATAACACTTGCCAGCTTACCTTCTATTCAGACATTTCTATAAGTATTAAAACATATCTCTGTAAAATAATACAGAAATATTTAAATGAGGAAAACAATTTAGAAGTTTAGTAAAGAGAACCACTTAAATATCTGCAACAAATATCTATATTTCAATTTTTTTCTACAGTTCTTTTATATTTAAGAAAGTGCGCAATACTTGAAAAAAATTATAAGGGTTTTTTAATGTCTTTAGCCTCAGTTCAAGAAAGTATAGTTATAGTTATAGTCATACTTTTATATGTATGGTAGTTTCTTAACTGATAGAATCTCTTTCACCTGTGGTCTAATAATAAGAAAAGCATGCACATGAATGCTAAAATATTTTTTTCTATATTGTGGCCAGAGAATTCCTCTTTATGTCATATTATATAGTTTCAGCATCTGTTTTTGATGTCTGAAAACATTTCTTTCTCCAATGTCTCTCTCTTCCCTTGCTCTCTCCTCATGCCTGAAAGTAAGGATTGACAATAATTCATCTTGGTGTTCATTTTAAAATCAACAGATTTTTTTTTTTTATTTTTTGGCTTCACAGAACAAAGTTTAATTAAAAGGAGAAAAAAACCCTGGTTTTGGAACTACACAGTAAATACTTGGTGCATGCAATAAATACCTCTTGTGTGCACGGAAAAGGGAGAGAACAACTGGAATGGTTTCAAAAGGCCACCACATGAATAAAGGTGTCATCAAGAAACAGCAAATCACTTTGAGTACATTACGGGAATACTTCACCTTTCTCAGAAACCCTAAGCATAGGCCATTTTCAAGAACCTCACCAGAACTTGTTGTTAATCTTAATTATGTGCCTTAGCTTACTTGCTAGGAAGATGGAGTCTTCAGAAATGTTTGCAACTGATGGCAATCACAAAACAGGAACACCTTGCACACGGATGCTTTGTAGCCTTGCTGTGCGAAAGGCTCTGATACTTTCAGTGGAAGATTAGACTTTATTTTCAAATAATCTCAAGAAAGCTGTTATTGCTATTATTACATATACTTGCTGACTATGCAACAGCATAAAAATTGCCTAGGAGTTTTATGGTATGTTGTGGCAGAAAACATAATTTTCAGCACAATGGATGAACAGTGTGTGTATCCTATTACTTTGGTACGCAATTAATAGAAAGCCTTGTGCTGCATGTTTGATTTAGTGAGTTGTAATGCTTTGTAGTAGATAACTGGCTCACGAAGCCTTGCCCACAAAGTCCTGCTAGAAGTAGCTGCAGTGGTAAATCTCACTTTCGTCAATGAAACCTATTTAGGAGGAAAGATTTATGTTAAACTGCTTTGTGCTTGTAGCCCTTCTCAAAACTATAACCAGGTTTCTCTCGTTACCTGCTTTTCACATTGGAGTAGCTGTTGCTATCATAACCCCCCATTCCTGCCCCTTCCCCTCTGCTGTCTATTGTCTGTTTCCACACTCCTCCCCGCTTTATAATCGCTCACTCACACTCATTTATCACTGGCTTACTCTGTCCTGCCTACACTATCTCACATTTTTGTCATGGTGCACTGGTACATTACAAATACAATTAAACCTTTTACGATACCACAGCTTTTGGCTAATGCATCCCAGCTTCAAGGTTGAAAGATTTCTGATATTACCACTGATATCAGTTCTTTCCCATTTATCGGCAGTGTCCGGACTAATGCAGAAGTGTTGCATTAATTAAAGGAAGCATCCAGTAATGCTGCTGTTTTTGCCAGCCTGACACTGAATTGGAGCTTGATGCCTGCTCATGTTTTAAGAGCCATTCATCACACATGTCATCCCAAAGCAGCCAGCTGTCTGAGAAAAGCCTCATTTGCATTTCATCAGCTACACTCTCCCTCTTCTCCCTACCTTTTGTATGGAGCTTTGGCTTTTTTTAAAAGAGCATAGTCTTCAAAAGCAGCTTAGCTAAAATTAGTATTCCATTTAGAAAGATGATTTTCTTTAGTTCAGAGGTCTTAGAATTGATCTGAGTGGGAAAAAAGTGTCATACAAACATAGCCACGTAATCTGTCTGTATAAAGAAATTAATGCATTATGGGAGAAGACAAAGATTTTTATGATGAACGACTACACCTCTATTAGTTCTGTACATTAAGCTGTTAGAATTAATAAAACATTTCATTTATTTTGAAAGTTTCTTAAAGGGCATGTGATTTTAAAATCCCAACAGCTCTGAATGATTCTTCATTATGTATTTTGATTTCCTTTATTGTTAGACTGAAATTGTGTCAGGTTATATTGAAGCCATTTTAGGAGTCCAAGGAACACGTGAAACTCTCTCAGTGTGCTCGAACTAGCTGGAGAAAAGAGAGAAAAAAATGAAATTATATGCTCACACTTTCATTCAGTGACTGACTTGATGAACTAATTTTTTGCTTTTGTTGCCTTACTGAATAGTGCAGAATGTGTAAGCAAACACATCTACCATATAGAAAAATGACCAAAATGCAAATCTGTCCGAATATATCTTTATATATTAAACACAGATGTTATGTACATATAGATACATGTGTATGGTTATGTGTCCTAAATTTTTGCCCAGTGTCAGTATTTGTTTAGTGAAAAAAAACCAGTTCAAATTTGGCTCCTATGTCCCTTTAACTAAACAGCAACTACACAGAGAGGTTGTAGTTCAACATGGTGTAGTCTCCATTTTAAAAATAAGGGTATACGTGTTTCTGAACTTTCCAGATATTTTTTTCCTTTTCAGAAGCACTGAAAATCTATTCTTCCAGCCAGCAGAGGAGATGCATCGCCCACAACCGTTGTGATTGAAGTTGTTATCTGTCACCAGCGGAGACAGACGGGGCTGTGTATGTACAATAGGTGTCTACAACTGAATCTAACTGGGGGGTTGGAACTAGGGGATATTTAAGGTTCCTTCCAACCCAAAACATTCTGTGTTTCCGTAATTCTAGGGGCAGGTTCTTTAGGGATTGCTGGGCTGTGAGATGTGCCTTCCAGTTTGTCTGCCCAGAATGTACCTCCAGTCAAAATTAGCATGCAGAGTGGTATCTCAGTTCACCTGGATCTTACTCTGCCTCTGGAAACGGCTGGTGTATGCATTTGGAAAGATCCTGATGTTTTTACATAACTTGGACTAGATGCTTAATTGTTTAAGAAGTCAAGGTTCATTGCGTGTCATGTGTATGTTTCATGCTGAGTTATTGGTCAAAAGCCAATACTTACCTCAATCTAGGTTAATACTAGCCAGCAAATCCCTAACTTTATGCGTATGTGCTTAAGCCCTGTTCATCTCACTGAGGTTTAGGAAGTGTTTTGCTACATAGGCTGTGTGGTTGAACCATTAAAAAGAAAATGTGTGTTTGCACTGGCAGTACAAATGTTAACTTTTATTTATTCTGATTTTTCTTATTTTAGCTGCCCCATTTGACACTGAATTTTAAATAGTTGCTTTTAAATCCTAGCAAAACTTAGTCCAATCCCAACAGAAGTAAGGGAAAAGTAAATATCTCAGAAGTCTGACTTGTAATAGTAAGTGTGGAAGGGATCCACAGTTCAGAGCAGCTTTTTGGTGGGATTCTCTGTGCTTTCTTAGTCACAGAGCAATTACAGGATAGGGCATCTTGCTTCTCTCTTCTCCACAAACACGGCTTATTTAATTCTGTCTCCGTGCTGACCAGTCAAGCACCGGGACCACCCTCAGGGAGCCAGAGAAGAGACTGGCAACGAAGTGAGCTGTAGAGGATGGAAGGTGTGGAAACAGCCAGGAGCCCTGCCATTTCTTCTTTCCAGGAGTCAGAAGGTGGTGATCATAGGTGGTGTCTCCTTTTCAGAGCTATGTTTATGGTGCATTTAAGCAGAGAGTTGTGTCCGGGGCATAGTTGTATACAGGAGATGATTTAGCTGTGTGCTTTGCCAGCCATGGAAAAAGATCTCCACCTCAGAGTCAAGTGAACACTGGACTCCATCCCTGTTCCAGGCTATAACAGGTTATTGTGCATGAGGCATGGGAATATTGTGCCTGTAATTCCAGGAGAAATTTTGACAAATTAAAAAAATTAAAAGCAAGAAGTGTGTCTATACACAACTACAAGATTTGCTCTGTTTATATTTCAGAGTGAGCAAACCGGAAAGAAGCATAAGTGTCACATATATTTCTTATAGGTTATGATTTCTTTAAAGAATCATTTATCATTTTTAGTCAATAGGAAAAGGGACCCTCAGAGATATCATTTTTCTGTGATACATTTGGTTGAAGCCACTCCCTGTCCTATTCTTTCTTTTGTACAGTACCACAGCTGTTCTTTGTGTGACACTGTAGCTGCTCCTGCTATTTCTACCACAGACCTGGAAAAACAGCAATAGTTGGCTTAGTTTTTGTACATGGTTAAAATTTAATATATTTGTATCTGTTATTCCTTATATAGCTTCTCCACAAAGTTATTTAATATCACATTTGGGAGTGTGAAGGGCAAAAACTTGAACATGCACTATAATACTTTAATGTTTCTTGTAATTTTCCAAATGACTGTCTTTTAAGTAGTATAGAGATAAAGATTTTTAAATAAAATTGATTTCAGTTTCCTGGTTTTAGCATATTATGAACTATCTCACCAATACCTTTAAACTAACCATGTGTCTATCTTTATTGTAAAATAGTAAAAAGTATCATTGTGTCATCTTTGGGTTTTGACACCTGCTGTGAATTTAGAGCTTTTTCTGGTTTTTTTTAACCCAGTCATCTCACTGGGTTAATCACTTATCTATCCCCAAATTATACAACTTCTCCCTTGCTCTGATGTGCACTTAATTTGCTTTACTCTTTACAAATTATTTTCTGCTAATGTGATTAGTGGGGTTTTTTTAGGGATTATTACCGGAATCAGATCTGCTTTTAAATTCTTTAAAAGTTGTCATCTCTCTTTTGTCCAATTTATCAGATACACAATTATAAAACCTTTTTTTTTTTCAGTCTCGGAGCAAAATATATATACGCACAAGCTTATCTCTATTTCCAGCTGGAAAATGGGAATTATTTGTAAAAGTAATTAAGAAGGATTGATTCCTAATCAAATTAAAATACTTGGAAGCCATATTCTGTGAACCCAATTGTCATTTAAATAGCGTCTGAATTGGTACCTGAATAGACTAATAGTTCTGAAGGCAAAGCAATGATTTTGGTCCTTTATAAAGCAATGACTTCTAGGCCTGAGCAAATACGTGACAGCAGCAGCAGCATCGTTTATGAAGAGTTTACAGTCCATGTGCAGACAAAGCGTAGGGGATTAGGCCCCGTCTGAGAGACGGGGTGGAGACAGCCTGGTAGGGAGAAGAATGAGAGCAGGAACTTTGGGAGCAATGTGCAGGAGCCACTTTCCATATAAAAAGCAGTCTGGAGAGGGGAGAGGGGGGTCCCGGGGGAGAATGTCTGGCAGACACTGGCTGAGGGGACAGTGAAGTGACCTGGACTGGGAGGAGAGGCAGACACAAGGTTGTGAGCAGAAGAGAAGAATCAGGAAGGGCCACAGAACTCTCGTGGACGTCCCTGAATGCTGCAGGCTTCAGCACGAGGTGATGTTTGTCTGGAGTGTGTTCCCACTGCCTAAAAAGACAATGTTCCCTCCAAGAGAACTGATGCAGGGCAGCAAGGAAAGGTCACATGTACTCCGAGTCCCTCACGTCATAGAGGGCTTAGAGGAAACTGTGGGTAGCCCCTGAAATGAGGAGGAACTGGTCAGAACAGCTTGTGTGTTTGCAGTCCTAGAGAAATTTTCTGTGTTCCCATCCAAGGAATTTTGTATTGAGGTTTGTGGGGGGAATTTTCCCGTCAAAGATGTCAGTAAAAGAATCAAAAGATGTTGAAATGGCAGTGGATGGTACAACAACCGAGAGCAAGGGTGAGCCAGAGGCACCGTGGTGTAGCCTGAGGCCTCTGAGATAGAAGAGAGGAAGAGAAGTGTCAAGGTCTGTGCCTGGCACCCGAGGAAGAGCATCAGGGACTTGTGGAAGGAGTGCAGTAGCACTTTCTTCCTGCCTTCAGACAGATTTATTTTTTTCTTCTCTCCCCAGCTTTGTCTGTCCTCCATCTCTTTGACTGCTGAGGAATGAGAGTAGCCTGGACACTTGGGCAACACAGGGAAAGCGTGACCGAGGGAGGCTGAGCTGAGGTAAGAAAAGAACCTACACTATGAGAAGATGAACCAGGAAAATACAGCTGCCAGGAATCCTACAATCAGCTTTATGCAGCTGTTTCTTGCGCCCCACCCTGAGGATGCTGTTTGGCCCAAATCTGCAAGCTCTTTGTATGTCACTGTGCTTACCAGCTTCTCACTTCCACCCTTCTGTTATCTTTCTCTCCTTGTATTTCCATAACCATACTCTTCTGGTTCTCCTTGATATTTATTTTTTTCTGATTCTTCAAAAAGAAGACCATATGAGGCAGAGGTAGATAAAAATACATAAAAAAGGTTTGCTGATTTTGGCCTAGGTCAATTGCCCTTGGGTATATCGTCTTGTAAGCTTTCTTTCTAAATAAAACTTTTTAGATTTCAGATTCCTAATTGTGCAATATGTAAATATAAAAGAGACTGTTGACAAAGATGATTGGAAAGACTTAATTTACGTGAACAAAAAATTTGTGGATTAAATTGTCTTAAGAGCTTCTGTTTCTGTTTACATTTATATTTCATTCAGAATAAATTTTAGAAATGAAAACTTATATTAAACCATTAGGAGTTAAACTACAACTCTGAATGATTGTCATGGAAATTTATTTTCTTCATAATTACATTTGTTTCAGTAAGAGACACAAAAATAAAAGTTGAAAAAAGAGCTCCTTCATTTGGCAAAACAAAACAATTTCCATGACTGCTATAGGATAGTGGTCCAGACTGGTTAAAGCTCTGGAACAGTGAGATAATTTGCAAAGTAAAATGCATATGCAAATTATTTGATCAAATCAGTACACTATTTTTCCTGGTGTTTGAAGTGAAAGAAAAAAAAGGCAAGACAAACAGTAGCAGGATGACATAATACATGTTATTATTGTTAACATAATGTAATAAATGTAATAAACACAAGGAAAACGAAATCTCCAGCCCTCGTGAGGCTATGGACAGCAGCCGTTTCAGTGACAATGCAGTGTATAGCTGAGATTGCATCTGATGAACAAGCAACTAGGGATGGCATTTATTCCATCTGACTAATATTATCTGCAGTGTTGTCACCTGGACTTCTCTTGCAGGCAGCAGAGAAAATAGCTCGTACAGGACAACAGTTCCGGCTGCACGTGGCAGCTTGGTCCTCACAACCCTTGCTGGTTCTCAGCAGAATATTAGTAACTAGATTACTTCCAACAGCCTGACAAATGTTAGGTGTTAATTACTATTTTTTAGACTTTCACATCTTTATATGTAATGTCGTGGAGGTTTTTCTGGATCTTACTTTAAGGAAAACTTTCAATGAGCAGAAGGCCTATACTCACGTGACATTTCTGTCTGCAATGAGCAAGTCACTACTGAGATTAAGCCCTGTCAGTTTTCATTTTGAAACAAATACCTACATTTTGTAGAAGAAAAAGCATATCTAGATTCCTAAAATCTGCTAAAACCAATTAATGTTTGGCAATATACTCAGAAAATGAGATTTTTGGTTTTTTCTATACTAGGTCAAAAAGATGGCAGGTATTTACTGAAGTAGCTTTGGCTTGACTAGTATGTGTGCTGAGGTATCTTATTGTGAAATTAAAATTGGTGCTGGAGAGTGATCAATGGAGAACAAGGAAAATGCCCATTTGGAGCAACAGACATGTTGATTTTTTTATCTAGTGTCTGTTTTCCACTCCAGAAGTGGAATATGGCCAGGGAATTTTTATTCTTTGTTTGAAGACTTAAATAGCTACCAGGATATAATTAAATAAATAGTAACACTGTATTCATTTAAAAAACAGTAGACTTCCAGGTATCCACAACTGAAAAAACGTAGTTGTTGCAATTTGTAATGATGATCCTTCTGCTCCACTGTTTACTCAATATATTGTATCAGCTCTTTAGAAAAAGCTCTTTGGAGTTGGACTTAAAATCTCCGGAAAGCATTGTATCTGTATAGGATTCTACAAACGGGATAAGATAATTTCTCGTGCTGTATACATGCCAAATGAATTAGCATTACTGTCTGAAAAATTTTAATGGCACAAAAGGATGAGGTTCAGTTCTCCCAGGAAAATCCAGGGAAGGAAGTGGCCATCAAGCCAGACTTCATCACAGAACGACTCTCATTAATTTTAAAAATCTGCTGACTTTTTGGAATGGTTACAGCAAATGACTTATGAAATGAAAAATTCTTTCCCAACCCAGTGAGCTTTTCAATCAATGTTCTCCATGATGTGCTGTTTGCTAGCTGTCTCAATTCAGCAACCCTAAAAATATTTAGCAATATAAATGTACATTTTAATAGCTTGCTCTGATCTCTCTTTTGATATCTGGCTTTCATGATCTGCTTCCATTCATCCACAATCTCTGGTGCCATCAGCTGAAAAGTCACTTTCTCTCCAGGGTTCACCTGAAGGCGTCTGAACTACACAACTCCCCCCAGCCCCCACCTCTGCACTGCTCCACATCCCTATCAGTCTCACCAAATTTTTTTTACTTTTTTTCCTCTCTCATGAAAAATATAATAACAGTTTCTTCCTGTGCGTACTCCATGCCCTGAGGGGAAGATTAAATTAAATTAAAACTTAAAAGAGGCTTTACCGATGGCTTAAATTTCTAGTTAAACTGCCTAAGCTACAAATAAGTTTTATGCAGGTTATTGTTCTTTAGCTAAAGCACCGTTACTGTAAGTCTTTGTAGCAGACAGACTAATCACTGCTGAGGGAGAGAGGGTTTGTTTACTGACTGGTCACAGTGCTCCTTGCTGACTAACTTTTCTACTTTTTCTGACTGTTTAACTTGTTCTTTTCTCAGTGGCCAAACAAGTAAGATCTGGGAAGCCATCGGGTACTGTCACTCTGGGGAAGGAGGGCATTTTGCACCAGGAATTAATCTGTTTGAGGCACACGCTTTACACAATTCACAGGAATCATCAGGGTCATGAAACAAGGTTTCCTACGTGTTTGTTCTATGTTTTATTAACAGTCGCTATTGGAGAGATGTTTGTCTCTCAGCCAAACAATGCAGGTGCCTAAAACAGCCTAGTGTAACCCCCAGCATCACAACTGCTGGTTTAGAGGAGCAACAGAGAAGAGCAAAAGCCCGTGGAGATGCTTTTACCAGGCCTGTGCTGTGCACGAGCCCTGTAGCAAAGCTGGCTGCTTCAGCAGGAATCTCTCTGCCCCCTGAATAGCTCCTCATCCTGGCAGGGAGGGAGACAGCCCTGGTGCTGTTTGCTGAGGGAGCACACAGAGCAGAGGTGGGTACTTCAGATACAAAGGGTTATTGGTTAGTTACAGCTTAAATTTTCTCTGCGATTCTCTATTTCTTTTTCAGTAGTTTGTGGGATAAGCTAAGGTTCCCCAAGGCTAACAGTGTCAGGGCCAGTCCTGTTCAATGCCTTTATTGATCATCTGGATGAGGGGATTGAATGTACCCTTCAGTAAGTTCACAGACAACGCTAAGTTAGGTGGGAATGTTGATCTGCTAGGATAGGAAGGCTCTACAGAGGGATCTGGACATGCTGGATTGATGGACAAAGGCCAACGGTATAAAGTTCAGCAAGGCCAAGTGCTGGGTCCTACACTTGAGTCACAACAACCCCAGGCAGCACTACAGGCTTAGAGAAAACAGACTGGAAAACTGCCCAGAGGAAAAGGATCTGGAGGTGTTGGTCAACAGCAGCTGAACACAAGCCAGCAGTGCCCAGGTGGCCAAGAAGGCCAATGGCACCCGGCCTGTACCAGCAATAGTGTGGCAGCAGGACCAGGGCAGTGATTGTCCCCTGTGCTGGGCACTGGTGAGGCCAAACTTCCAATCCTGTGTCTGGTTCTGGGCCCCTCACTACAAGAAGGACATTGAGGGGCTGGAGCATGTCTAGAGAAGGGCAACAGAGCTGGGGAAGGGTCTGGACCACGAGTCTGGTGAAAAGTAGCTGAGGGAGCTGGGGGTGTTTAGCCTGGAGAAAAGGAGGCTCAGGGGGACCTTATGACTCTCTACAACTCCTGACAGGAGGGTGGAGCCAGGTGGGGGTTGGTCTTTATATCCGGGAAACAAATGATAAGATGACGAAATGGCGTCAAGTTGTGCCAGGGGAGGTTCAGGTCAGATATTAGGAATAATTTCTTCAAAGAGAGGGTTGAAAAGCACTGGAACATATTCCCAAAGGAGGTGGTGGAGTCACCGTCCCTAAAGGTGTCCAAGAAATGACTGGAAGTGGCACTAGGTGCCGTGGCCTGGTTGACAAAGTGGTGATCAGTCAAAGGTTAGACTCAATGATCTTGGAGCTCTTTTCCAACAAAATGATTCTGTGATTCTGTCTGTACAGTTGGAGGAAGACATTGGAGGATTATGTACCTTCAACACTGTAAAAGACTGAAATATTATAGTTTATGACTTAAACGTTTTCATGAAGGACTTTTTACAAAAGCTGCAGAGAAGACCACCACACCCTGCATGGGGCTCTGAGAGGCCCTGGGCCCGCTGGCTGATGAAGATAAGATAAAGTAACAGCTCAGGGCTGGGGACATTCACAAAGGACAAGCTTAACACCTCCGAGGTGGAGACCATAGCCCCGGGGCTGTCNCCTGCAGGGGAGGTACGCGGGCGTTCCCACCTGCCCAAAGCGTATATTAACCCACGGGATTCTTTACTCTTTGGCGTGTGGCAGCGTGGCAGGGCGTGTGGCGGCGGCGACGGGGGACCCTCACCACCAGAAGAGCAGATGGAGGGGAGCAACGGGATGTCGTCGGGACCCCTGGATGGGTGATATGCCTCCACCTAACCCCTGTCACCTCTCCCTGTCCCCCTACCCCACACGTATAACTCTTTTTCTATTTCTTTCTTTCTTTCTTTTATCTTTCCTTCTCTTTGCTTCTCTACTATTAAATAAAATACATCAATTTTTTGGCATCAACATTTAATCTCATTTGGTTTTAATCTCATTTTTGGGAATATTTTGAACTTTCTAAGTTCTTTCTGGTTTATGCACAGAAACTTAGCTTTCTTTGCTCTTCTGGGTGTAAACTGGATTGTAACAAACACACAAAAAGCTGTGGAACAAATTATTGCTGTGTAATGTAGACTGCTTTCTGGTGCTGAGAATTTTGCACTTGACTGCTGTGTATGCAGACTTCTATCAGCCACCTTGGCTCTGGATAGTATGGGAAGACCACAGCCCTCCTTGTCTCACAAACATCAAAGGTATTTCTGCACTGATAAAAAAATGAAAGCACATAGGGTTATGTCACTCTAATGAATAATAGAAATGTGTAGCATTTGTGTATGTAATAAATATTACCTTTCTGTGCTAGGTAAATAAAACTGATTTTCTTGCAATGACTTACATTCTAGGCCATCGTAAAAGAACACGTTCATAATAAATATGAACTGAGAAAATCTGAAGCAATAGGGATTGTCAGATAACTTTCAACAAAGTGGGAAAGCAAGATGATTTTTAAAACTTGCCCTATTGTTTCAGTTATTCTGTGTATGAAGGATAAAATTTTGAACAATAGCTCCTTGATTGCATATCCCTGTAAAACGCATAGGAAGGTCAAAAGAGGCATTGAAAATCCAGGAATAAAAGAGCAGAGAAGTTTGCACCTTACAATTTGTTGGCATGAAACTGAAGCAGAATCCTAAAAGTCTGCACTTGTTTGTCAGTGAGAAGAGTCTGTTTGGAAGTACAGCATGTGATAATATAATCCTTGCTATTAGTACGGCGTGAATGATGTTCTGCTGTGGATTAAAGAGAAATGAGGAGAAACAGCAGGTTTCAGGGCTGCTGGCCGTGGCACAATCAATTACCTGTCTTGCTTAGGTCTCAGGGGGTCTGGCATTTTCCCAGCTATAACTCGTTTTAGGCAACATCTCTGTGTTGGAGCTGAGAAGCATCACTGTGCTACCTGCCTGATGTGTGGCAAAGTCCTTGTGCAACAAGTTAAGCTCAGTGTAAAATTATGCTGAAGGCAGCATGTGAGGCAGTACAAAATGATCTTAATGAATTGGATTTTTTTCTCATTTTTTGTGACAGCAATGGCCAGACGTTTTATCAGCTAATCAAAAAAAATGGCATTCAATAGACTGAGCCAGAATTTAAGCCTCACAGAATGTTTTGAGATGAATTGATTCAAACAACTTGTCTTTTTTTCCTTTATCTTGTATATGAGCATACACAACAGCAAATACTAAATCCCCAAACTTGAACTGCTGGTTTAACCTTGTTGAAAAACATGAAACTTGACCCTGCTTACCTTTCTCTTGTTTCATAAAGGTGTTCTCTCACACAGGACACAACCTTAAAGTAAGAAAAAAGGATACCAGGTGTGGTTTGAAATAGTATCTTCACATTTTAAAAGTTTTGAAGGATATCATGTTCCAGGAGAAGAGATGTAAATCTGTCCCCTGACTTCAGATGACAGGTCCCTTTCTGAGCAAAATGTCAGGGTCTATGCCAGAGTGATAATTTTCTCCAGAAATCTCCATGTGGTGTTTTTTTTTCAAGCCTGGTGTTAACATTTTTTTTGGTATCATTTCCATTCTCTTTCATGATCCCTGAACTCCATGTTTCAGTCTTACCAGTCTTGCATTATGCTTACATATGTGCTACAGTAAACACATGCAGTGTTTTGTCCAAAGCCTTCCAGATTCTTCCAGTCTCGGGAGAGGAACACAAGGATGGCCTCAGGAAAGGAATCATAAATAGGTGCATATTTGCTCTTGTGACTGTATACTTTAATCTAATTGAGCATTCATGGAAAAAAAGTCTGCTTTATTACTTACCATAAATCCAAGATAATTCTATTTAATGTTCCTTTAACTGACAAAAAAGGATAAACATAGCTAACTATAAACATGACATAAATAAAATCTGGCATTCCTCCCATTCCCCACCCATTGTCCCAGTTGGCTATTTTATCATATCACTCAATATAAAATTTAACAGTATGGTATATAAATGATCCTTTTTTTTATTCTTTTGCATAATAATTGGATGGTTTCCAGTAATAAAGAATAGTAAAGCTACAATTTATTCAAAATCATAAACATCTTTGTTTTATATGTGCTTCTTTGCTTTTATTGTGGAGAAAACAATACAGCAGCCAACATAGAGCTACATCAGCAGAAAGTAATAGTTGTTTGAAAAGAACTGGAACCACTTGAATTCTGTCTGAATTTAGCTGACTTGGTGTCTTACTCCTTGGCTCAGGGAAGTAGAGGAGATGCTAAAATGGTGACACAAATTGATATTAATAAATTAGTACACTCATAAAAGGAGACTCCCAATTTTAGTGCTAACAGCACACCATTATACACAGCATAATGTAGTTTAAAAGGCACACTGATAAGTGGCTGTATTCAAATCCATTTCTGTGCCCTTTTGTGTTCTTATCTACCCTGGTCCAGCAGACAATCCAGCTTTTCACTAACCTTTGGCACGCCACCATCAGCAATAATCCGTGCTCTCCTTTATATCCCTGTAGCTCCCGTAATGAGCATCACCTGTGGTATGTGACATTTGGAGCTGCAGCAGCAGCAAAAGGGACCTGCTCTGGTGCCTGCTGGTGGAAGAGGCTCCATTGCTCAGGGCCCATGGGAACCTGTCTGTGTGCCCCAAAGCAAGGCCAGGGAAATGGCTAAATACCCTTCATCTCCATCGAGCTGAGTCTCGGCCGCTAATCCTTGTAATTGTTGCTTGCTAAAAGGAAATCACCACACAGGGTCCTGAACTCACACAGGGTGCTTGGCCTGCTTCTAACAAAACTATAAGAGAGCTTGCATTTGAGATAAATTCCTTATTTGAATCAAATAGATTACCATGGCAGAATCTCAGTTTTAAAGGAATTTATTTCCTTTAAATATTAATTTTAAGGGGGTATTTTTGCAATCATATGCATTTTAAAAATCCTCTTGTATGTTTTTAACTGTATTTCTACTGAAATTGGAGACTTTTTCCCTCTAGGAATTTATATATATATATGAGCATGAACATTCATATGTAGTAAACAACTTTGAATTGTAGCAGCTTTGTAAGAGAATAAGTGGGCTTGTAAATTTTTCAAAATAATAGTTGATAATGAACAGCACTTTGAAAAGAATAGGTTTTCTAGAGCTATAAGCAGAATACCAAAACATAAGAAAAAATAAAACAGAAGAATTATAAGAAAGCAGAAGAAGAAGAAGCTGAATAAGAAAATAAGAAAAATACCAAAACCAGAAATAGTTACAAAAATATAATTCCAATTGTCTGAACAGAGTGCTTTTCAATCCTGTCTTGTTTGGTGGGTTGTTGGGATTTTTTTTTCAGAAGAAAAATCTAGCGGAGAAGTTTAATAAACACATTTTCTTAAAGCAAAGGTCAGTTTAGCAGCAAGGCTCTTATAGTCAGTTGCAAAATTAGAGACATAGTGTGAGGATTTCCAACATGGCAGCAAACATTCTTCCAAAATCAGAAGCCTACCAGAATAAAAGCTTTTTGTTGCTGGACTGATATGTTGAAAGAAGTAGAATTCAAGTCAAGAAATGTCCCAGACTAAAAACAATTTCTCTAGTAGTAGAAATACAAGAAGATTACCAAGGCTATACAACAAAACTATTCTGTCTCATAATACAATTTGCACTAAAGGAGGTAATTTTCTCTTTCAGAAATTCACTGAGACAGACAGCAAAGAAATAATGTATTTTGAGCTGTCAGATATGCTTACCATATTTTAGCATCTCATTTATGTATGTCTGACATCTGATTTTGCTCTGGACTTCCCCAAAGAAATAGATGTATGGTCTAAAAATATTGTCTTGTAAAAAGAGAAAAATATTCAGTCATGTGTTGAATCAGCAGATAACACAGGCAGAATATTCTGCCTCTTGAAACTGAGTGACTGACTGGCAATACTCCATAAATTGTAACTCTGCTCTGCACATCCTTTATTTTTTATTGGAGGAAGTGAACAAGTTGCCATGTTACAAGTATCACATTAACTACTATCTATTGATGAGTTGGTTTTTTGGTTTTGGGTTTTTTTTTTACCTCATCGGAAGATATGTGTATGGAGGTAAAAAACATAACAGAAGGAACTCTGTGAACATGACAATCTAAAATCTTTTACTATCTAAGGGAACTTGCTACGTTACAGCTCGGAGTCCTGGACATTACTCATCAGAGAACATAAACAATACCAGGATTATAATGCCACCCACCAGTTTTGAGGATTAGTATGGCAAAGGTTTGGTTCCCCCATACTGGTGCAAAATAATTCTGCCTAGCAGGAAAAAAAAGACCTCTTTTAGCTAATGTGCTCATCTGCAAAGCAATTTATATAATTTATGTTGCTTCAGACTTTGCCCCTGGCTTGTGAGTACAGGAGTTGGGGCTCCTAATTATTTTACAGACATTAAAAAAAAAGCTTTCAGTTAGGTCACTTTGTTTTCTCATTTTTTACAACCACCTGACAGTTTTGAAAGGGTATTGGAGGGCTATAAAAACACCCATCAAACGCAGCTGTGTTGCATTGCAAGGCCAGCTACACTGCTGTAGCACAGGGAGATATCCACGTACCACACGAATCTCAGAAAAATCTCCTGAAACGTGGAGAAATTGTGGGTTCTCTAGAAAAGAAAGGTAACAACAACGAAAATGTGTGGAGACCTGTCTAGAGTGTAGTCCAATTGTGAGTTACTCTGCCTGTCCTGTGGTCAGTGATGTTAGGCCTCTTAGCCTGATGAAGTTTTTTCACCAAAAGTAGTGGAATGCTTCAGATTTAGCTGGTCACAGGAATCAGTCATAACCAGTTGCTCCTTCACTTCCATGTGGGCAGGTGCAGCCACAGAGAAGCAATGACAGGGTGAGAGTTGAAGTGAGATTCAGGGACCCTTGATTCTGGTTTTCGCTTCTTGGTGAAAGTTCAAGGTTACAATTTTTGCATTAACCTGCAGTCACAGTCAGTCACCAAATGCTGCCTGCAACACACCAGCAGCAGGCCTAGGTGAAGCTGGATGTCCACGGAGATCCCTGGGAAGGACGCAACTGAGGTGGGTGTGAGAGGTTTCATACGTGGGGCAGGAGGCTGATTTGTAAGTTGCTACTGGAGTTTTCTTCTCTTGTTGGTTAAGTGTACAGAAGTTTGTTCCTTTCACAAGGATCTACTTCCATGGACCTTACTGATCCATTAGGAGCCTCCTTCTCATGCATGGGATTTCTTCTGTGGGAGAAGAGGACAAGAGTAGAAGGAATGAGAAATTGTCGTGTAAGCTTGGGTTGTGCAAAAATTGCAGGGTTCCAGTGCTGTTGTTACTTTAATTATTCAAATAAACAAGAGACATAAATTATCTTGACAGTGCCTGCTGGCCACCTGCCTAGCCAAATGTTGGAGAAAATATGTATGATATTCAAGGGGGAAATACAGTTGAAAATGGCGTTGTACTCTTCCAGTAGGCTTTATCTGCTATTAATGTTTAATTAGTAACTGTAAAGACATTTCTTCCTTAACTATTGAATGGGATTTTTAAATAGTGACTATACTAGGTAAGGCTAATTAAGGGACTATTCTGAATATAATCTTGGCCTTAGTAAAGGTAGTAGGAATGTTTCTTCTCTCCCTCACTTGTTATTGTGTTGAAAGAAGCAAAATAAATGAAAATATTCTTATGCTTAGTAAGCTCAATGAGGCTTTACTGGAAGTACTTTCATCCTTAATAAATAAAATAATTGCATTAGTGAAACAAACCATTCGGTCAAAAACTAGCAATAGACTTAAACTAATAGTTTTGCTATTGTTACACATTTCTTTTTACCACTTCACTGTATAAGTTGCCTCAAGATACTGAGGGGCTTCGTTAATTCTAAGAAGCCCCTACCCTCTGGACTCTTCTTTCTTGCTTACATCAGCCTTTTAGTCTTACTGGTACCCTCATCCAGTATCCTTCCACAGACCAGGGAACAGATCCCTTCTTGAAGTGCTGCTTCCTGCTGTCTTGTCCCGTCTCAGCTCACAAAGCTGGCTGCTCACGCTGGAAAAATGGAGGGTTTCTGTGGTGCAGCTGAAACAAAAGCCATATACAGTAAAACAACAACATGACCTGCAGCCGCAGTAGGCTTCTGTTGAGTTGAATAGCCTGACACATGGTGATGGTTTTTGGCCAAATTAGTAGTGGCATGTCTTCTTGAAAGGGGGAAATCCTGTATTTTTATGATGAATATCAAAAAAGGACGTCGCCTGCTTATCTTAACAATGTTCAAATAAGAAGAACAAGGCCAGGGTAGAGTGGAGGAGAGAAGCCTTAAGCAGAAACACTTTAGAGACTTAAATTATTTCCATATTCACTAAATAGCAAAGATTTCTAGAGTTAACTGTGAGCATATATTTGCTTATTAGAGATGCATAAGAGCAAAAATAAGCTGAGGTGGTTTTAGAGTAAGCTGCCCAGAAGTAAATAGCTTTTGAATCTCTCTTTTTAAATATTAAAATTCCTCTCAGTTGTATTTGAAGTGTTTAATGAGAGAGAAAAAAAATGTAGTCTATTCTAATCTTTTCCCCAGCTGAGCTACAAATTTGCTTACAAACTTATTGTTATCATGAAGTTAATAATCACAGTGACAGCAGAGAACAGTTGGAGTGTGTGAGGCTTTCGTTTCTGCTGGGTTCAGAATCCTGCTAATGACTCCAATTCGCTCTTTCCTTCCTTCCTCTTCTGGAGCCCCGTCAGACGCCCGCCACCTCTCAGAGCACATTAAGCCTAATGTGGGATTCCAGAGTGTGCAAAGTGCTGCCCAATGTCAGAGCTCTCTGGCAGAGGAGTTGTCGGAATTAAAATCGCACATTAACTTTGTAGTGGAATTAAAATAAAAGTTAGAAAAAGAGAGAAAGAGAGCCTGACCGATTTCTTCCCGATGGCTTTGTCAGCTTGGTGTCTGCGCGCAGCCATCAGACACGGCAGGTGCCTGACAACAAGGGGAGCAGGAGAGAGCAGGAGCCAGGACTTCTGACTCTGAGAAATCTCTGATCACACTTAGTTCCACAACATGTGATCAAGACTATTTCATGAAAACCCATAAACAAGTTGGAAAGTAAAGGAAAGGCAGGCTGGACCCAAGCTGACCCCCTTCAATCACCTGGTAAAGTATACATGACTTGTATTCAAAAAGTTTCAGTCAACCCTGTAGCTGCTAGACCTTTCATATCACAAGTAAAGTGAGATTTTTTGGCAGTGAATAAAAATCCACAGCCTTTCATGTATGAAACAGAAATACTGCATATTGAAATTTAAAAAAACCAACAACCATTCAACCAATAAAAACAACCCAAGATGTTCATGAATACAGCAGATATTTTTCCTCAGGTAGGGAAACTGTTGTTATAACATTCAAGTGAATGTCTTCTTTGTCTCATTCAGGAGCCAACTCAGCTGATAGCATATTAAAATTACAATCTTTTCCCAGGATTATGACAGTAAATACAGCAGTTAGGAGCAGATTAAGGTGCTTCCAACCCAGCGTCTGGCCTCTGACAGGGTCAAATTAAGAGTGCTTTGGGAAAGATCTTAAGAAATGGAAAACATGGGGTAATTTTTTCTCCAATATATTCTCCAAATTCTCTAATTGGTCATTCATTTGCAAGTAAACTGTAGTTTGTGATTTGATAAACCAGAAGTTCAGTTACATCATTGCATTTCATAGATATTCATGGAGGTTTCCTTCATTTTATCTCATTTCTTCCTTACTCATTCATATTCTAAGCAGATTTTAAAAATGCTACTGTAATGAGTAACATCATCTGATTATAGCATGAGTAGTACTTTCTTTCAGCGACTTCCCTCTCAATCTCATATTACAAACATGAAGGTTTTCTTCTTTACTTTATCCAAGCCATTCATGATTTCGTGGCTGTTTGTTTGATTGTATTTTATTATTGTATTATAGTTGTCTTAGTTCATATTTTATTATCTCATGCATGTTCTTTCATTTACTTCATTTCTAAACTGTGGAGTTATAGTTGACCTCAGTTCCCCTATAGAAAAGAAAGCACGACAGTCATTCTTTCTGCCCCTTCCCTGTACCTTGTCTTGCACTAAAATGTAGATTTTGAAATGGCATGACCAGATTTGCACATGGCAGTCAGAACACGGACAGTCTTTGCTAGAAGAGGTGTAGTTTTACGAGTGAGTCCAACTCATTGCAGAAAATATATTCTCAGACTATTATCCCAATTTGACTATGGCAAACAGATGATAGGGGGAGGGGATAAGGCATCAGCTGAAGACAAATCCTTCAATTTTTCTGTTATGATTTCTTGATTTTACAACCTTAGTAATAATGTTCCAACATCTATTTTCTTACCAGAAGGGGTTGTGACTTTTACAAAATGTGATAATTCACCAGAAGAGAAGTGTAATAAGAGGCTTAATGACCAGATTTTAAAAGCACTATTTCAGATCAATTCAACAAAAGCAAATATTCTGAACCTGGGGGTTAAAAAAAAAATGCAAGATTAGTAGGTTCCAACCGGAAGACAAATTTCAATTTTGCAGAAATTTAATTTCTCTGGAATTCTGAATATTCATGTTGAATATGAACATTTATCTTGAATACATACAAAAGTATAATAAACTTGTCAAATCCACTATTCAGAAGTCAGGAAACAAAAAAGCCAAGATTTTGACTTGGTCCCTCTGCTATGTATTTAGTAGTATACTAATCTGTAATTACATGAACATGTAGATTATGTCCATAGGATCCTTTCTTTATTCAGTGTACAAAATTAACAGCACTCCCTTACTGATTCAATATTTTGTTTCATCTTCCATGGTCAGTACAAGGTCACAGGCTTTACTTAACTGCAGTCCATTAAAACTCTGCTCCAGAGCAAAAATTATTAATTCCTGATGGGCTTTTCTCTCCTATCACCATTCTAATATTTTAGTGTTTTAGAGACATTAACGAATGTATCTTGCCTGTACAGTCAGGAGGGATGTTGGGAGCTGGCTCACGGAGATAAAAGTTTAAAGTGTACACTCACTTTGGGGTTCAGCTTCACGTGTACGACTGGCTTTTGAGAGTGCTTAATGCTACTTTGGATGTTAAAGCAAGAAAAACATTGATTCAGTTGCAACTGTAGGGTTCAAACATTTTTTGCAATCAGTGCCATCTCCAAGAAGAAATGCCCAGCTAATCCTGGCCAATTGCTTGCCTAGGGCACACAGGGAGTGGGAGGCATGTGCAGGCAGGGCATGCACATCCTGGACAGGGCATTCCTCTCCACCCTGAACATGAAATTCACTTTTTCTCCCTTGCAAAGGTTTTACAGAAAAGTTGTAGATGCATTCCCAGAACTGGAGTTGTCCTCTGAGAACTTTGTTTCTGCTCTGCAAGGCTCAACTTTCAAGGTATTTTAGTTAACTGAAGTCATACTTGCATTTACAGAAGTTATTTATTTGTGTAAATTGTTGTTGAATGGCAGAAGAAAAGCAAAAGAGAAATCCAGTAAAAAGAAAAATCCAGTAATCAGCAGATCCCTTTCCAGCTGTCATAAAACTACTGTAAAAAACTGCAGATATCATTGCTGTTCAAAGAATGTTCACCAAGTTTTTCAGATGAGTGAAATATTATTTATCTTTCTGTAGAAAGGTAGAGGTGTTTTCTATGAGAATTCAATTAGAATGGGAAAAACTCAATTTCATTGTTTAAAGATCAGCAAAATTACATGCTACTCAATAGGTTTTACCACGGAAAATGAGAGAAAGCTTGAGCAGTGAGCAGTATTAACATGCTTAGCAATGAAAAATCATTAGAGTTCCATATGAGTTTATTTGGATGATGAACTTGGTTTCCTGTAAAAAGTGCAGAAGGTGTCCTATTGCAGCATTTAATTCAAAGAAAGAGAGCTTCAGTATTTTCTACCCCCTCCAGGCATTAGAAAGTGCCCTTGAATTTTTGTGTTGTGTATTATGTAAATTTATTTGTTTATGGTTATATTTATCTCCTTATATTCTGTCTGAATCATCTAAATTACAAGCTGTAATTAATTCACTATTACTGCATTATGTGCTGAAAACATACATAAATAATGAATATATTTTGGATGTGTCTTGTTTGTTTTAAACATTTCACCTAAGCCTTCAGAATTTCCTCAGGCCATCGCTTGTGCTTTTGCTTCTTGCCAAAAAAATGTAATATTTAATAGTAGTATTCCTCTTTTTATTACATTTGTTGCTGAGTTTTATGTTAGGAACTATGATAGCTTCAGCACAGCAATTGTTGTTTTATTGGATTTGAGTTTGAACACTGACTTACATTAAAACAGAAATGTTTTAATCAATTGCTCTAGCATTTCACAGGTAAATTTCAGAGTCACCCAAATTTCACAGAGATTAACCATGAACTGACCCAGCTCGCTTTCAAACATTTTAAATTACAAACATGGGCAGAAATCAGGCTATGGCACACCTACTATAGCCTTTATTCCTGTAAAAACACCAGAACTCAAGAAGAAAAGATCTTCCCCTCCTGCAGTTGTTGGTCACCCCTCTCAGTCAGGTTTCAACAAGCACGGCCACAACGCGTGCAAACCCCCCACGCTGTGCTTTGCACTCTCCAGTGCAGGGCTGTCTGTTTCTCCACCAGCAGAGAATTCCCCTGGCTTTCCTGCCCACCACATTGTCCTGCTGCTTTGTTCGCTCTATTGTTTTTTCCTGCAGAGTGATGCATTGCTGTATCTTCTCTTGCTGCAGCTGAAGTAGAGCCATCCATCATCCCAATCACTGGAACTAAGGACCTTATGGACTGGGAGTAAATTATGTAGCTTTGGGGAGGGAGAGAGGAGAAGAGCAAGAGTTTTTTTGTCTTTGGACCGTGCGTTTTGTTTTGTTTATTTTCACTCCTGGACCTGCTTTTTTGTATTAATGTTTCCTTTTACATAATAATTCTGCCTTGCTTAGGATCATGATAAGGTAAATGCAGCAGAAGTAGTTTCATTATTTCCAGAATGTAAATTTAATCAATACAAATGCAGTTAGCAGCTCCATAGCTGACTCGACTGTTGCTTGGGTCTGAATTTGAGTTTCATTTGTGTCTTTCCTTTCAACTTTAATGTAATGCAGATGCAAACTTCACTAAAATAAATGTCCAATAAACCGTAAAATAATGCTGTATAGGTGTTGAGTCCAGTTTACTGTTACAGGCAAGCTCCTCTTCCCATTCAGATAAAATAAAATCCGAGAGAGGCTCCTGGTTTTAATTTTAAAGACTACAAATTATTAGAACCTGAAACTTTGCCCTCAATCTAAGTCATATCTTGGCACTTAAAATTAAGTCTTAAATCTAACTCATAAACTAAACCAGAGCCCAAAATCTCAGCAGTGTATCCTGTCTAACTAGGACCACCGAAAACAAAGGAGATGATTAGGCCTAATTTTCGCTCTTATTCCTGAGTATTCCCGAGTGTCTCTTCCTTCTGGAGCCTTACAATATCTCTGGCCTTTCACTTCAAAATTCTGGCTTCACACCCCTCTCTCCACCTTGTCATGTCCCTGATGGGAGAAATGAAAAGTACTTCTTACCCTTCAAAATTTTTCAGTGCCTTAAAGGGATTTTTCCAATTTGAATTAAGCTTCAAGTTTATACCTGTTAAATTGCTTATAAGGATCCAAGCAACAGAGCTACAAAGAGCCCTGTAAGATTTGGGTATTAAGGTGAGGATTTTTACTTCTAGCAAGGCCACGCTAGGTTTGATATCCCAGTTACTCTTCAGATTGGCTCTTGATGTTCAGTGCATGTCTGAAATGATGGAACAAAGCAATAATGAAACTGCAGTTTAATGACAGAAGCACCTTGTTTTTCATAGCCTTGTCATGGAAATTGTGTAAAAATAAATTTGAGCAAGCTTTGTTGGAATAGTTAATGAAACAATCAAAGATGCTCCTATAATCTCTTTGATAATTAACCGACAAGTCTTAATGCCACCATTGATTCACAGAACAATGAAATATACTTTCCAGTGTTTCAGAGTGAAATGAATTTGCTCTGCATTTGGTAAACTTAGAATATCAGTTTCAAAATATGCTCGGAGAACTGTCTTGTAAGTCCACCAGCTTTCAGCTAACCTTTTTGGGAGAGACAGTACAAGGAGCTGGTCTGCTGTCAGAGGTGATTTAAGCTTAGATGCATCTGGCAAAGACTTGACCAAAAATCACTTCCTCTGTGCCTTAAAGTCTGTTTTGCTGTAGGATGAGGCTGAGGAACTGGGGGCTGGTGGGCCATGAGGCAATCACACCTCTGTACTGAAGCTTTGGCATAACTTGGCAAGAAATCATCTGTGCATCTGGTTGCACACCAAGTGCTGGCATATTTACCTGAGAATTTACTTTCTTCTTTGTGGAAGGAAGTACAGTTCTCTGGGGCTTTGTACAGCTTATAAAATGAACAGTACCATGAAATTGGCATTAGTTTCTTCTTTGCTAGAGTATGAGTAAAAACTATGTGCACAATGTCGAGGGTTTTTTAAATTCTATTGTAAGACTAAGATCTTTAGGTGGGTAAAACTTTCTTTCCCAGCTGTGATATTTTACACTTTTACTCGATTTCACCCTGGCTGACAGAACAAAATCAGCCATATTTGCTCCAGCCAAGGAATGATGAAGATATACTCAGACCCACAGAATGTGACCTAGTACCTCTCTGAAGTTTATAGCTCCAAGGCCATGTATGAGGATAGAGTATCGCCCCACTGAGTAAAACCAAGTACATCTACTTTTGTGATGAGTGTCATGCCTGTTGCTGATTACCGAAAGAAAAGCTGGTAAAATGAGATAGTGCCTCTCCTATCTGTAAGTTCTAGGCTAGATGCAGTATGATGCCTACCACTGGAGAGGTGGCAGGTACCTGTGGTGTTATAATGAAAAATGAAGGAGAATTTCACACATTGGCCATCAAGGTGTGTTAATTATCCACCTGTATATAGTAGACCAAATTACATGCCATCAATTATTTCTCATATATTTAAAAAATATTTACTCTAAACCAAATTATTTAGAACTTATTTTTGTTAATGTGAATTCATGGGTGCAATTACAGAAATCCCTGAAGTCATTTCACACCCCTCACTGAACAATCATCAGACCATTTTACTGATATCCTGGGCTGGATCTGGTGGTATAAGGTGCTGTGAAACACAGTTCATGTCATTCACTGGATTCACTAGTCACCACATTTCCCCTTCAGTTGTCAAAGGCCGATATTTCCATTTCCTCACCTTGTTCCTTGATGTCAGAAATGAAATTTGTTGTTTTACAGTGATTACTGGGCCTGTATTTCCTTTCTTTCCTTAATAAGGGTGGTTTGATTTTTGTTGGTTTGTTTAGTTTGGTTTTGGTTTTTGATTTTTTTTCCTGACAATGTGTTTGTTTTGAATATTCATTTCTTTGCAGGATCTTGCAAATATCTTTTTTACTGAAAACAGAATAATTACATCTATTTCTGTTCCAGCTCTGCTGTTCTTGGACTCATTCAGTTGCTGAATTGACCTGACATATTCTTAACTAAGTAAGGAATGTTATTAGCAATTCTAATGTGCTTCATTTGAAATCCACGTGAAGAAGGAAAAAGTTTTAAAAATATAAGGAAGAGTAAAATACTGATCCCTATAGGACAATCACTTTCAAAACAGAGGGAACATCATCATAGTTAGTCTTTTTCTTCTGGAAATCATTTTGCTAGGGAGAACAAAAGGATTGGGAGAAACAAGAGCTATTTAGCTTTATTTCTTTGTTTTCACACTGATTTCCAGTCATTGTTCCCTCAGTGTTCCAGTTCCATAATCAGCACTCAATTATTGCTCTTTTTGGATTGGATTTATGTTCTCTATGTTCTCTATGTTCTTTACAGTAAATTGTCCTGTGACACTCATTTTCCCCTTAAAGTGTCAGCTCCTGGGGTCAGGTTATTGTGTGAAATACACAAACACACAAAACTTTTTTTACTTCTTTTTCCTTTCTTTTTCCTTTCCTTTTTTTAAGCAACTTTACCAGCTCTCCCAGGTTTTTCTAAAAAGCTTTAAAATGGTGAAGTTTCATGCTCCCAGGACTAGAACTCAACATTTGCATATTTTAAGACCCAAACTCTAATTTGGGGACCTATGAATACCTTAAAATTTTTAAAACCTGGCATCTTTCTTGTCACCTACTGCATGTCTCTTCTGCCCATGAATGGCTGAACTGTAGAAATTGTCACCATCATCAGCAGTACCAAAATAAAGGGGTTATTATGCCACTTCTGATTGCAGATATGGCCATAAACACAGATGAGGACTGGGGAACTTGAGATACCCTCTTGAGTGAATTTCTGTTGTCTCAGATGGAAGTTCCTGCAAGAATTCAGGAAAATAATCTTTTTATCCACATCTAAAAAGACATTTTTATGGTGCGATAACTATGTTGTCTTCACATACCTAGTTTGGAATTTGGGCCAATGGGAAGCCAGGTAAAGGAACAATCTTGCCAGTGTGTGGGAAAAGAAAAAAGAGGAATATTTATTAGATATGTAAAATACTGTTTTTTACTATTATTATTTTAGATCTGCCACTGGTTCAAATTTTCATATTTTGCTTATACAAAATTTTGACAAGACTCCTTTGTGACAGAAGTTTTTAGGTATTGACTAGAATTTCTTGTTTGCATCTTTTTTTCTGAATACAGAATAAAATCAACATTTTAAGCCATAAATAGAAGAAAGCATTCTGATAATGCTCAGCTGGAAGAAGTGAGGAAGTAGAATTGTTTTTATGAGGAAGTGTTCAGGTAAATGAACGCATTGTGCTTCTCTGTTGTATTTAATGTCTAGACAGGGAGAATATAACAGCAGATATTTTTTATGTCTTTTTTTTTTTTCTCTCCTAAAACATATAGGTGTGTTTAGACCATGCAGATCTTTCTTTTGTTCTCTGTTGCCTACAGAAACCCCACTGATATAGCTTCTGGTGCCTCATAATCTTTAATACTTCCATTTTCAAATGTCTCCATTTCACTCCTCCTTTGCCCAGCAAGGATGGCACTTATTTAGCCATTTTAAATATGGAGAGCTGAAGTTTAACGTTCCCAGAAACAAAACAGAACAGCCTGGAGGGAGGAATCCCATCTTAGATTATTTTAGTTTAAATACAAACAGAACAAATGAATGGTGTAGCACTGGGGACACACCTTTGGTCTGCCTCTTTCCATCCAGCAACTGTCTTCAATCTGAGGAGCAACAATTTCAGCGCTAGTTCACAGCTCCCAAAAATTCTCAAGAGTGAACAGAAACTGACTTTTCTCGTAAGTCAAAGACAGGCACTGGGCTGCTGGACAAAAGTCTGGGGAAAGCTGATCTGGGATAAAGAAAGGAACACACGAAGGAGAGGGGCTCAGAGACTGAGTCTTGCTGTTGTGTCACTGCTGTGGGACTAGGGAAGAACCCTGGAGGCAGTGATCCAGCTGCTTCAGTGGGTTTCTCCCTGGAAGCATGGGTCCTCTGTCCTTCAGCTGCTGCTACCCACCCAGCTCTGGGTGACAGGGCAGTGCACACTGTGCTTTTCCAGAGCAGTTTTACTGGCTTAAGCATTGCCTGTTTTGCCTTTCACACAGCTGGCTTGAAAAGTTTAGTAGGAAAATTGTTTTGTGGACGCATCAGGATCACGTGGAGCAATTCCCATATTCACACAGCATCTCTGGGACAACTCCAGCCATTGTTTCAAGGCAACTTCATATTAGGAGATGTTTAATGTCTTTTAGCTCTTTTTAATGTGATTTGGCACGAGAAGACAACTCAGACGGGGTGCCAATCAGCCAGTTCACTGCATGCCAGGGTTTGGAAATCTTGGCTATGTGTCACCTTTTGTCTCACACACCCACCTCCCAGCTTTGGTGAGCTCTGCCTGACCTGGCTCCTCTCATCCTCTGGACGGTGCCACAGCTTCTATTTCCCAAGCTGAAGTGGGCAACAGGACTCTGGTGTATTTGCTGGTGGCCCTGGGACCCCTCGGGGCTGCAGCTGAGCTTAGACCATGCCTTTTCAGGTTTCCAAGCCCGTGCCTCTTTGTCCTCACTGGGAAAGAGTAAGTATTCAATTGGCTCGTATAGTTATGGTGTGTTGTGCAGTTTACAGACTGTAATTTCTATTTGTTTGTGCCCGGTGTGGTGTCCAGATCTGTCTGGCTGTTATTTTGCCTACAAGGGCAGATCTGAAGAGGGCTCAAGAGCCAGGTGCTCAGCTGGGATAGATCAGCATTGATGTGTTTACATCAGTGAAATGTTACTGTTTCAACACAGCTACAACATTCTGAAAATGTTTGCTCTAGGTAGAACCCATGTTGGTGATCACAGCATAGCTGTGCCTTGTTACTCACAAAGTGTCTTGCTTGCATTTATTACAGCCTTTCCACCTCCCACACCCTGCTCCTCCTGTTTGGCTGTCGTTATTTATACAGCTCAGGAATGTTTTTCAACAAAATTTGTCTTTCCCAAACATTCATTTAAGCTTGCCTGAATTTTATGAGACTGACTAGGAAATGCTGAATAAAATTCTGAGTTGCAATGCTGTCTGGACCTCTACTAAACCCCCAGGGCATTGTGGATGAGAAGTGACAGCTTTTGAGATGAACTTTTTCTAAAGGAGGTGTGTAATTCTCCTAAGAAAACCCTTACAAATACAAAATGGTAATGTATTTCCTTAAACTGTTTGATCTATAAGCTTTTCTGGGTTCTTGTTCTCTGCAGGAAAGGTTTTGCCTCACATGTATTTACACTTTCATTTTTTTGCTCATGTTTCCTTGAATTTCTCACAGTAATGGCTTTGAAATGTGTGAAGATAACTAACTGCTCAGAGGTCTAACTACATATTCAGGGATTAAAGCACATGTTATTTAAAAGTTTGCTTGTTTGCTGGAGAAGAGTGCTTTTTCCCCTCTGACTTAATTAATTCTTTCAAGTAGCTGTGCAGGCAAGGCAGGAAGGCCTTTCCCTGACTGAACTGCAGTTTAGGCTTTTTAATAATTTCAGCATGAGAATACACGAGGTGTAAATGCCTCATTGGTTTGACTGCTCTGTCTGCAATTTTATGCCCAAAATACATTATCCAAAGTATTTTTTTTTCTGAGAACTATGAATAGGCTGATCTGTAACACCCTGTCCTGTAAAAGGTGCAGTGAGATGAACTCACAACACAGAGAAACTTCTAGTTCCAGCAAGATAGTGTGGATCAGCTCAAGTCGGCCTGCTTTGCAGTGCCTGGAATATTTCTGTGGGAGTCTCTGCTTGCCCTGATGAGAGGCAGAGGCTCCCCAGGAGAAGCAGCAGGATGCTGATGTTTAAAACAAAGCGATGGTGGCATGGCATGGTGCTGCAGAAAGGACACTCACCTGAGCAGAGCTCTGCTGATTTGTGACTGCTGGTCACAAATGCAGCCACACAGTTGCTCTGTATTAGTTAGCACTGCTCAACTTTCCTTCTGCATGAGGCTAGGAAAAAACCCAGCCCTTTATTCTCACCCCTGCGCCTTTCCCAGATAAAATGTTTCTTTTTAAGCTTTCAGGAGTCTCTATGTTTTGAAGCAGTACTCCACCATGCCCAAGTTGCCCACCCTGTGTCAACATAAGCAGACACTTCAGCTGGCGAAAGTATGTTAGGATTGCTTTTCCATTGCACATCCTTGGGAGTCTCCCAGCTCATACATTTTCCAGGTAGAAATAAGTGCACACAAAAAGTGCACATGCATTGGGAATCTGAAGTGCTCAGGATGTGTCAGGACCTCTGCACAAGCTACACAGGTGACAAAAGCGTGTGCAGCAAGGCAAAGACGTCCTGGATGGACTGAGTTTCCTGTGCATACACAAATTGTCTCCACGGCACACAGGAACTCGATGATCTGTCACAGATGAGCCATTGTCACTACACTTGCACTGCTGTGTTGAGATCTGGCTGGCTGTCAGCTCCCTCTGAGCTCGTGCTTCTGGGAACTGCTGGCCGAAATAGATGGATGGAAAGTGCTGCCATGGCAGCAGAGGCTCAGAGCACGGGCTTAGAGGCTCAGAGGACTACCAGAGCCATAATAGGGACTAATAAAAATTCTCAGCTCCCTGAATTCTGATTAAATAGCTTACCCACTGGATTGTCTTGTGAAGATACATAATTTCAGTCTTTTGTTTTGTATTCTAAAATATTCAGTGCAAAAGTAAATTATTGTGTACTGGGGAAAATATCACAGGCTAAAGATGTCATAAGAGAAATCAAGAGTCAGCACCTCCTGTGATCTATGGGATAGGGGGTGATTGACTGGAACAGATGCCTTTATGAATCCTGCAAGGAACTATTATGATGCTGAACAAAAAGGGAAAGAGCTGAGAACCAGGTATACTTTTTAAAGAAAGTTTTGCTGTGCGTTTTTCTTATGCTACTGTCAGAAAAGTCAGTAAGGAAATATCATAAAAAGCTATTTATGATATCCTTTCTGCCTACAGATGCCGACAGTAAAAGGACTCACCCTTCCGCTGTAGGGCAAGTCATCTGGGTTCTTCTCTGCATCTTGTGTATGCTCCACCACTCTGTGTAAACACTGTGATGACCCTGTAAGTCTGTGTGTCTGGTTTTGGGGCCTCTGCTCCTTCTTGGTCAGTCACTTGTAGCTGAGGGATACTCCTTTGGGTAGACTGTTGTTCCACTAGTGTGCTTCATAATGCTGTTTCAGATGTACTTTTAGAATAGCTTGGAAGCAAAGGCAAAACAGTCCCATCGGTTTAACACATCCTAATACTAAAATTAATGCTGCAGTTAAAACTTTATTCCTACAAGGAGGCTGCATGGAGGCACGTACAATGAAAAGCCAGCTGTCTAGAGTTCACCAATTTTTAAGAAAGGAGATTATCAACTCTGCATGCCAATACAAACAAAAGAAATTGATATAGCAACCTCCGTTTAAATTACTTTTAAAACGTAAGTGTTGAGGGGATGAGGCATAGATGGAAATAGGCCCTTGCCTCAGAAACAGCCAACCCATCAGAATGCAGAATACTGAAAAGGTCATCCTGAAATGGCATAGGACTGTATTTCATAAAATATAGGCATTACATTTCTGGAACCTCATTTGTGTGACAAAAACTGTGACAAGAACAGAGGCTGGCACAAAATCAATATACTCGGGCAAGGATGTAATAAATAATAAAAGTGAAGAACAGCATAAATTTTAACCAGTTTTCATTACAAGTTAAAGCTGGTCTGATTTCCTATGTGATCTCTTGAAGCTACATAATTTCCAAAGAAACATCAACAACGGTATATTATTCATTTTGGATGAAAGGTGCTAAGGCAAATATAAGAGAGAGAGAAAGAGAGAGGGATGTTTATCACCTTAACTTGCACTTGGGTGCTACCAGCAGAACTAGAGGTGTGGAGGAAGGGGTAGGAGACAGGATGGGAGCTACCAAACCCCTTCACAGTCCTTGGGAGACCAAGGAACTTTGGCTGTTTTGGTGTTCTTCACGCCCGAGTAGTTTGTTTTACGTAAGGCTGAGAAACTTCTGACCCATGATCAGCTGTGCCATAGCAAAAGCCCCAATTTCAACCTTCTCTTTACAGAGACAGCTCAGCATCCACATCCTGATGCCTTCATTTTCCAGTCAAATGTACCAGAAATATCAATTAACAATCATAATCCTCTTGTGATAATCTGTTGCTGTCCTCTAAAATTTCAGCAGCGCTTCTGCTGCTGCTGCTGCTGTAAAAGGATAAACCCATTAGTCGCAATTTTATCAGCCCAAATGGACACGAGCTCCTCCACTTGGCTCAGCCAAGGAGGCAATTGTCTCACGGAGGCCTCCTTGGGCAGGAGAGGTGACTCAGGTCCCGTGGTATCCCTCCCTCGGGGAGGCCAGGAGGGCCAAGCCTGATCCCTCCACAATATGTCTCCATTTAGATTGACAACTTCCCCTGACTGCGGGTTAACCTTGTTATGACAGCACAGCTGCAGTCGCCATCTCTTCCCTTCGCACATGAGAGCTCAACCTTCCCCAAGTAACAGCAGCTCTCGCAATCACGGATTACAGTGTTTCATTTCTGGTGTTGTTAGTTAGCCCCAAATCACTCCAGCATCGGTTTCTAACGGGGCAGATGTGCTTTTTTCTGTTTTCTCTTGAACAAGGGGCTAGGGGGCAGTGCCTGTTTACTGGTTCTGTTTTGTTACTTTCTAGTGAAAAATATGAACTGGTGTCCAGTTTCATGTGTCTATTTGACAAGTGCTTTGTCACTTGAACACCATTTCTACCCTGGCATCAATAGTGATGGTGCTCAGTCTCATCTGTGCATCACCATACACTGCATAAATATCTGCCCAGAAAAATTACATCTTTAATACAAATCCTGTTTCAAAATTTTGTTTTTACTTGGCTTTCACAATTTTTTTTTTTTTTTAAGCTAAAAGAGGGTTTGGTAATATTTTTCGTAGACAGACGATAGTGTCGCAGAAAGACCGGTCGTACCTGTGAACAGTATAATTTTTATAGTCAAAATATTTCAGATAAAGGGCATGTTTAATTATAATCCTCCTTTTTCAAATTACACTTTAATATTTTTCTTCCATCACATTACAACACTTGTCAAACACAACTCAGCTTTGCAAGATTTGATCTCTGACCACTGACCATTTTTTACAAATGTTAGCAGACCACTGTGTTCTCTCTTTACCTTCTGGATATCTCCCTAGATAAATACACTTTCTGGATAAACATCACTCCACCTTCTGAGCAATTATTACATGATGTTCATAACTGCCCAAATGCCTATACAACGATTTTATGTGCAAAAATCTGATGATAACTGTGTGCCTTAGGACTGACTAATATTGGACAGAAATAACTTTTCTGAGTGGATGTTTTTAGTGTTGACAAATGTAGAGTGCAGCATTATTAAATTTGTTCAGTTGCCCTCTGTGTCTCAGGAACATGCCAGACCCAGTGCAGCTTTTAATTGCTTCACTCTCTACTCAGTAATTTTCCTGCTGTTACGAGTGCAGGCTGCTCAGCAATCACTTGGAGCCAAGACATTTGTAGGACATTTCCTTTGTGTGGTGTCTGTGTCCTGCCTCTCAGCGCTCTGTAATGCGGTTCTGCACATGGATTTCTGCTCTGCACCATAACTGGTCCCAACTGGCATTTCCAAGAACTCGGGGAAAACAATTTGCTTCGTGAAGCAGGTCTTTTAGCTATAACTGAGCCATGTGTCTTAGATGAGTGTGCAAGAAGAGCTGAAAAGATTTGGGAGATCTGTTAACACACTGCAGACATTTGGTGTTCAATCACATGGGGAGGAAAGAAAGCAGGAAGGGGAATAGCACTGCCCTGGGTTGGAGAATGTTGGCCTGTACAGTGTTATCCATTGTGGTGTCTATATCTATCTGTCTATCTATCTGTCTATCTATCTGTCTATCTATCTATCTATCTTATGCAGAGTTGTAATCTTTGTAGATATATTAAATGCAGAGGGGAATAAAATTCATCCAAATAAGGGCAAGTAATGAACTAGAATATTTTTATACAATATATCTAGGTTTCATCAAATTTCAGATAGCGTTCTGTTTATTGGAAGTTGCAAATCTATACAACTCTCCTGACATAAACCCCTGGAGAAACATAATGATTAAGACTGATTTACAAGAATATACAAGCGATGGATGCACAGTGTTTGGACCAAATTCAATTTTTTTTGTGAAGTTCAGTGTTAGAAAAATGGGACTACATACCAAGGGGTACTGACTTAGCTGACAGCTTGTTGTCACTGTTCTGGAGATGGTGTTGAATCCAGAGTGTCATACCCTTTGGGTTGTGGCAAATTATTTCAGTAGAGGATAGACAACAGGCTGTGGAAGGACACAGTTGTGTGTCTCTGAAAAGCTGTAAAACTCCCTCATATTGGAGAGAGGAAAGATTGGTTTCTTTCCTTGAGGCAGCCAACGCAAGCCAAAATGTAAATAAGAGAGCTTAGGCATTTTGGAGAGGTCCTTCAGAAATGCATATCATAATAGCAATGTCTTCTCTAATTGATTATGCAGTCTGAATCCTTGGCATTAAGTGCTTGGCAAAAGTATTACGCTCTAGCTCTCCCTACTGGATTATTACCACACAATTTCTGTGTTTAATGGGTGCAGTGTATTGCTGTGTTAAACAATTAAATAGATAATACAAGTATCTCACCACACTGTATAGATGTTTTATACTTCACGTGCATTTCAACAGATATGGCTATGACTTGTATCTTTACTTTGCTAGTTCTTCTTATTTTGTAACATATCGGAAAGAATATGCTGGTGTCTCCTCCTGCGTTTTATGAAAATCATTAGAGAACATGAGAATATTTCTTTTGGCTGTAATTTCCAAAACTACTCTGTGATTTTTAAGAACTTAAGGTAATTTTTCAAAAATTATTTAGGCTCTTAGAAGCCTAAACTTCAACGGTTTTCACTGAAGCTTAGTTGTCGGTCTGAATAATACTTTAGTTATGTTTAACTGCTCTATTTCAATTGATTTTTGAAAGTTAATAGAGAGACTAGTCCATACAGATTTCGTGTTTCTGCCATGCCCAGTTGTGGTTATCCACTTTTTCCAAGGGAAAAAACAAGCAGAGATATTTTAAGCGAGTTGAAATACACATAGGTTATATTTTGCCCTTCTGTCCCAGTATGGCATTTGACATATCAGCACTAAGCTAAGGGAAGGTAAATTCTTCACTGATAAATATTTGATTGCAATATGTTTATCCACATACTGCAGTAAATTGGTCTTTACTGGCAGCAAGACCTCTTTGACACTTTCTGTCGAAAAGTGTATACATGCTTTTACCTGTATATTGAGATAACAGTGGGCTTATAACATAAAGTTTTGTTGTTTTTCTGAGACATCACATCCACTGAGAAAGTTTACAGATAATATAGTGATATACTGTGGTTGTAAATGCAACAATTCGCTTTATAAAATGATTCAAGAGAAAAAAATTATTATTTTTTCATTAATTGCTGCTTCACTGCAAAAATCTGTACAACAAAAGAAAGCAAAACTTTTTTTGTGTGTACCTATGGTCCATAGTAAATATCACTTGAAGACCTGGAGCAATTTTATTATCACTATAAAATCCATAGGCTTGAATTCACCCAGACTAAATCAAATAAAACTAACTTGCTAAATTTAAAAAAAGGACCAGAGACCAAGGTGTATGTCTGAAAGTAAAAAAACAGTCTAAATTAATCAAGAATATAGTAGGTGTGATCTGGGCAGTTTGATGGTGAGACTTAAAACAAACTAAGGGAGTGAGAAAATTGTGAAGCGTAGGGAGATCAGGGTACAAGTGTTCAGGTTTGCTCTTTAATCCTTTTTGGGTTTTTGGGGTTTGGATTTATTTCTTGGTGCAGGCAGAAAGAAAGAGGCTGTTGTTTTGCTTTGGTTCTGATTTGTTGTTGGGGTTTTTTTGTTATTGTTTTGGGGGTTTTGGTTTAGATTTGGATTTATTTTTAAAGCACAGTAGATATTCTGTAGGATCCCTGGAAGATTAAACCTTTAAATCTGCACCATCAGATGACTGAGACCCTGATGCAGTCCTGTCTCCTTATCATGCACAGTGTAAGGCTGTCTTTCACAGCAAATCAGCTCATTCCTTTTGGGAGGAAAACATGTTGCAGCTGTGGGAAATGGTCCTAGAACCACCTCTCTACCATATGGATGCAGCTGCAGCAGCTTGGACTCCTTCAGCTCTCTGCACACCTCCAGTATGATTCCTGCAGTTTCTGCATTCTTATCAGCTCATTCATGACTCTATGCTGCACCCAAAGAATTTTGTCTAAACCCTAGAAGGGATAATAATCTCATTCAGTGTGGACATGGACCTTTTACCTGAGAGGGACATTGTCCATCCTGGGCAGTCAGGGGTGTCTTTGTGAATGGGCACCAAGAATTTTGCAGTGGAGTGAGTGCTTTCCATGATATGAGTTTAGCCACAGGAGATGCCAGGTACAAACTGGGATTTTAGGTGGGCTGAATTTCTGAGCAGTCTGTTTCTCCATAAGCAGAACAAGGGCCCTCCTAGTTTAGGTGCTTTAGTTTGCTACAGGAAGACACATTTCCTGAATTTGGGCTAGTGTAAAATTCAGCTCCTGCACTAAAATTTCATTACGTTTTACCTGATATGATTCTGTTTTAACTTCAAAATATTTTAGCAGTGACATTACTGAAAAGCATCAGGACCTATAAATCACTAGGTCTGTACAGAGACTCTAGTCCATTCTCTTTTTTAAATTTGCCTTGCCACTTTAAATGTCTATTACATGTATTAACATGTTTTACTGATATAAGAAGTTTACATAAAATAAATCACTGGATTAGATCAATCAAAAAGATTTTTATTTCACTTCAATGTTTTTGAGATGTATTTGATAGTGCTAAAATATTGGCTTGGAGGACTGACTTTTACCTCTGAAAAAATATTAGCTTGGTTATCTACCATAGGTTTGATCCAACAAGAGCAAGACATTAAAAAGCTAGGGAAGACACAGAAAGGAGAGAAAATAAAGCTAAGCACTGAGTAAAAAATGCTGTGTGTTTTGAGACATAGAAAACAACTTTAATTTGTTGGAAAGGAGTTTGAGAGATTACCCTGATTATACTGATAATCTCTTCCACTGGAAAAATGCCTAGGTACTAAGTCCTCTGTAATAGGTAAAATGGAACAGAAAAAGAGCCACATGTGCAAGCTATAGTTGCATGGATTAACATGAGAAGTCACAGAAGTTTGATGCAAAGGTGATTAACATGTGCAATAAATCCCATGCATAAGTGATAGATTTTCCATTTCTGTTGTCTTTATGTTAGTCTTTATGAAAGAACTACTTGGCTTAAAGGCATTCACCTCAGCAGAGCTCTGCGTTAACACAGCTATGCCACCGCTGTGACAGCTTGTTTCACTGTCTGTTGGGCAGTATAGAAATGGATCCAAACCAATAATGAAATTAGTTTTGAGCCATAGTCATACACTTGAGAGACAATCCAGCCTGAAGAGCAAATATATGAAGTCATCTGTCAAGACAGGCAGCTGAACTTGAAATGGTTGTGTACATTTCTTGCTGTTCCCTAGCAATAGACCTTAGCACCTTCCAGCTGATCTCATTGTCATAATATCAGGTACATGAAGAGGAAGTATAGATAGAGGGCTATTACAAAAACATATTAACTAGTACTTGATACTGAGCTTGGACTTTTTTTTGAAGAATTTAAAAGCTGTTTCAAGCCTGTCTGTTGTCAAATTGGGCAAGTCCCCTAGGATCCAGGAAAACTCCATTTGGTCTTTATTTTCTTCATTCTCCTTTCCAACTCCTTATTTTTTTGCCTCAAGAATACTTTCCTCTCTGGCATTCACAGAGTAATATAACATTTATTCTGACTCAATTAGGATAAAGAGACAGAAAGCAAACGGGGCACAAAGGTTGCCCCCCTAAGCAGGAGTTGTGCACGTGTAGAATTGGAGAGAATAGTACTAATTTTATTGCAAAGAAATAAACAAAGCCTGTGTTCCTTTCCTTTCCTTTCCTTTCCTTTCCTTTCCTTTCCTTTCCTTCCCTTCCCTTCCCTTCCCTTCCCTTCCCTTCCCCTTTTTTTTAAATTATAACTATGAGCTTCTAGATGAATGCGAAAATAATAAAGAACTATGTTGAGCTGAAGAGAGCAAAGGCACTCCAACTTAGAGTAATATAAAGAACCACTCACAGAATTTATGGCTTATTGAATAGACCCCCTAAGCTTGTATACATCTCATCTGGCATAGAATTATAGTGTTTAAAAGCAAAACTGTACACCTGCAAGAAATTGATGAGTGGAAGGATAGGTCTGTGGAGCACTTTATCAACTGCCTGCCACTTTCACTACAGCAACCAGTAAAATGTCACTCACTCTGACAAAGAAAGAATAATTAAAAATATATACATCTGGTAGAGAAGCTGGGCTGAAGATGGCCTCCTAATGGCATCACATATCACTGTGTGGCCTGGTGTGGAAGAAGAACAACCTGCAGAAAACACCTCTTTAAGAATATTTATAGGAGCTAAATGAACTTTATTATATCATCAGATATGCCATAAACACATCTTAAAAGCATTTTAGATAATCTATTTAAGGGAAATAGTGTTTTTAATACTGTAATCTAAAAGAAAACAGTTAATGTTGACTTGAATTGAAACAATATTCTACAAATTAGACCTTATGAGAACTGGACAATCACCTTGCTGTCAAAATCTCTTGTCACACTTTTATGATTAATATTTTCTGCTGTTTGATTGAGCCCATTTTATGATCCTTATATGTATTTTATATAAAACCCACCTGCATGATGATTATACCTATTTCATGGAAAGCCTGGTAAATGGCAATTTTCTTTGGTCTTCTTCTGCATGCAGGATTTGGAAATGAAATATCTGTTGCCTGCTGGCTGATCTTTGATCTACGATCCTCAGTTGTAGAGCAGATTTGGACTTCAGTAAACAGAAATAGCATTCTGTGTGGGCTGTGACTAAACTCATTTCAGCACATTTGGAGGGTGCTAAACAAGTCAGTCCTCGCTTGCCGAGTTTCTGACTGGAGTCAGGAAAAGTGAGACAATAAGAAACAAGAACAAAATGTCCCTAAAACATATGCATAAGGCAATTTTTTTTCCCTTTCTGCCATGGCTTACTGACAGAAGTGACATATCAAATGTACTTCATGATATGACTTATTACCACTGGTCATTCCAGTAAGTTCAAACAATATGTTTTTCACACAGTGAAAAAATGATAGCACACAAATGTGTGGGTGTGCATTTGTTCTGAGCATGGACACAAAATATACAATGAATATATTAGTCCAAATCAATCGTCCTTGAGAAGGAAAAATGTGCTGTCAGCCAAGGACCATGTGCATGTTAGACAGTTGTTCACAGGACGGATGCTTCTAACACACCAGTCCAAGAGAGTGGGAATTATTTGGCCCGTTTCTTCAAGCTGTGTTTTTCTGGTGTGGTTGTTTCCTTTTTTTCTTGTCTCCTTTCCAGCACATTGAAGATGGACACCAGGAACCACTGTGCTGCTCGCTCTATTTTACCACAAGTTTTGCAACAGTTTTGTTTCTCTTAAAGTTCTAATTAGCTGAAGGCCTATGATTACGATAAAATGTCAGCATTTATTTTATAGAGAAAAAAGAGATTTTTAAGTCCTGTAGTTGCAGAAAGCACTTCAAAATAAGATCCTTCTGGCTTTAAAATTAATAAGAATAAAGCAAATGAAGTTCAGAAATTATTACGAAGTTGTGAGTGTACGTCAGTCAAATGAATTTTAGAGGGGATAAAAGAATAAAAATAATTTGATTTATCATTTTAAAACACTGGTTTATTTTAAGTAAGCAGAAAAAAAAAAAGAGCCAGAAGAAAGCAGATCTGAAAAGATGCTGGAGAGGTAAGGACATAGAGAAAATGAATGGCAGCCAAGGACTGATAATGAACACAGGGTACAGAAAGTGTTTGTATTCTTGTCCCATTCCATTATTCTGATCATATTTCTAGACTTTACCATCCTTAAAATAAAGCAAAAGACTTACTAATGTCCCAAATAAAGCCTTGAAAGAAGTGGTGAAGTAGCATGAGGTAAAGGAAGAAATAGTTGAGAGGCTTTTTGTCAAGTATCTAGTCTGGCACAGGAAAAAGAGAAAAAAAAGGGTTTTAAATTGCTCTGGGAAGAAATGCAAGGTACCTTTACTCTGTGTATTTTCCCCTTTAGTAGAATAAGAGAGGAAGTGTAGGATGAGAGGAAGAATCACAATCTTATGCCACTCAGTGCAATAGTAGACTGAGGCAAACTTCTCTTTTTTCCCAGGCATTCCAGTGCCTTTCTTACTGATATGCAGGCATAGGTCTGAGAAGTTATGTTCTCCAGATATTAATTTCTCATTTGTGCATCCTGAAGTTTCAAGTCATCCTCGGACAGGCAGAAAACTTCTTTTTAAAATTCACTGTCCAGAATATTGTTCTGATATTTTATGGTGAAAGGAAATTCACTTTTCATGAATGAGGAGAAGAATTGCCTGATTTTGATACATATTTTCCATTATCTATCTTTTAAGGTCCACTAATATTGATGTGGTGCATGAGGACTGGTTGTACTGCTAAGTCTGTAGCACTAAGAAATAGAAATTTCTGGCCTATGGCACATGAGGAAAGCAGTAAGGGAGTACTTCTCACTGACAGCCAAGTCATCAGAACACACCCATGATTTTCTTTGACACTACTAAATTTAGAGAAGGAATGTGAAAAACTGGCTTCCTGGGTGTGGCGTACCCTCTAAGGCACAAAATAAAGTGTAGATTGGACAGAAATAATTCATTCCTACTTTTTAGTCTGTGCTGCTAAAAAAGGAAATTTGTTTTCGCATGCTGTCCTGTGTCTCTGCTCTCCTTCTGTTTTCCATTAACATCTGAACCCATGGGTCAGTATTAACTAAACGGAAAGGCAGAGCTTTTCCAAGATTATTTCAATTCTACAAGTTCATGACGACTGACAACTGCTGGGGGAGAGATACTCAAGTATTTCTAACCCAGGAAAACTTTGGATAACTCGTCTGTCTGTCCATAGCTGTGTATGAACGAGTAATCAGCAATGTGTTGCTCCACATTCACCCAGCCCACCCTCATGAGGATGTGGGAAGAAGCAGAGGCACAAGAAAGAGAAAGGAGAAGCAGCAAAAGCACTTTTCCTGACAGTGTGCAGATACAAAGGGAATCAGTCTCCAACACAGCAGCGGCTTACCAGTGCTTTTATTCTATTTTATATTCCCTTTATTATGTATATAAAAATGAATCTGCTACAGAGATTGGGGGTTTTAAACAGAGTTTTAGAAGAAGCTCCTCTTCTAAAGCCCAAGATCTTTGCCCTGTTGGTTCTGGAAAAAGTCAAAGCTGGTTGTCATGTTTTTTATTAAAACAACAACAACCTTAAAATGTTAATCTTAAATCAGTTCATAGAAGAAACATGGGCACACCAAGTCTACACAAGGTCTCAATAGTCTTTCTATTGACAATTGTTGTAAATACTTCCTTTTATTTTATTAATACTATTTACAAAACTTAGGGTAATGCCAAGTCAATTCTTATTTGTGTAGTGTGTACTGTCATGACTAGATTAGGAATTCAGAAGACACCCTCTGCATCAGAATATTTTGTAAGGAAAATTGGGAAAGGTGGCACTGTGAGTTAATAGCTCCTTTCAGCTTGTGATGAGGATTATTAAAAATGAAGGGGAATGTGAAAATTTGGATGCAGTTTAAATTAAAGTATTGAGGGGGAAGGAAAAAGTGTTTACCACCTGTGGTTCAGGGTAGGGAAGCACACTCAGAGATGGCTGAGAACATTAGATTAGTGACTGCAGTGATATCTAGGGAATTTTAATTTGTATAATTTATTCAATCATTAATAAGGAGGACTAGAGTTTCATGTAGAACTCATTTTTATATCAGTATGTGTTACAGGCAACTCAGCAAGGAAAAACTTTAGACTGAATTTTATTAAGTAAAATGGATACGGTAAGTGCCATGATCATTAGGGATGGATTTTGGATACAAATACAGGTGTATTAACATGTAAATGTTCCAATTTAATACAATCAAAAATGTATTAAGTAAAATAGATTGGCAGTGTTTATGAGCAAAGAACTCTTGAGGACAAAAAAAAAAGAATAATTTGCAAAGAGATTGGGAGGAAATACTGCAAAGCAAAACCTGAAATATAAATTATTTAAAGCCTCTGTGAATGAGTGATAAGTTGTTAAGCTAATTGCAAGTAACAACAGAGAAGTAAAAAACCTCACAGTGTCAAAAACTTTGGTACAGATATAATGTTGTTAGAAGAAAAAGAGGAAGTGTAAAAAAAAGCATTTGTAGAATGAGAAAGAAAAATAATTTGCCTGCCCTGGAGGGACGCAATCTTTCCTATGATTAAAAAAAAGATGTTAAACAGCTATAAAAAATGGATTTTCCAGGGTTCTAAGATGACAAAGTGGTCAAACTATAGCAGTAAACACAGATACTTCTCATTTCTTTGCCACATCTAAGTTGCTCTACTAGTCCTGGGCATAAAGTGGAACACAACAGAAAAATTTTCTGTCATTCTCTTTTTTGATTTTTTTTTCTTTTTTGAAGCAGCATGCAGTATAATAAGATGCAATGTCCAGAGACAAAAGTGGGATGTGCAGGAATTGGTAAAATTCCTATTTATTTCCAAAATAGGGTTGAAGGGTATTCCTGTCAGGAGCACAAGCTCTTCCTCCCTGTTCTCTAGGTTCTGTGACCAGGAGTGTGTTGCTTGGGAATGAATCTTGAGGTTATCTCTGCTTTTTTCTTAGCCTACTTCTTGGACAGCACCTTATGGTTACTGGAAATGAAGTATTAGTTAATGAAACACGATCTATGTTGGAAATAAATAAATAAATAAAATATTGGATAATTGTGCTAATATCTTGGCAGATGTCTTGCTAATGCTTAAATCAAATCATACCTAGGAGGGATTTTCCTTTAATTTTAGGAGAAGTTTCAGCTGCAGCCTTGTAAGAGAGGAGTGAGCTGTTTCTGTTCTGGCAGTAAGCGTGTTCATATTTAATACAAAAATATTAGGAAAAAAATTGTATTTTTAGAAGGAAATAACTAGGAAATACAGGCAATGAGTAAGGTCTTTGCAATTGGAAGGCCTGAAGGAGAGCCAGAGGAAGTTCTCATTTGAAAGGGGGTGAGGGAGGTGTTTTATGAGAGTTTAATTCTGATATTCCAGATGAAAATTATAAAGCTCAATTTGCCTATTGTAATCTAAGTTTTAGCTGTGCAATAGACCTTGGGATTGCTGTGTTATGACCAAGAAATGACGAAAATTCTGCATCCCTCAAATGTGAATTTTTCAAGGTTTTAGTACCCTGACGACAAGCCAGTGCTCTTCACAGAATTATTCAAGCCACCCTCACAGCATCTTTTATCACATTTGTCTGCTTCACTGGTGCTTTTGCTCACTCTGTCATTCAGCTCACGTCTGTGCTGCAGGTGATCAGCAGGCAGCGACCCAAGCCTGCCCTGGCTCCGTCCCCCTCCCAGGCTGGAGCCTTCCCGTCAGCACAGCCTGCGGCCAGCGGGGCCGTGGCCACGAGCGAGGGATGGTGACCTCCATCAGAGAGCTGGGAGCCTGCTGCCATGTGTCCTCAGAGGAGAGGTCCCCAGCAGGCGTGCCGAGTGCTGGGCTTCACAGTCACCAGGAGGTGGATCCCTGTGGGGAAAAATAATAGTTACGTGGCTTGCAGTGCCCCAAATAAATGGTTGTGACAGCCTTCACTGCTTCAGGCAGAAAACGGCAACATGCTGCTGCTCTGAAATCATGCTGTCAGCCAGGCACACTGCTCCTTTGGACCCCTTCATGCCTTGCAAAGGTGGCAGGAATCCTGGATAGAGGACAAGATCCTGACTTAACTCCAACATAAAAGATGTGTGAGGCATGGAAGCAGGGGCAGATGACCTGGGGTGAATATAAAGACACTGTCCAGGTGTGCAGAGACAGCGCTGGAATAGCCAAAGCTCACTAGGAGTTGGACCTGATGAGGAATGTGAATGGCCACAGAAAGGGTGTCTATAGATAATTCAACATGAAAATGGGGATCTGTTGCAAAAATGGCACAGGGGACCTGCTGACAGGACACATGGAAGATAATGAGGTTCTTTCTCAGTGCCTTCTTCACCTTGATCTCCACTGGTAAGTTTCACTCACTGAAATCCCAGGCCCCTGAGATGTGAGGGAAAGTCTGGAGCAAGGGAGACTTACTCTTGTTGAGGAGGACATGGCAAAGGAACACCTAAACAACCTGGACATTCACAAGTCCCTGGAACCTGATGGGATAAAGCCAGGAGGTGCTGAGGGAGCTGTCCCATGTCACTGCCAGTTCTCCCTCCATTACTTGTGAAAGGTTGTGCTGATGAATATGACTTCTGAGAACTGGAAGAAAGCAAACGTCACCTCTGTCTTCAAGAAGGAGGATGCAGGGAACCACAAGACACTCAGACTCACTTCAGTCTTTCAGAAATCATTTCCAAACAAGGTGCTTTGGAGTAGCCAGCATGGATTCACGACGGGGAAATCAAGCCTGACCAACCTGAGAACCTTTCATGATGAAGTGATGGGCTCAGTGAACCAGGGCAAGCAGTGGGTGTTGTTTATCTTGACTTCAGCAGGGCTTTTATCAATGTATATTGAATACATATATATTTATATAAAATGTACATAAATACCTGGTTGAGGAAGTAAAGAAGGCAGAGTCAGACTCTTCTTGGTGTCTCCTGCTAACAGGTCAAGAGGCAACAGGCACCAACTGAAATACAGCAAATCCCATGTAGCCATAAGAAAACACTTTATTTTGTGAGGGTGGTGGTTGGGCTGTGTCACAGGTTGCCCACAGAGGCTATGGAATCTCCATCCTTGGAGATATTAAGAAGCCAACTAGACATGGTCCTCAGCAACTCCTGTAGAGGACCCTGCTCCAAGCAGAGATTTGGAGATGCCTTCTAATCCCACAGTGGGTCTGTGGTTCTGTAATAGAGCAAAGATATACACTGGTTCAAATAACTTTTGTTTCTACCTCTGGGAGGCTTCTAAACTCTTAGAGAGAATGTATGAAAAATAGATGAATGAAACATTTTCATAATTAATTTTAATCATGGAAATATTTTTTTGTATAAATGAAATAAGCTGTCTGCAATCAAACAAGGCATGCATGTTTTTAAGAGCAGGAAATAGGGCTGAAAATTCCTGTGCTTAAAAGTTTCCATGCTGTCATTGCAATAAATTAAGTTTCTAATTAAACACATGCTCACATACACACTCTTGGATGGGAATGCTATGCTTGATCAATAGCCCTAGGCAACACGGTAGCAGGCAGAATTATAGCAAATGGAACTGGATGAATGGGTTTACTTAATGACCACAATATGATTTATTTCATTGGTGGGAAAGGGGGTAGGAAGACATCAAATTGCTAAAAATATTACCCAAGCAAATTAAGATATGATCTTACACGAGATAGATTCCCCAGAGATCCCATGTGAGTACAGTAGATCAGAGCTCAGATCACTGTAAAAGAATCATACTTGATGAAAGTGTGTCAGCTAATCTGCATTCAGCTTGTTTGCCATTTATAATCAAGACGGCTTTTTTGCTATGTTTTAATGTAGATGGCTTAACCGTGGACAATTGCTGACTTAATCCGCCCATTTTCACAGTATCATGATTTTAGCTGTTGGAGGAGTCTTGGTACAAGGAACAAAATTAATGCGGATAATTCCCCATACAGTAAAACAGATGAAAAATACGTCTTTGAGTAAAGCTGCACGGAATTTAATTTTTTGACCGCAGCCCCTTTTTATTTGGCATTTGCACTCAGAGTTGAAGCAACAGCCGCTGCAAGGCCTGCCAGTGTGGGACTGTGCTGGAATCTTCTGGTGGTGAATCTGGGACTGGCAGCTACATGCTTGTCCCTGCCACTGACCCCTCTGACCAGTTACTTACCTTGTCAGTGAAGCCAATACACCCAACCGGAGCTGAGACACAAAGAGAGAGAGACAATGCAGTTTTCTGAGTTTTGACTTTGTTGTAAATAAAGGTTTGTGTCGTATGGCTTATGACATAAAGTGAGCCAAAATTGAAGGAGCTGACAAAACTAGAAGCAGAAGAAATCTTCTTCAGTCCCCCAAAAATACACTCACACACATATATTAATTTTGGTTCTGGCTATTTTCAAGTGTTCCTTCAGTTTCTCTTTCTCCCTACTTATTTATCTGTGAAAAATGCAGAAACTAAATATAAATCAGGTTTTGACTTTTTCTATAATTGTGCTTTTCAAAGAAGATAATTAAATTTCTGCCTCTTTGGGAAAAGGTCAGCGTGTTGGGGTAACAAATATTCGTATCTCTAGGGCATTTGCCCTTATTAGCAATGAATCACTGTTTCATAAGCTTGGAGCCTTGGCTAGAATCCATCTAGCCTGAAATACTTTGAAAACCAATGAATTAACTGAGATCCACTTTAATAGTTCAACTTTATTACTAATTAACCTGTATATGCCCCTGTTTGTTATGCTGTAATTCAGAAACTAACACTGTGGCTATTGTCTGGACATATATTAAATGTACGGTACTACTTCTCCATTTACTTTAAGGATTTGTTGCTATGCTGATCACTTGTTTTGTACACAAGTTAAGGCTGTAGACAGTCTAAAGAGGTTAGTGAAGAAGCCTTTGAAGAGCTGATGGTTGACTTAGTGTTGACCTCCAAATCAACTGGCTCATCTGCAGGATACAGCCTGCATTTTTGATGCTGGAAAGCTTAGTCACAAGCTGACAAACAGAACAACTAGGGGAGAACACAGGTTTTGTGTCTTTTTTAATTTTGTGCAATTATTTTTGTGATTTGAACTCATAATTACAGTTTCTATTTAGATTTTCAACAACTTTTAAGCTTTTGGGATGGCAAAGTTGTTTTTTTTTCTCACCTGCAATTTCAGACTGAAGTATCATGACCAGTCTCTATGTTCTTGTGACTTGGACCAGATCCATAAAACCTCTCCAGGACTTTTAACATCCGCTGAGATGGAGCTGGAGCTGACGCCAAGCTGGGAATTGCCTATCCGTGCTGTTGGGAAACAGCTGGCACTAAAGCACCCAATGGGCAGTGGGACCAGCCTGGAGCAGGGCTGCAGCTGAGACCCCAGAGCATCTTGCTGGCCCAGCTTGAAGCATGGTGACACAAGCATGGCTTTGTGTGTCTTTGCCAGCAGGTCCTTGCTCATCTTAAGTGCTTAGACCTATCATTACTTCATGTGAAGTTTAGATAGTCAAGACACCTGCACTTAGCTCCATCCTTAGCAGCAGGAGGTCACTAATTGTGGTGGGGTTCTACTTCTTAAGGACTCTGAGACATGTAACTATGTGACTGCTCAGCCTAACTTAAAGCCCACTGAAACTGAAACACTGAGCTGTCCTCACTTCTCTCACTGAGACTCATCCTTAGAAGGTACTTCTATATTGCGTTTGTGCAAAGCAAGAAAAAATAAATAGCTTCCTATTCTGACCCTCATTTCCTCTGTGGATTAGCCATTAGCATATGCTTCCACTAGTAAGAGGTTTAGATGTTTGAATCTTTCCTTTCTTCTTGGACATTTTTAATTAATTATTCCACTTAAGACTTTAAACTCTGGTCTTTATGGTACTCTTCAGTCTTCATCCTTCCTCCTGAAAAAGTTCTGTGTGGTGTGGACCAGAGATGGAGAGCTGTAAGCACACCTTGTGCCTTGTTATAAGAGTGTTTGCTAAGAAGTCTAGGTCCCTCTTGGAATGCCAGCACAAGTTTAAGCATTTATTTTAATTAATTTATTAATTAATTAATTTAAGCATTAAGTGTGGATTGTAGCAGGAAGAGTAATAGCACGTCCTTTTTTTTCCTAGGTGAGTACCCTAAGAGCGAACATACTGGGTTGTGTTTCTGTTCAGGTGCTTGTTCACCCTCTCTTTCTGCTCTACTGAATATGGAATATTAATATTAAATTTAATATTAAAGTGGAGCAATCACAATAAGAGGGCATGACAGCATCTGCTCTCACATAAGCCTGTTCATATACTGATTCAAACCTTCTCCTGCAAGGCAAGAGAAGTGGGTTCATAGCCCTCCAGAGGAAGGAATTGAAGCTGGGGGCATTAAACTTACATGTGTGAGAGCTCTTTTATGCAGGATTTCTATATTAAATGGGGCAGTAACACGTAGTTCATACAAAGAACTGAAAATTTTGGTAATAGAGAACAAATAAAAGTGTGAGTGTGCCTAGTCATGCAAAGGAAGCAGATATTAGCAATACATTAAATTACAACTCCAGCACAGGCATACTGTCTTTTTTTTTAATTTGCTATTGATCTTCAGACCACATAAAGCCAAAGCTTTCTTGTAGTAATTTAGTATTTTTTCAAGTTCTGCCAAAGATCTGACAAAATGCAATGGGTCTCTGATAATAGGTAAGTGTGACTTTATCCGAAGACTTAAAATGATCTTAATGTATGACATTGACTGGGCCATGGAGGCTGACTAAAACAGTATAGGTCTGCTCAGGGGGAGCAGAGGAAAATTTAGGTAAATTGAGGAGAAAATTTTGTATGTGTGACCCCACAGGAACAAAACTTACAACTTGATTAGAGCAGACCAACAGAAAACAAAAGTTGGTGCAAATCAACAGGTTTATGGAGCCTGATGTCCTGTATGGAAAAGTGTCCAGAAGCAATTGCTTCAGAGAATGGAGCAAGAAAATCGGAAATAAGAAGCTGTATAGGAAAAAAGCTTAGTCATCTTTTCTAACCATACTAATAATTTCACTATTTCAATTCCATTTTCACTGGCTGTGCCTTCTCTATGTAAGGAGAAAAGGTGAAAAGAAGTCTTGATGTATATTCTACACAATTTACTATTTTGTTTGTTTTTATTACTTCTCCTATAATTTATCTCTGCTCAAAGATTAATGCTCTCCAGCCATCTTTCCCAGAAGGAAAATAGAAATGGATTTTTCAATTTAAAGAAGCAAACAAACCCAAATCTTCCTCTGTGAAGACAACATTGAAAGTATACATAGCTGATGCCAAGTAAACGGAGTTAAAAAAATAATCATCTCAGCTGCACTTCTGTGACTGCAAGATCTTCAGTATACACGAGCGTCTATATGTATTTATATTTATGTACTTTACAGAGAGGTGTGTGGGGGTTTTTGGTTCTGTTTAGTTGGGGTTTTTTTATTTGGAGTATAACCTGAAGACTTTTGATAAACCCATAAAAACTTTTTATATTTGAACATTGCACAGTGCAGCACAATAAAATGACAGAATTCTACCTAATGGAAGTTTTTCTATACAGATGAAAAAGTGTTTTTCTCTTTAAAAATATCCCTAGCAATGCATAGCTGTCTTTCAGTGGTGCTAATTTAATATTTAGAATGCTCTGATATCCAGTGTGATGCTCTCATTCGAAGTTGTATCAACTCACTGAACTTGGTGCCACAAGCCCTATCCCTCACATTCACTTGTGACTGGACTCTCTCTTACACTGCTGGGAAAAAAAGGGGAATAACGCCACAGTTTTTTTGAGGATTTAAGGAAATGAAGAAAGGAAAGACAACAGCCCATCAGAGTTTAAAAGAGCGCTTTTCAAATATTCCCATGGGCTTTGTATCTTTGTAGACCAAGGCAGACTCAGAAGTGTGTTGTGTTATAAGTTAATGATCTGTTGGAAGAAAAGAAGAATAAACATCGACAGTCATAAATTCAATTTTTTTTCCTACTATTTGAATGTTACTTCCTTGTTAAACAAAAGGTTACATTTTTTAGCATTTAGGTACTGGAAAAAATACTCTAACAGTAATGTTTTTCTACCCAAATTTTTACATAGTATTTTCTTTTAAAGATTTATATATATAATTTATGGTTGACTTTTATAACTTCCTCTGTCCACCCAACCCTGTTCCTATCAACACTAGAGGTGTTGAATCACTTCATAAGGTAAAAGCCATAATTTTCCATTTTAACTTTTCGAGTAGCTCTCTGATGGTTACCTTGATGAAATTATGCAATCTAGGATACTTTTCCAAACCCATGTCTGCTTTTTGGATTATCCTTCAGGGCTCCATTGTGCTAAAGTAACCAGTGTTCTCTAACAGCTTTCGGTAACACCTCCAGGGAAATGAAATGGCTTTTTCGTATCTGAAAAAAAGTCCCAGTTCCTTGTCCTATTGCCCTTGCCATGAGACAGGGCTTTGGCAAAGCCTGTCAAAGCAGCCTTGCCTATGGTATCGGAAATATCAGTGTAAAAGCTGCCAAATTTTTGATCGTGTTAGCTATGGGCATTTATATTACCTTGTGGGGGTGTATATTTTTCCAGCGTATCCTTCATCTTAATGGAGTGTGATAGCTTATGAAAGCCAGCTTGACATTCATTACCACACAGATTTTTTTCCCTTTGTCCACCAATAATATCTTTGTGATGGCAGCAGAAACTGTTTACATAAGAAAAGAATTGGAAAATATTCATGATTTTGTAGGTACCTAAGGCAGTAAGTCCTTTTATTCACTGGAAGCAATAATATCAAGCATGCCCCTGTAAGAGTTCATACTCCTGCCATCTTAGGCTAACAAACTAACAATTCTTTTGTCCTGCATGATTCCTTCATTTACCTTGTGTATGGCACAGGGCTGAAGCTTAGAAACAGAAATGTTCATCAGTGTCCTGAGTACTGAGTGTTTAAATCCAACCCTTTTTGATAAAACACAGATGAAGATATGGCTTTCCCTGTCAATCTAACAATAAAAGCATTCATTCTGAATGCAGGAAATACAGGAGCACATGCTTCAGCATCATCAAATGAGTATCTAACTTACTGGGCCATAAAACAGTCCTTCAAATATTTGCTACTCTGTTTTAGTACACGCCGGAATATCAGCCTTGATTACTTCTTTACCATTCCTCTACACTTTTCTAATGATATTTTATTCTGTCTTGTGAGGATTCAATTATTACATGCACACTGGAAAATTTCAGCAGTGGAACTGCCTCACATGCAGTCTCCCGAGCCAGGCCACGTCAAAACAGGACCTGTAAAGTCTGACGGAAGTGTTGCGTGAGGTTGCCAACATGTTCAGGAGGAGCTCCTGTGGCTGGCTGCTGACTGTAGTTATTCACATTTTTCTGATTTTGCCCCTTAGCTTTCAAAGATAAGGTACAGGGCCTGAGGTTTATGTATTCTAAAATGGTGGGTCACTACAGCTGTAGTAATGGCATGCTGACACCTTTGTGTCAGAGAGGAAAAACATATTTAAATGGTAGAAAAGTATTCAAATAGGTGGATGGGGAACACTTAAACCAAGTGTCCTAGATCATGGATATGCTCTGTTTCTATGCTTTTGGGCAAAAGCACTCCCTGCCACACATCAACAAACCTTTCTATGGTGGGATGCAAGCAGTCAGTGCAGTTTTGCTCTTAGTTGCTTTTCCACTAGCAATACTTCAGGAATGGAATTCAGGAATTTTTGAAATCCTAGCTTTGAGCTTTGTAGTTTTTCTTGGGGTTTTGCCCCCAAAATGCTGTTGTGGATTTAGACTTTAGTGAACAATAGAAGTGAGCAACAGTCCCGCTGAATCAAGAGAGATGAGCCAGTATTTAGGGGAACAATTTCTTGGCTTTGCCATCCCATTCTATGTATTAGGCAAGGCAAATCAGTGTTTTTAATTTGATTTGTCACAGACCAAGGAACAGAATAAGACTCACAACCTGCTACTTCAAATCCATCTCCCTCTGATACCTTCCTTAGACATTTTAATTAATATTCCTAACTGCTTAAAGATAAATGAAAGAAATCATGTCCTTTTAAAGTAAATAAATAAATGCAGTATTAGAATTTCCAATTGTCTCCATTAAGAGCAAGCAGATGGCTCATTGTAGTGCTTTATTTTGTTATTTACAGAACAGCTAGCTTGTACTACAGTATCTCTTCATCTCCAGAATTTCTTTTCCAAGATTATGTATAGGCTCTGTCTTACTAGTAATATTTTAATTCATCACCATATATTTAGCAAACTCCTTCTTTTATCACTTGATGACAGAAGGGATTTTTTTCTCTGACATTTATTGCTTTTTAAACTGTATTTCTGGTAGGGTGCCAGGTTTCTCCCAAAATATTGTAAATAAATGTGAGTAATACAGATTTGGATTTATGAAGCATAATGGTTGGATGCTTTAGCTGTGAAGAGATGCTTTATCATAGTCCACCAATATGTCGGGAAACTTTTAAGACTTGCTTTCCTGCTTTATTTTACTACAGTCCTCATAGGTTTTAAACGAAGTTGCTCTGAGACTTGAACACAATTATAGCAACCAATCTGACATACACACAATGTGAACAAAATGCTTAATTATATACAGTCATTTTAACACTGATACATTCTACACACATAAAATAAAGGCACCTTGAAATAAAACTCTTATCTCCCTCACCTCACTTATCTACTAATTACATATAAACTCACACAATACAAAAAAAAGATTCCTGTATGTGTATCATTAAGGAATATAAAAGAAAGGCTTGTTATCTTCCTTCGTTCTTATCTGTAAGGCTCAGTAATGTTCCTATCTGTAAGAGTATATACTCTCTCTATATGTGTATGTTCATATATAGTTTATATATACAAATATAGCTCCCTTCAGACTCTGAGTGATTAATACACTGGCTGGGGAACTATTGTGTATTCACACTTTCTGCAATCAGGAATTCTTTATATGGAAAACCCCCATTTCTTCCTTTGTAGGCGCTGCTGCACGAGACCATGAAATCTATCCTGCCACCGTTTTGGTTAAATTGGGATTCCAAATGAAAAATTGCCTCTCCTCTAATATCCTTATTCTCTTTCAGTCATTATTTCACAACTTGGATTTTTTTTTTTTTTTTTTATGGTGAATTTAATGTGCTGGTAACAAAATTTTAAAAAATGGTGGCTGAGCAAAACCATCACTCCTTTGCATCACATTCCTTACATTTTTTGCATGGTGGTACATTGTGTGGTTTACCTTGAAGAACATGAATGGACTTTAGTCCTGAAAAGAAAGCAGGTGCCTGGGAAAAAAAAGGAATATTTGTAATCAGAAGAAAATAAAGCCCCTGCCCAGCAACATGTGTAACATTCCCCTCCCACTCATGATGTAGGGCTAGTCAACCTGTGAGCTTAGTGTGCCACAGCTGAAGATGAACAGTATCAGCTTGGGCTGTGGCGGGTTCTGATGGAACCAGTCCGGGGATCTGGATTTCCCCCACTCCCGCCCCAGGGAAGAATAAAGGGCCTCTTGTGCTGCCTGCTGCAGCAGCAGCGGCTGGCATCACTTTTCATCCACTTAGAGGCCATATGCCACACTTCAGACATGATGTAGGAATGCAGGCAGCAGATCCCTTATCTGCTTTCCATTCTGATATTTAATGATTTCTCACTGGATCCAAACGTTGCATAAGGCTTCCAAGTAGAGGAATGACCCAGATCAGAGAGATACCATCCGGGAACATTTCCCAAGTGCCTGTTTCATGGGGATGGGAAAGGAAGCAGATGTTTTCCATCAACAGCTAATGTTGAAGAGCTACTATTACTCCTTCCCTAACCACAAGCTCTGTGCCATAATCATCTACTCCCTTCTTCTGCTTCTATAGATGTAACAGCAGCATGTAATAATTCAAATTCTGTCTTGTTGACACAGCTTGCTTCAGCTGTACAGAAAGCAAGTTGTTTGTTCACCGAGTCTGTGGACACATCAGCACTTTGCAGAGAGCCCAAGAGGAGTTGCTGCTTACTCGATGGCAATTGCTTGCTGTCATCCAAGCCTCATGGAAATCTGTGGCAGCACACTGGAATGGCCACACAGAGTAAATTTCTGTCAATATGGCATGATTATTTTTGTTAGACAGGATCACAGTTTTCCCCTGAAATATTTCCTGGAATAATCCATACTAAAAGAAAAAAAAAATCTTTTTTTTTCCTGTTAATTCAGGAAGCTGATCTCAAAAAATGCTTCTTCATTTGCCTTGAGTCATTATGCTGGTATGAATTTGTAGGGCAATTGTGGGAAGTCCTTCATCTGGGTCTGTGTCACTGATGGGGAATGATCTGTCATACACATCTGGTTTTGTAGAGAGTAGCAGGTATTCTAATGTATCAAGCTGGAGACTAATTGAATAAATATGAGGCCTAACAGATTACATTGGACTTAAAATACAAGCATGTGTGCAAGAATGTCCCATAGAGAATATTAAAGATCAAAAAGAGTGAAAAAAAGTTAAATGACATTAGGATAATAAAAGGAGACTAGCTCACCTTTTGAACAGAAAAGGGTTAGCTGAAAGACTAAAAAAATTAATTTTTGAATACAAACATGGTCAAGATGTCTATTCTGTGAGGATGAGCACTTTAATATTCTGTTTGGACAATTTAGGTAATATGGCAGCTGTTATATATGTCCTCTCCTAGTGCACAGCTGTAGATGTTCCAAACTGGAAAGCAAAATCCTTAAAACCTCTCCCTTTGCAAGCTCATAGAAATCTGCTACTCACAGAATCCTACGGAATCATGAAATCACAGCAAAGCCCCGGTTGGGAGGGACCTTGAAAGATCCTCTTGTCCAGTCTTTCATAGGAAAGGGAGCCTAGATCAGATTATCCAGTCCTGTCCAGTCACACCTTGAAGACCTCTGGTGATGGGCAGTCCACCACATCCCTAGGGAGGTTGTTGCAGTGATTGATAATTCTCACTAAAAAAATACTCTCTTACAACAAGAAGAAAACTTATTTAAGACCTCTGAAATGTTCCACAGTACAAAGCTTTGCTCTTTTTTTCATATCAAAAGGCTGTGTGGACACAGCTGTGGCCTAGGGTCTGCTTAAGGTCGATGAGCCAAAGCTGGCCCTAAATTCCTAGGAATCCTTGTCCACTATGTAGGCAGCTCAGGACAATCCTGACGTCATGTATAGGGGATGATCCTATTCCTTCCATAGTGAGACTTCTGGAAGAGACTGAATTCAGTATGAAAGTCACTATAAATATGAAGAATGTGAGACTGAGGAATGCCATGGGACTGTAAACCCTTCAGAAAAATAAGGGATCCTCTCCGCTGCAACTGCATTATGTGTCTTGGATACCAATCCTGAAGAACAAGGAAGGATGATTAGTACTTTTACATGCCTAGAATAAATCTAAAACCGCAATCTCATGAAAAAGTGAAGAAAAGGATGCTCAGAAAGGAAGGATAGGAGGGGAAGTTTTACCACAGAGAAAAGGAAAGGTATACATAGATGCTCCTGAAGCAAAGCAGATGGGGTGAAGAAGGCTATGCCACCAGCTCCCTACGTTCATTTTAGAAGTCAGCTTTAAAGGGTAGGAGTCAGGTGTGGAGGACTTTTTCCCTCCCAAGACATACCACCAAGAGATCTTAGGAGACAGCAAGGAAAGGTGCTTGATGATGGGGTTTGGGGATTTTTTTGCACTATTCTTGTTTTTGTGATATTTCTCCCTAGATTTAACCATTACTTTGTCAGAATAAATCTTTCTAAGTTTCAGCTTTATTCAGGAGTGACAAATCTAAAATGTTCATTTTTTCCTGGGGCTAAAACTCCACTGATGTTTTACAGGAAACCCTTGTAGGAGCAATGCTTATGGAGGAAGCTTCCCTCAAAACTATGAAAGTTTGGGGACCTACAGGATGAAATGGTAGGACTCAGGATAAATTCTCCCCAGGCACACACAACCAAGGACCTTCCTTGTAAAAGATAGGAAAGAGGAGGCAGTCTCTGTGCTGAATACTCCCAAATTGCTACAGCTGATCAGTGCAAATTTCCTTTGGTGGAAAGATATGACAAGTGACAAGAGGGAGTGGAATGTTGCTTTGTTATTCTGATTTTTCACTGACGAATGCAGATCAGCAGCATGTGTGAAAGGAACCTCAGAGTCTATGAAACAGGAGAGAGCTCAAGATATGATGTATAGACTTTTTTCCTTGCTTCATGGGGCTGCTGGGATATGAAAATGCCATTTTGGGGAAAGCTAATTGCCTGTTCAGCAACTGAAAGCAAGATACCTTTGTTCAGTGAGTTACAATTCCCTGAAGTACACTGCAGTAGCAAAGCAGTAATTACAATGCAGCATGTCTTAAAAGAGCACCATTATCCATTTCATGAAGAAAAGGGTAACTTAAGCATTGCTGCTCCCTGGTTAAAGAAAAAGATTTAAAACATCTTGAGCATGATCTTGTATGTTTTATGAATATAAATTTGTCTTCATGCCTATTTCTAATGTTAAAACTGCGCTTGAAGCTTACCTACCCTTTTCAGACTTCTACCAGGCCAAGTTATAAGCTATTTTGTGCTGCTGGCGACAGTCCAATAATATAAAACACATTTTTAATTTTCTTCCTTCCCCCCCCGCCCCTCTTTTTATGTTTTTTTTTCTGTCTCCAGCAAAGAGATATTGTCTCACCAGAATGGAATGACTTGTGGATAAGGTAGCCAGTATAAATTAAAGTGGGGTCTTTGGCTGAAGAAGCACAATGAATGTTCAGAAAAGGATGGTGAAAAAAAGAAGTGTAAGCACACGAAGGAAACCAGGCAGAACATACAAAAGAATATGGGTTTAATATATTTTTGATATCCAAAACAGAGTGAGCATGGTTGCAGAATTCTGGAAATCATAAACGCCTCAGAGATTTAGGACTACCTCATAAATGGGAATAGGTAATTTCTCGGGGATTATTTATAAAGCAGACTTTAATTAAAATCTTAGTAAAAGATGAACATATGTTTTAATAAATAGTTCATAATTAAATGTTAAATAATCACTTATTGATAACTACAAGCATGCTATAGTTATTCATTAACTAGTTATTTATTAATCTTTGACAAATGGAACACTTTCTATGCAGTATAAAATTGCCAAAGGAAGCTGGAAAGAAACAAGATACGAATTAGGATTTTGACAGAAATCAGTAAGGAAGGTAACTTGCACACCAATTGTGTTGTGTTGCATTATAGGTTCCATACTCTCTCCTAACAACTATGTAATTTTCTCATGTCTCCACGGCACATATTTTGTGACTTTTTCGTTAAAAAAGCCAACACAAACCTAATAATCTTTTGCCACATAATACCTTATTAGAAGAATCATGAGGAGGGAGGATAAAGGAGCAACTTTAATAAATGCTGCAAAGCAAACTACTGCTCCTGAATGTTTGTGTTGGATTTCATATGATGTATGAGAAGCTGACATGTCCTGTGGGGGCTAGTTTACAGTTTTTTTAAAGAAAGGTTACAGTACTCTGGACCTATAGTTTATTTAGTTTTGCACTAGAGATGTAAATATTTATTAAGGCTTTGACTCATTACATTTTGTGCAAACCTTGCACTCCAAATCTCTGTGATTCACAGTATACTGAAAATAGAAATAATACCCCTAAATCACACCTGTCTGTGAAGAGAAAATCTGCCAGTTCTTTCACTCCCAACTCATCACCTTGTGACAGGCAAGGAAAAAAAACCAGAAAAAACTAGCTGCTACTTGGAAATGAATTCACTGGAAAAATGTTGCTTTGTTAAGAAGTGCTCAGCTGGGATGGCTGGGCAAATGCGGAGCTCAAAAGAGTCAACATGCTCTAGGTTCTTAGGTCACCTAGCCTCTTATTTTGAAAAAAACCTGTATCACTCCCTTTGTTTTACTATTTTTTATTTATTTGTTTGGGAGTTTTGGAGGCTTGTTTGTTTGCTTGTTTTAAGAGAGATGAGTTCAAATTCCTTTATGTTAGGCAGATGTGAATCATGGCCTTATACCTCTTACTGCATTCGTCTTTTAGACAAGTGTGTCTTCCACCTTATTTTGTGATGAGCTTGACCCTGTCATACTCTAAAAATACTTTGATGAGTCTCTCTCTAAATAAAAAATTACAGCCTTTGTGGAGTTCAAGTGGTCTCAAGGTTATGCAGTGTTAATCAGTTTCGTGGTTCTTAATTCTCTTTTCAAATTTGGCCATAGTATTCTTTCAATTCACTTTTGTGGCACTTGATTGATTTTGTTATTAACATTACAAGTCGTGGGATCAGATAGCAGTGTGTTGAACAGACATGCACCAACACCAGTCTACTGAAACATATATTGATTTGCATCAGTGCTTTTAGTCTAAGAAAGTGTTTAAATTCGGGAGTTAAAATTACTCTCTATGTATTTAGCAAAGATAAAGGTATTACAAATATTTATGTGAATACAAAATATAAAAAGAGGTATTTATATATCTTTCTGTTAAATGAAATCTACTTATAGATCTGCACTGTTACCTTATGCCTCCAGATAAAACTGTAAAGCTGCTTTCCCCAAGTACAAGAAAATCCATCTTGAAACTTTAATTAAAGAATAATCTATCAATGACAAATTACCAGAGGATGGATGTGTCACTCACAGTGTTGGCACGTCATTTCAAAGAACACAACTGAAATCACAGGAGAATAACAGATCTGGGTATTTGTTTGCACTTAACAGACAAGGGGAACAAAACTGATATAAAGCAATTTCTAGAGAGTTTCTATATTAAGAGATTAGTCTGAAATTCCTTCACTCTGAAAGAAAAAGCAGCACTAGAGCAAATCTGCACCTTCTGTGAAGTCTGTAAAACCTCTACTAAAACAAGTAATCACTTGGCATGTTTAAAACTATTAGTTTGTTCTTTTTAATTGTGCTCATGAAGTCTCCACACCAGATGAAAGCCTGAGTAGCTTTTTATTTGACTTCATGGAAACAGTTCTTGTAACCCTATTTCAACTTATCTTTTAAAATAGTGCGAGAAGAGGCAGCTGTGAGGATGTGAGAATTAGGAGCTTTTTTCCTCAGTTCTGTAATTCAAATAAATTAATCCTTACATCTTCTCCCTGGACAGCTGCATGTGCATTTCCTTGCACAGAGCCATTTACAAAATAGTGGGTCTATGTAGAGTTCCTAATTAAATGATAGTAAAAGCTGTTTTAAAAGAGTAAGTGATTACAATTACTCAATTTCCCATGAAATTGTGATTTCTTTTGTCCATGAGTTATTATTATAAGGCCTGTAACAAGATAGACTTCAAATGAGAAGCATATGACCTCAGTATCCAAACCCCTAATTTTAGCTTCTCGTGTTTAAGAGAAAACACCGGCGTAGTAAAAATCATAGTGAACAATGATTATCAGTTCTTTATTCCTTCTCCACAGAGTATAGTTTTACCTTTATTTCATCCAGGAAAACCTTGTAAATCAGATGGGACAATACTTCCATCAGAATCATAAAGGAATTTCATATAACCTGAAAGCAACTTGCTGGCAAGACATAAGCCTGTTATCCTGGGCTATCTACAGTCTACTGATCACCTCATGCACACATATCCCTTGGCTATGATCCTGCGTGTTTTCTGGTCACCATTATTTATTTTTAACTTTCTGTTGGGTTGATCGGCTTCTCTTTTTGATTTCCAGATACCGACTTTTTTCTTATTTTTGACCCCTGAAACATATCCAACCTGCTCTACCCTTGCAAGGATGTTAAGTCTAAAATAAAAGCATAGAAATTCACATCTAAAGGTCAGAGCTACGATTCTATATTTAAGCTCAGTTGGACTACGTTTCTTTCAGGAACTACTTTGAAGTCTCAACCCAAAGGAATCTATTTGTTCTCTGTCATGTCCTTTGGCACAAATGCGGTTGTATTATGTTTCTCCCAAAATCTATTCACGTTTTCTATATGAAGAAGGTATTGTAATAAAAAACTGAAATATGATGAATTTATGAATTTAGCCGTCTTAATTAACAGCAGTGTTAATCAGGTTGTTGATTAGACTATTATTGACCAGAACCTCCCAGTCAAAGTGTTGACTGTCCAGCCACTGCTTACACAACTTTCCATCATTTTGGCCTCAAGCCCTTGGTGAACTTCAAGTCACACCCTTTTTTTTGGGCCATTCACAATGCACAGGTGATATTCGTGGGATCGAAAGCACAGCAAAAGTGCAATATTGGAAGTTGTCAGAATTGATTGTATTCAGATGATTGCTTCACTTCTTAGGTATTTTATCACATATTTTGGTACTTTCTGTACTGCTTTAACTGAATGGTACATAACTTTGTGATATTCTTCAAAAAGGAATTGTTTCTTTCAGCAGAGGAAACCATAGATATTATTCTGGAATTATCAGTCCTTCAAACCTCTTCTCTTTTCCTAATGGTGGTCTCTTCCTTGCAGTTATGAGGATTCTTTCTAATCTGTGGCTTTCAGTGCAGAGGATGTTTAACACTTTGCAGCAAATATCTTCTATCTTTCAGGCACCTGAGAGGACAACAGCTTAGCTTTCTGTATCTTCTGTGGCTGGAAACGGGATGACTTATTTGTAAGGTTTTGCATTTTGTCTTGTTGATTCTTCTAAATTTCTTTATTATAGATTTCACTGGCTGGAGATAAATATATGTCTTTCCAACCGAGACTCAGTGTTTGGGGAAAATAGCCAAACCTGAGCGACTCTTAATGGACTTTTTGTTCCTGAATAATCTTATTTACTAAATCCTCTTGAAAAATTGGTTTCAAGGTGAGAGTTACTTTTTTACTTAAATTATTTTAATAATAGTATCTTTATGTTACACGTGGCACTATAAAAGGTCTTCAATAACAATCCCATAGTGCTTAAATAATTAATGAATTATATGGCAAAGAGCTTCCTAACGATGGCATTATTCCACTGCATGACGAACATAACAGACCACAGGCTAGGCAACTATTAAAAGCAAGCTTTGCTGTGATCACTGGCTTTTGATTATCAGGAATTTTAATTTAACTATAAATAATAGTGTCAACACATATATTGAGAAAGAAAAAACTAGACTTTTCCATGAAAATAAAAAAATTCAGAGCAGTTATATAGCATTTAGTATAAATGATTTGAACTGGTGACATTTTAGTTCCAGGACTGAAATATCTGAATAGGATATAACTGCTTCTATTAAGGATATAGAAGAACTTTGTATGTGTAAATCAATACAAAACAAATAAGAAATACTGGTGGTCCTTCACTATGCAAAAAAGGCAAGCTACTATTGTCAGCTAAAAGCATTCTCACGGCTTATGATGAGTGACAGTACATAATAATGATGCCACTTATTTCTTGGAATCAAGATCAGAGGCTCAGGCTCAGGAGTTTTCGTAGATCTTTTGTTATGTGGCAAACAATTCCTAAGTTCACCTGTGCATTCAGAGACTCTTGTCTTCGTCTGAAAATGCAGAAGTGAAAAGGAAGGGGATAGAAGTCATGGAAACACCATATTGATTTTAGTGGCACACACTATCCACCACGAACATCAAGCATAAAAAGTCACACCTAAATACACTTCGTTGCCTCTCTCTGCAGGACAGACTCTGTCTCAAGCCCTAGGTGGGTCTGCTTTCTTTTGTGAAATGTCTGTCTTGAAGCTGGAACAGTGGTAAGATTGGCTTATCTAGTTCTTTCTGTGCAGCCCAAATACACTTTTTGCTTGAAAACTAGGGGATTGTCCCTTCCTTGGGCACAACTTTTTCTCTAGATGGATGAACTGTTTTCTTTTCCTGGGAATTTTTTCCAAAGAGAATCACTTCAAACAGGTTACAGGAAAACATTAACTCTCAAGTCTCACTGATTCCTTCAGGTGAGAAACTCTGTGTTTGCCTGTTGAAGTGAACACTTCTGCAGGGTCTCAAGCCTGTCCATCTGAACAATCCTTATCTTGGAGAAGCCTGAGCTGCCCTTTACTCATATGCCCAATTTCCTTCTGCTCACTTCCTTTCTGTTGTTTTTCTGTAAGAAAGGGACAAAATCAGTGTAAAATATGTATCTGGATTGTTTAAATCTGAGCAAAATATTCTTTGGATATTACCTGGCTGTCTTCCTGTGTTGTTCTTCAACAACTCCTTTTTCTACCTAACATGGCCAGTTACCAAATTCAAGTGTTTATGGCATGATTATAAAATGTACAGCAGGTTTACTTTTCCCTCTAGCTTCCATGAGGACTTCAGAAGTTTTGAAAATTCAAACTGTAGATTGTCTACACTGGACAGATAAAATTAGTGCGCGGGGGAGTTTTGTTTGTCTGTTTGGTTTTTATGGTGGGGTTTTTGCCACAAGTGGTTTACCCAAAGTTACAGAGGGAAACTATGTTAGAATCAGTCAGTATTCAAACATTTTCTTAAGAAAAATGTCAGAATTTGAGATCCTGACATCTGGTCATCATTAACTATGGCTGTTCACTCATGATATTTTACTTAGACAGAACCAGGAGGCAGAGAGCAATTTATACCCTGCAGCCAGTGGGAAGAAGTCTGGTAAAATGTATAAGTGATCACGAAATGGTAGTCTCTAGCAGGTTCAGCTGTGGGGTAAGGTACGTGAGGAGACAGATTTAAAAAAGGAAATCACACTTTGGTGATTTTCCTGGCCTAGGATAAGGAGGCTCCACCTCAGCTCATCAGATGAGAAGTGGTGTTAAGGTACCTTTTCTGCAGAATGTCGAGCTGTATGGAAAGAAATTTTGCAATACAAATATTGAGCTTCTTTATGGCTCTCTTTTCTGTTACTTTTTTATGTCTATCTCTCTAAAATTTCTTGGGGAAAAAGATCTACAGCATTATTTCATTCAATTTCAGTTGGCATTGTGAAATGTTAGATTAATAGCTGTCAGGCAGTCAGTCAAATATCCCAAAAGTTTGCCTCCGTACTTCCTTAATTTTGCCAAAGATTAAAATGTCATCACTGCCGCTAGGGACATTGGGCATGCTCTAAATGATTCTATGGATTATACTTTAAAAAGCTTCAGCAGCTAAGTATGTTTCAAACATTCATTTCTTGTACCCAGTATTTCAGAACTTTATGAATTTTCTTCCTGAACTCAGGTTAATAACTGATCAAAGACCACTAATTTAGCAGACCTCCACTTCAGAAATCCTATTTTAAACTTTAATTCCTTATATCCATACCTTTTTAGTTTTTCATACCTTTACAGTCTTCAAGAGCTTTCTAAATTTGTACAAAGTTCAGGAAAGTCTCTGATACAGAAGCAGACTTAAGGAGAAGGATTAAACAGTGAGACTGATAAGTGATCTTGTGGGATCAAAGAAGAGGTGGATGACATTGAAAATGTTTCAAAATTCTGAAAAGTTTTTAGAAGGGAGTGGAAGGGATGGGATGGGATGGGATGGGATGGGATGGGATGGGATG